>VZSR01003803.1:11714351-11731329 GCA_013398615.1 Brachypodius melanocephalos | reverse complement strand
GGGATTCAGTGGCTCTTCCTGGTTTTGTATCCTCTGGGAAGCTGCTTAGAGTCCCTTCCAGCCCTGTATCCAATTCATTTATGAAGATGTTGAAGAGGACAGAGCCTAAGATGGAGCCCTGTGGAACCCCACTTATGACAGGTCTCCAGTCTGACATCACCCAATTCCCTATAATGAACCAGTTGCTCACCCATCACATGATGTGTTTATCCAGCTGTGGGCTGGACATTTTTTCCAGAAAATGTCTCTCAGTGCTCTGAGAGACAGTGTGGAAAGCTATACCGATATCAAAAAAAGATTACAGCAACATCATCTATGTAGATTTAGGCTTCCATGACATTACAATTTTATACAGCAATTACAGGAAGAAAGGGTGCATTAAATACCACCTATTGTGTATCATTCCTGTTCATTAATTCCATCCCTATTAGTGCACAAGATAAAACACATTTTATAGTAGAAGAGGAGGTCAAATAGTGGCAATTCTTAGTTGTTACCAAAGTCACACATGCAATTTCTGAGCAGTATTTCCTGGGCAATTTTTCTTTCCTACTTTGCTTCCAACCACAGTTCTAACGGAAAGGTAAACAGGACAGTAAGGGATAGTTTTGATGAAATAAAATTACTCCACTTATCAAATCTTTTCTGAAAACATGGACTACAGTTGATAGTCACACCCTGGCTAATTCTAGTGTTTAAATTTTAATGCTTTGAAAAACAACTCCACTTATGAAATATTTTGTTTTAAAATTCACTTCATTAAATTTGTTCATAAAGATTTAAAGTTCCATGTTAATACTAAACTTTACTTGAAATACATTCTGTTTTACATATTATACTTTTCCCTGTTTTTAAATTCTATGCATAAGCACTTAAACATAACAGATATGGCAAGGCAATACACCAAGACCTTCATGCTACTCTCCCTTTGAACCTTGAAATGTCTCTTTGGAATTCTCTTTGCTGTGTACTCTCTTTATCTCAGGCCACACAGAAATTCAGCCCTAGTCTCTCCAGATGCTCTACACAGTACTGTAGAAAAGCACCATCCTCTAGGTCTTACTGTACATCTGATCTGCATCTGAGTAACATCTTCACCTTTACAACTCCATTGTTTTCAGACAATATTTATACTAAAGCCAGCTCACAGAGGGATGAAGTAGGAAATATGATGTCCTAGATGGAAACAAGCACTGTCTGATTAATCTCTGCTACAAGTAGCTCTAAAAATCAGTGTTATGCTTGCAGCAAGCTTCTAATCAAAGCAGAAAAGTAGCCACAGGAAAAGTTTTTGTATATAACTAACTAGCGTGCAACACTTCCCAGCTTCTTAAGGATATCCTAAATGGAAAGAGCCAGGAAGAAACAGACAAAATACAGATCTGGAAACATGTACTTGAAGTCAAAAAATTAAAAGCTTCAAACGTGTTTCAAGTTATCAGTGATAAACAGTTGAAACTCATGCAAAGGTAAATAGTGATTCTCACTTCATTCAAGCCCAGAGAAAAACTGTTGCTTCCTTTGCTGCTTCTTTTTTTCCTAATATCAGGCTCATGCTGGAGTTCATCTTGCAAGGATAGCCTCCTGCATTTGCTGGCAGCTCCAGTAAGGCCCCACAATAGTGTCAAGATCTGCCAGCATGGATACAGCTACAGCTACAGGTTTTCTTTATACAGCTACAATAAGCTGAGGTGCTTTCTGCTCCACAAACTGCAGAAAAACTCAAGTATCTTCATGTCACGTGGGTGAATTGCTTTAGACCGGACCATCACTGCAAAGAGAACAAGTTACAAACCCTACAGGGCCCCTGAAATGAAGCACCTCACTTTAAAAATGTCACACGTGTGTTGAAACAAAAAACTCTAGGGGACTCTGCTGGAAATGGCTTGGTCACCTACCAGAAAGCCACTGCCTCAACAAGGGAGAGCAGCTCTGCTACAGGTAGGGAAGGCACCAGCTGACCCTGTAATGGCTCTTACTAAGTACTGCAGCATTTCCATCACATTACAGTTTGTTCTGTCTCAGGATTCAAATCTCTCAAGATTCAACACAATTGGTCATCCTAATTTTGCATTTAAAGAAAGTTCTCCAAGAATATGCTTCTCACTGAAAAAAAAAAATAATTAACGATTAGGAAAATTAAGCACCAGTGGAGTTTAAATGATGCCCTCTAAAATTATATCAGCCAGTCAGATTTGGATTCAGCTAGTATCTGTTAACAGAATCAGAAAGGAGTATTTCACATCATTTTCTCAACTATGCAGAAAGCTGAACCAGGATGGGGGAAAACAAAAGAAAATGCTTAGGTCCTGTTCATGCTGGCAAAACTAAGACCTGTCTATACCCCACTTACATTTGATTATGCAGGCTTATTTGGAAAAGATATGGAAAAAACTTCCAGATATTAACACCTCTCCTTTCTTACCCTGGGATTTTTACCATGCCCAGACATTGCTTTTTTCCCCTTAAAGATGAAAGCAGAAGTATGTTGGACAAGCTCAGATGGCATAAGGCACTGGCAGGCAACACTGACGTGGAATCAACAGTTTGCTTCTCGGAGAGCACTCTGACAAGTGGAACTGGGGAACAAAGGACCTTACCTAGTTCTAATTCTCACACTGGTTTATCCTCTATTATAAACAAAGTCAAATCACTGTATAATCTTTCCTTCTGTAATGTAGGAATCACACTTTATTGTAATTGGAAAACTCACTAATCAGTTGGCTAAGGTCTTAATAACACTTTGAGTGACCAGAAAGGCCTATTTTAGAAGATATATCTCTGCAGCATTTTTCCTAAAACACACTGTGCATATATATCTTACTGTCAATACAAAACATTGACAACTCAAAGGCCAGTGGCAAAAACACGACTAGTTAACACCAAGGCTTCAGTTTGGCAAGAGCCATCTCGCCAAGTCAAGGCCTCTGTTTTTACTTCTTATTGCTCTTTCAAAACAGCTGAAGTGGAATGCTGACAAACCTTACATGCCTGTGTTTCTCCCATCTGCTCTGGGCTATCCCACCACGTGTATCATCAAAGCACGTGTTGGACTTTCGAGAAATCCTCAAATGTACAGCAAAGAGATGGTCTAAAACTTTAACAAGTGGGTGAAACTGTCTGAGCCCTGGTCTGAACACACGCTTTTCCACAAAAGGACAATTCTTATGAAACACTATTTTTTTCGCCTGTGTTCTTGGCTTCTTCAATTTTAGATTTTTAAGTATTTTGAAGTATTATCTGCTTAAATATCTAACAACCTCTTACAGGCATAAAAATATACAGGAATTAATTAAAATTAATTTCAAGAAAGATTTTTTTCAACATATCTTTTTAATATAGAGGGGTTTTTTTAGTATCAGGAAGAAACAAAGGGATAAATTACTTCTCATTTCTTCACACTGAAAGTCTCAGAGTAATAAATAAAACCAGCAGATTCAGGCTAGATCTATACATCCAAATTAGGTCAGGTTAATAAAATGCAAGCAGCACTTCTTCAAGACCACACTAAACTACAATACATAGCGCTGAACACATGTTTATGCCTGTATTTATACATCTCTTCAATTGTCAATTTCTCAAGTTAAGCAGGCAGCCTGCCCTAGGCCTATCCTACTTAGCACTATAGTTAACTGGTGTTGCAGAAACACTTACTGGAAGCATTAATAACAGTGGTTTCAAGCAGGCCCATGTTCCCTGTGTTAGCACGGCCTCAAAGGCCACACAGAGTCCTCTCCTCATACATACCGCAAAGACCAGGACAGGCAGTCCTGAGCTCAAATACTGGACTGTCCCACTGAAATCTTCCGTTCCAACCTGCGGCAGCTTGGGGTGACTGACATCTGCCATCAAACGCCGGGAAAGTGCTTGAAAACACATGACTACAAAAGCAAAGCTGCTTAACGTAAGCGAAAGGCCTCCGGGACTTTTCCTTTGCAGGAAAACTGCAGTTAACTAAAAAACTGGAACACGGTGGCCACCTCAATAAGGGCACCTGCCTTCAGCGAAGACATTTTTCAACTCTTTGTTTAACTTAAAACTCATTTTCCGTACACCCGGATTTTCTTAAATAAACAAAGAGAAGACACCGTACCCTATCTGCACGACGCAACGCTGTTTCCCAAGGAGGGGTGTTTGGGAAGGGAGAGCCGGGGGGAGGGAGCGCGGTGCTGGCAGCAGGCAGCAGCCGCCGCCGGGGCCGGGCCGGGCCGAGGCCGGCAGCCCAAGGCCGCTCACCTGCGGGGGGGCCCTGGGAGCGGCAACTCCGGGCAGCGGCACCCGCGGCCTGACCCTGGCCCTGCCCCCGTCCCGGCCGCCCTACCCGGTCCGGCTACCCGCAGGGCCGCCCGGCCTCGCCGCCTCCTCCCGCAGGACTCGGCCGGGCCCCGCTCTCACCTTTAAGAGATTAGACGTCGCCATGATCCCCACTGCGGGGCCCCCCCGGCCGGCAGCGGCGGCTTCTCTGCTCGAGCTCGGTTCGGCTCCCACCGGCCGCTGCCGCTTTACATGGCCCCGGGCCGCCCGCCCGCCCGCCCGGACCCGCGGCGGCGGCGGCGGCGGCAGCAGCAGCAGCGGCGGAGGCGGCCTCAGCGTTGGGCTTCTCTGTCTCGCGGCGAGGCTCCGGCAACTGGGCAACACTGGGACCGGCCGGGTGCTCCACGCAGCCGCCCCTCAGAGCCTCATGGCGGCGTCCGCCCGGGCGGCACTCGGCGGCCGCGGCTCCATGGAAGGGGCCGGGCCCACATGATGCGGCGCCGGGAGCGGCCCCGCCGCCCAGCGCGGCTGCAGACCCCGCCTGCAGCGCCCCCTGCCGGCCCGCCGCCCGCGCCGCCCGGCACCGGCGCCGCTGCCCTCAGGGCCCCGCGGGACGGGGCTGAGCACGGAACCCCGCGTTCGGCGGCACGGGGCGCTGTGATTTGTAAGCGCAGAAATAACTTGACAACTAACTAACTAACTAACTAACTAACTAACTAACTAACTAACTAACTAACTAACTAACTAACTAACTAACTAACTAACTACTAACTAACCCCGGCCCGCCGTCCTGTCCCCGCGGGTGCTGCGGCACCGGCCTCCCGCACGCCCGGCCGGAGGGAGCGGAGAGCACCGCGGGCACAGCCCCGCACGGCCGCCCGCACCCAGCCGTGCGCTGCGAAGCCAAGTCGCTGCCTTGCACCCAGTCTCCGGCTAAACCTTGACGCTTCGTGCCAGTTGTCACAAGTGTTGTAGTTACAGAATCAATGAGTGTGTAAGTATGTGAAGGAAGGGCGTCGGGAGGATGGACCAGGATCTTCTCAGTGATGCCAAGCAACTGGGACAAGAGGCAATGGGCACAGAAGTTCCATCTGAACGTAAGGAAAAACTTCTTGACTGTGAGAGTGACGGAGCACTGGAACGGATTGCCCAGAGAAGATGTGGAGTCTGCCTCACTGGAAAATTCAAGAACAGTCGACACAATCCTCTGCTCTTGGATGGCCCTGCTTGAGCAGGGAAGTTGGACCAGATGACGCCTTGTGGTCCTTTCCAGTCTGACCCATTCTGTGATTCTGTGATCACAGTATCTTGAAAGGGACAAACAAGGTTCATCAAAGTCCAACGCAAGGGAATATTTAGTAGGAAAAATCTGCATTTAGGCACCTTTTGAGAAGGATCTGGAAAATTTCAGGATTTCTTTATATAAGACAGAATCTCACTTTTCTCTTAAAACATTTAGCCTTTGCCTAAAAATTTACCTTGAAGAAAAATTCACCAAGCTTTTCATACAGGCTCAGAGCCCTGAGAGCTGATGCCTCCTGTTCAACTTGGCCTGCCTTGAGTCATTAGCATGCACAGCCACACCCCTGGCTAGCAGGAATGGCAGCCCTCTCTTCACCCCTCCTGGGGCACAGGATTTGAAGCTAAATTCATATATATTAGAGGATAAGAACCCTGAAGTGTAAGAAAGCTGTAACAAAATATTTAAGAAATGTGTATACTGTTGTGGAAGTTTTGATAATGCTGACCAAATGTGGTCTGCAGCCTTATTAAATGAATAAATTATGATAGTCATATTAAGGCCTCCTTATAACTGAGAAGTGAAAAGGAGGTGTTAATTATCTGCTATTTTGACAAGGTTTCCAGCTTCCAAACGCTCCAATTAGTTTATGGTTTTGTTTCTTAGCTGTTATTATATGTTCTGTACTCTCAATAGTTAAGTATATGGTATTTACTGCATATGTAGTTTTGCATACAGTTTTGCATATAATATGAAATTATGCAATATAGATCTAATCATAGTCTGCACTTTCTGTTGCACATGTATTCTGCAACAGTGCTGAAGTTAGGAGGACTCCAGCAGGGACAGTAAAATGTGTGCATTGTGCATTTGTGCTTCAGCCTCTCCACTGCCCTGTCTGTGTATTACATTACAGATATGTAATTACCAGAGAAGCTGAGGTACAGGTAAATATTCTACAGAATGTGACATGGAGGCAGCCATTTCTTTGAGCCACTACTCTATGAACTGATTCATTCTCTTTTGCTCAAATCCTTAAAAAAGTGAGTATTTCCAATTATTTGATATTTTTTGTTCTTTTCATTTTCTACTAGTTCCTTTTTTAATATATGTTTGCTATTAATGCCACAATTCAGTGATGTTTATAAACTGCTTTTTATACCTAGATCCAGAAAATTAACTACTATAGAAAACTTCATCTCAGGTCCCTTTGATGCAAAGCTTAGAGTACAAAACCGTAACACAAATCATTAGAATGCTATAACTGAAAATTTTGCTTAACCAACTTAGAAGCTAAACGAAGCTGGGCAGTATTTTAAAATGCTATGTTTGAAAATGATGGACTTCTCTGTATTTGCACTTTTCATCCAAACATACCAAATGCTGCCACAAAAATGTGGGAGTACCCAGGATGCAGGAGCACCAGTGTACTTTCCATGGTCTGGTCTTTCCTAAGTCCCCTTAGTCACCTGGTAGACATAATGTAACATTTATGCTGCTGGCCTAGATGGGTCAGCAATGACTGTACTGAGTACATCTTTGTGCATCCTGCCCAAATATGCTCTTGTATAATAGTTATGAGTAGGCTAGCCAAGGAATAAAGAGAACTTGAACATCTGAGAAACAGAGAGACTGGTACTTTTTACTGCTATTAAAATAGTGTGAATCTCATTTTGCATGGTTTACACAATGATTGTAATTGTTGGTTTTGTTTATTTTTTCCCTGAAGATCTGTGCATGAATTTTCTGAGAAGTAAAGCCACCTATGAGTCTTAAGGTGGTATAGCATTTTTGTACCACTTCAAGGTGCTTTGACAGTTCTCAGTGTTACACAATATTGTTTTATTTGCTTTAATTCTATTACAAATGGATTATTTTTAAATTCTGCTGATAATGAAGATATTAATTATTGATTGATACTACATTGGCCTACACTTTTAATCCTTTGTGTGGATTGTAAAAGGCTGAGGGAATGGCACTCCCAGACGTGCACTGCTTTAAAGTGACTTGCAAGGAACAGCTCATTAAGATTTGGATGAACAGTGAAATTAATAACATCATAATATTCTAGATGCCTTGGAGTGAACTGATTCTAGGCTTTGAATGAGTTGCATCAGAGAGAAATATGTGTTTCTACGATCTGTTTTAATGCCCTGAAACCAATAAGATGAACGAGTAAGATGAACATAGTTTCTTCTAATCTTCACTTACTCCATGAAGGGAAAAAAACATGTGATGCCTGATTAGTCCATTTTAAACTCTTATCCCATAAAACTAGTTATATTCAGTAGTTTTTTACGTTAAGATTTTCTTTCAGTGGGAAATTCTTGTTTATCACTGCTATGGGCTGTCACAATGACCTCATGCACAAAATGTGCCTTGAGTGACCAAAGACAATCCTTTTAAAAGGGCAAGAGCACTCAGACATCTAACTGTAGTTGAAAAAAGAAGTACTGTCAGTGACCAAACTTCTCCTATGCTTGTTTCCATTTCAACGAGTAAGCAAACACTTCTGGTGTTTACTATCTGGGCTCCACATCACCTTTTCGGTTAGTAACAATGGCATTCTGGAGAAATTGTCTGCATGTGGCAGCAAAGATTACTGTTGCTTTCACTTAAAGCATCCCAAGGCTTTGTTATCTCAGTGTCACCAGAACCACCTATCCTGTGCATCTCAGTATGACCTCTTTGTTCTCATGCCAGCATTGTCCTTTAGCTTAAATAACCTCTCTCCCCGATGTCTGTTTTTCTCTGATGTATTTTTTAGACCATAGTGCTATTCCCTCATACTTTCCCTGCAGGAAGACCTTACACTTTTTATCCTGTCACTGAAGATGATGTGGGGTGGTGCAGAGTGACTGCAGGCAGAACCTGCAGGAAGGGTTTTGTTGAGGCCAGATTCCTCCTGGGACACAGAGAAGCACATGGCATGCGTTAAGCAGAATGTGGCCATTGTTCCTCGCCCAAGCACAGAGTTGTGTAGAACTGCTGTGGGGAATTACACTTGATCTCCCAGTGTTTTTTGGACAGCTAGAAATTTACTGTTCCATTCACTGTGTACTCAGGGAGCTACAGTTGGGCTGTGAAGCATGGTAGAGTGAAAGAGGATACCACAAGAAAAAACATGTTCTACTTTTCTGACACTTGTTCACATATGAATCTCTTTTTCAGTGCTCAGTAAGCTTTGAGTCTCTTTTGTTTTAAAAGCTTCTCTGAGAATTTGACTCTTTTCCACAGAGAATTGAGCAGAGAAAAATCCCAATAAAATGAACTGTGCATTTCAGTGGGCTGATTGATGGGATCTGAGACTTGTGTATTTTAAAGTTACATCCTGGCATAGCTTGTTCTTTTAAAACATACAACATAAGTTGCATGTCAGCAAAACTACTAAAATGATCTGCAGAGAGAAGACTTTTCTCCCTGAATAATATGCAGTAATTTTTTTTAAATGACAAACTAATATAAATTATTACTAAGTAGCTGAACTATTTCCTTGGCATTGAAAACTTAACCAAAATGGACAATTCTCAAAAGTGCTGCAGAGCAGTGCCAGCCCTGAAAGGTTTTTATTACGAAGATTATGACTGGAATATTTTCCACAATTCCTCCCCTCAGTTTTAGTACCTTAATACTTAGCAACTACCACTAAAATTTTCAACTATTGCCCTGCTCACTGTCACACTTTGGTGCCAGATATGTCTTCTGACAGTTCTTTCCTGTAAAGAAACCACATGGGGGAGAGGGTGAAAGGGGAAACAGCCTGCAGTGTAGGCATTTGCCTTTCTGCAATGTAGACACTATGCAGTGTAGACATAGTGCCAGAGCAGTGTTAGACTCAACCATTCCTGCAGCTGTGCCACGGATGTAACCGATCCTTAGGGAGTTAGGGAGTCAGTAGCCTGCATCTCTATGCTGACTCCAGGTACTTGGTGCTTTTGTTCACCCCACAAGTCCCACTACAGTGATGGATATTTCTACAGAGTCTTTCTTAAAGGGCTCTTGCAGTGGTTCGTCTCACTTTTCCTCCAGGGCTGTGCAGGGACGGAAGAAATTATGTCTGTCTGCCTTCCATCCTTATCTTGTGCAGCCCTCTCCCTGGTGGCTGACTTTATTGCTACAGGAGGCTCGGTTTGTCCTTCCATGATTTTCATGGACCAGGAAAAGTCAGTTTGCATTGATTGCACAGATTTGAAGCCACAGCAGTGAGGAATAGCAGTAACTGAACTATAGCTGAAATGCCAGTTTCTTTACCTAGACATTGCTTTTATTTACAATGCACAGATTTTGGGTTTGCTACTTCTACTGTTACCTTTCTGTAGACGCTCTTCCGCTGCAAGGTGAGCCTTTGGCAGGCTGTGATCAGGTAATCTCAGTTTGAGCTGCCCTTGTAGCCTGTGAGGCTGCTGGGGGCTGCTGTCAGCTGGCTCCCAGCACTGCTCCCAGGGGCTAGTCATCTCTGCTGGTTATTCACTGAGCATCCACCCCTACATAACTCAGGCCTAGCCTAAAACATCACTTTCTTGGAGAAGTAAATTAATTAAACATTTTCAAAGACAGTGACCCACTCTATCAGCTCGGGATTGGGATTTTGAATTCCTCAGTTTGAATTTAAATGAAGATTTGCCTATCCCTCCATAAAGAGCCTGCTACTCCCAATAACCTCTGTGGGTGATGGGTGATTCCTCTATTAGAATTTTAATTTCATTCACTTATTTGAAATATATTCTCTACACTCTGAGAAATGAGCAATGCAAATTTTTGCTATTGACAGTTGTTTTTTGGTATTTAATGATTTCTTAAACAGTCCACCATGTTTGTGGTAAGGTTCCATGCCCATGTAGAGAATAAACCCTCAGCCTTCCTTCTTTTTCTTCTGAATTATTTGACTTTATTCGACTGAATAAAGACTGCTGAAATTGCTGTGCCAGCTCTGTGTAGAAAGCAAAGGTGGAGACTTGGAGGAATTCCCATTATGTCGGGGTCTTCATTGAGGGAGAAAGCACTCTTCCTGGATGTTAATTATGTAAAAAGAGGGCAATGAAGCATCTACTCCCTAAGGGAGCTGAAATGCTGAGACTGAAATATCTGTGATAATGGGTGGGATCCACCCACCCTCGCTTTCAGACAGCTCAGGTACCAGTAGCTGTTTGTCTGAGGCAGAAGGGATCTCAGCACAGGGCACCACAGTGTGTCTGGGGGCTCAATCAAGCCTGAATCATCTTCTGTGAGCACACAACAGTCACCAGTTTGAGGTTAGATCGGTGAGTCTATTCCATACTGAAGGCATAAATGAACAAAATGAACATTTACCATCTCTAAATCTTTTCCTTGGTTGATTCCTAAGGTATGAGGCTAGTTTCTGCTTCTTACATGGGAGAGATACAATGATGAGCAAGCCAAAATATCTTAGGAATTCATGTGTAAAGTATTTTAATGAATAGAGGAAGATATTTACTCTTCTTTATCAGACTTAAAATAAAAGCAATTAAAGTTTAGGAATCCAAAACAACACTTTTTATCCATTCATTTGCCAATGAATGAATCCAAATAAAACCTTTGTCAAGGTTTTTCAACATTTTCCATTACCTAACTGGGACCGACCAAATCTTAATTTGTAGTTTGTGTTTTCTTATCAAATATTTTCTATTTTTAAAATTTGGCTACCAAGTAAGATTTATCTAATTTCTGTATTTTCTGGGATTTTAATTCTGTTGTCAATATTCATGCTTCTTTGGGGGGGAAAAGAATATAAATGCACTGAACTATAACCCATTCTACAGCTTACTCAAGCTGTTACTTAGCATCTGAAAAGAAAATTATGCATTTCAACAAATTATCAATTTACCAGACATTTCTATCAACTGCAAGTGTGTAGTGAGAAGATACAGTAGTGGTTTAATATATCATAAAAACAGACAATGTTTGAAAGTACAGTTAACCTACATTTTTAGGAATTACAAACAAGACAACTCTGTGCACAGTACTTCAAAATGTAGTGAACTTCTCTTCTAATTGCATTGCCAATACCAGTTCCTTACACAGTTGAATCTGGTTAAAAGCTCTATTCCCAGTGTGATAAATGTGATACCACAGGTACAACATTGACAACAGAGATTAAGGCTCTGTTCTGATGATTGTTTACTTCTCTGTGCATACCTCCCCTCCATTCCCCTCTTCTCCCATCCTTTTTCCCCCCAGTGCAACCTATTTTTTTCATACAGAATGAAAAGCTTATTGGCTCCAGAGTATTCAGGAAGAAAAATTAAAGAGACAAGATTTTAATCTAAAAATAATGAAATATGCAATGAAATGTAGATTCATAGCAATACCTGGCACTTATAAGGCTGTATAATTTTTTTTTTTAAATTACTGTTATTTGAGTATGTCAGAAGAAACTAGTATCCACATCCCATGATGCTAAACACTCAAAAGCAGGTAGCTCACAGAGGATAGAGTCCAGGACTGAAGATCATATAGACTATTTTGGTCTCAGCAGTGTTTGTGAATTTGAGGAAGAACAATCATCTCAATATTTGAGATACAGAAGGTGAGGCACAAAAACCGCAAATGCTTTGCTCAGAAATACACAGTGAACCAGTGGTAGACTTTGGGTCTGTTGACTCCTCAGTCACTGATTTATTTAATTAAATAAATTAATTAAACAACAAAGAGATCTTCTGAGATGCACCACATAAGCTTCATATCATAAGGGAATCAATGTCAAATGCACACAGCCTGATTCTTCACTACCTTTTGGCATCTCTAGTCATGTTTACTTTGTAAGGAGGGCTTAAAATACCCTCCAAACAAAGTTGATTTGGTGTCAATACATGTAGTTTAATAGAGAATCAGGCTCACAGCAATTGCTCTGTGGCATGGTGCGACTAGAATTAACTGTTCTATTTGCTAATGAATTAAGGCTGATTCCTGTTTATATTAAGGCCTCTGTATCCTTCCATGACAGTGTAACTATGCCTCAGTGCAAGTAAGACTCAGGCTTTAGAAAAACTTAAACTTTTAGTTCCCTTTGAAGTCAGCTATTTCAGTTGCCCTAAATGTATAAAGTAACTGGAACCAAACAATCTGTCCCCACACTACAAACTATTTGAAAGATGATTGTAAAAGTAACCTGAGAGAAAACCAATCATATGCTTGTTGAAGAAGAAAATTAGATTAGATAGACTTGTTGCCTGATCTTGAAAAAGGAAAATTGTACATGATAACACACTTCTATATGAAGATAACTGGCTTGATGTTTGGTGGTTATGAGTATGCCAGATAAATTGTAGATGCTTATTAACTCTGGAGATCAAGTCATCTTTTATACTACTACGATAAAATAGAAATAGATTTATTTGGTATTTACGTGCTAGACCTAGTTTGCTTAAAGCTACTGTATGTTATATTCAGAGGAGTAGGAAGATGACTCCAAGCTCAGTAAAATGCTACATGATCTCAGATTTCTCCTATTGTTGTTGTCATTAAAAGCTATTATGGGTTTCTTTCTTAGAATAGGAATTCTCTAACTTTGCTCTTTGTAGATGAGCATTATTTTAGAAATTCTTTCCTCTCCACATGCTCTATTTATAACAGTTTTAAACAACAGTTTAACATTTGCTGGCTAAGAATAAAACTGTCCTTGCTCTATTCAAATTTAAGGCCTGGGTTCCCATGGGTTGCAGCACTTTCTAACTTTTTTATTTCCAGTTAAGTTTCTTTTTTAAAGGTAATACGGAATTTGTTTGTGTAAATTAATGTAATTCTATAGGCATCAGTGTGATAATGATAATTACCCAGATGAGGATCTGGCTGCTGAAATGTAACTCCAGTGGTTGGGAAGCTGTTCTGTATACAAGTCAAAAAACAGCTGGATCATATGTGATGTTATGTTTAGTTTCATTGGCAATTCAGAAAATATTTAATAATAAATTCCATTGTTTCTATTCCCTATTTTTGTATACAAATAAATTATCTTTTCTAAAACATTCTTTTTCTTTAGTAAGGCTTGTATTCATTGTCATATCAAAAGTGTTCGCTATTGGAGCAATCTTTCACTTTGCTTTCCTTAGAGTTATCTTTGTTATCAAATTCTACAGCATTCTAAACTTTAATGGTCATTAGCAACCCTGCACTTGAGTAAATAATCATTAAAATTAATGATTATTTAAATCATTAATCAAATAATCTTATTATTAAATATTAAAATTAATATTATACCTTATACAGTAAAAGAGTATAAGGTATAATATTTTCTTGACAAAGCTAAGGCAGGATGAAAAAAAGTAATTAGCTCATCTGATCCTCATCTAACAAGACTTGATTTTAAACAGTATTCAAAATACAAAGCCAGAGAGAGGATGTTGTCATGATGATTATTGCACTTTCTCAGTGTCTTGCTATAGAATTAGCTTTCCCTTTAGCAATATATAATTTCTTTTCCTGAAGACCACACAAAGTTATTGTACTCTGTAAAGAAAAAAAGCACTTAAAGTGTTATGGATTATAACCTAGACAGAAGGATACAAAACCAAATTACCATTCTATGATTCAGCTATGCCATGATCTAATATTGTTTCAAAATTACTTTTCTGTCATTTAGATTGGCATCATCTTCTAAACATCCCATGGGCTCTTTGGCATGCTACAAACTCAGCAGATGCACTGTCTCCTGGGCTTTACAGCTTCTTCTGATGAATGTACAACGTTTGGAACAAAGCCACTCTTGACACCTTCCCATCCATCTTGTATTGAGATTTCTCCATTTTTTACAAGTTCATAGATGTCTCGTGTAAGAATTGTAAAGGACTCTTCAACATTTGTGGCATCTTTTGCTGAAGTTTCTATATATTTCATACCACAGTCAGATGACAGTTTTTCAGCTTCTTCTCTCGTAACCTCACGCTGTGACACTAAGTCACACTTGTGTCCTACTAACAGGAACACAATCTGAAAGGGCTGCACGTGCATTTTTGCTTCTTCCAGCCAGTCCTTCACATGTTCAAAAGATCGTCGATTTGTGATGTCAAACACTAGTAGGCCACCCACAGAATTGCGATAATAAGAGCGTGTTATTGATCTATGAAGGGAAAAAAAAAGAAAAAAGAAAATTAAAGTGCATTTTCACTTTATTCATAAGTGATTACTTTTCCATATGGCAATGTGGTTTTATCTTTTATAAGTTTTATTAAATAACTTTCCTTTTTAAAAGCTGATTGAAATTTATTAATCTATCTACTAGACTACTATTTTTTTTCCTACATTCAAAATTCACTTTCTAAACATTCCTGAACCCAGCACCTATAGGGCAAATATTGAATGCCGAATTATCCTGTAAAGTGGTCTTTATTAGCAAACTGTGGTACATGTTCACAGAAGAAAAGATAGATACTTTTGGTGTAAAGTCTGAGTCCTTCAGCTTCATATAAACATGCACTTCACTTTGTTCTCATCAACTATTTCAGACTGAAATGTGTATTTCACATATGTCACATATGTCAAGAAACCTGGAGCCCAAGCTTGCCAGTGTTCAAGCATATCCTTTTGCATTCCTTGCAGAAACATCCATTAAAAGAATGTAGATATATAGAAAATCATAACTCTTTGTGCTTGCAGAAGTCAACAGGTAGCAGGCAGAGAAAGGAAACTCCCTGAACAAAACTGCCCAAAAGTTTTGAGTGAGCTGAGCAAACACACAATTATTACAGGTAAGGAACATGTCTACCTCCAGCACAGAGGTTCAAAAGCTCTTTATATTTTATACATTTACAATTTTTTTTGCATGAGGGCTGGAAAGCGTTATTTTCTACTTTTGAGCCCTCTAAGCTTCAGAACATTCACTGGAAGGAATTTTGGAAGTAGAAAAATCTTCTGGTTGAAAAAAGTTTTAATGTGCTCTAGAACAAGGAAAAAAAGTTAGAATGTAGAGAGAGCAGGAACTAAAGAATTGTTTTAAGTCTCTAATCATGAGCAGTAGGAGAGAATGGAGAAGGTGAGAAGAGACATTTTAAAGGAAGTGACAGCCTACCAAGGAATGTACACAAGTGCTTGTTGCTGGCATAAATATATAACTAGTGTATCTATAAGTATTCTCCACATGAAATGAGAAGCATAATCTCTAAACAGTCATTATTTGAAATCATAACCTAAGCTAAGAACTGATTCAGTTTTATCTCATGATTATGAAGAGGATGCTGATGCCAAAACCTCAGAACTTTAGGAAGCAGGATGAACTGTACACAACAGCACAACTTTCTATAACAGAAGCTCCCTCCAGTTCTCAGTTCATCACATTTCATAGAGTTTTTGATACCAGTTTGGACACAGAGGTATTATTAGCAGCAACAGTCCTCTTACAGATAGGTAAGTGCACAGATAAAGAAGACTTAGATTTCTTGGCGTATCTAAATTCATTTAGCCACAGCAAACAGCATCTGAAATGGTTTTATTTAGATAAGAGGGAGGGACTGTTTCTCCTAATGCTTTTCTACATTCCCAGCAATAGAGGCCATGCAGTGTCTCTCTGAGTGTGAAGACAACAGGATCTTAACCTCAGATTAATTCAAAAGGCCTGGATGTGAAAAATGGCACACTCTTTCACAAAATTGTTTAAGACCATAAGTGAGAGGTGTCATGTTTTGTGAAGTATTAAATACAGGTGCCATAAAGATCTGTTTCTGGTTTTCTTAACCATTTCTTTTTCCTCTAGAGTGTCTGCAAACACAAATAAAGGCAGAAAGAATAATTCAGGTAGTTCTATCAAGAGCAAATGTGGATGACGAAAATGGGATTTGACACGGAGAAGTGAAAGCTAACACAACCTACTTGTATTAAAAAAAGAAAAAACAAAACAACCCCCCCCCAAAAAAAAACCAAACAACCCTGCTCCCACCCCAAACCTTGAAAACAAAGAAATGCATTAGCCAGGAAAGAAAGTAGGTTAGCGTTGAAAATGCAATGCATCATCTGCCAAATGTTTCTATATAAAAAGATGTTATATCGTGTATCTGTGAACTGGAGTACTGAAACACAGCCCTCTGTGTGTTTTTGGATGCTTATACACAGGAGTCAGTACTCTCATCTCTTGCAAGTCCCTTCTGCAGAGATATGCTAATTTACAGTAGCTAATTATCTAAGCCATTATATTGAATTATGTGTATGTATTGCTTTTAATGGAGATGACTAAAAAGTATCCTGTAACTTTGTACTGTACATCACAAAAACTGAGTGAATATATTGGACAACAGTAATTTTTTCTGTACTTCTGGTATGTATAATTTGAAACTAGTTTTCTCATTACAAAAAAAAAAAAAAAACCAAAAAAACTCCTATAACAAAGAGGCTTTAGAAAACAGCAACTCAATAAAAAAAGCAATACAAAATTTTAAATAAATGTCAGTTCATATGATATCATGTTATATAGTTTTCTAAAATCTTCTTACACTTCATGAGCCAGCAGTGCCCTGGCAGCCAGCAGGGACAACCCTG
>VZSR01003803.1:11699210-11714251 GCA_013398615.1 Brachypodius melanocephalos | reverse complement strand
GTCCAAAGGAGGGCAACGAGGATGGTGAAAGGCTTTGAGGGGAAACCATATGAGGAGTGGCTGAGGTCACTCGGTGTGTTCGGCCTGGAGGAGACTGAGGGGAGGCTCCATTGCCATCTGCAGCTTCCTTGTGAGGGGAAGAGGAGGGAGGGGCTGGCACTGATCTCTTCTCTCTGGTGACCACTGACAGGACCTGAGGGAATGGCCTGAAGCTGTGTCAGGGGAGGTTTAGGTTGGGTATTAGGAAAAGGTTCTTCACCCAGAGGATGTTTGGGCACTGGAACAGGCTCCCCAGGGAAGTGGTCCCAGCACCAGCCTTGTCAGAGTTCAGAAGCAATGTTTGGACAATGTTCTCAGGCACGTGGTGTGATTCTTGGGGTCCTCCTGTGCAGGGCCAGGAGCTGGACTTTGATAATCTGTGTGGGTTCCTTCCAATCCAGGATATTCTATGATGCTATGATTCTTTGTATAATCATATCAGACTATGGCTTTAGGGAGGCTTCAAGTCAGTCAGTGTTTTTTTTTTTCATTATGATCTTACTGACCTTTACCAGATGAACCAAACTTTCACTAAAAGCTTTATTTAATTTTGAAGAGTTATTTTTATACTATGACTAAAGACTGCATTGTAATGGTATTAATTTTGAAAAGACATATTGCTTACTGAAAAAGAATAGGATAGTGTTTTATTTTGAAGATGTACTAGAAACAGAGTGTATCTAATATCCTTGTCTACTAAAAAATGGGTTAATGGAAGCATCCCCACAATATTTTGCCCCTACTGAAATGAACTCTCAGTCTTAGCACCACTACCAAGCATTTTATGGCATTGGAGGTTTTATGATTTAAATATACTATTGGATTTAAATACAGGAAAATTAAACAAACAAAATCCATAGCAAAGTAGATGATGTAAAATGCAGACAAAGTAGCAGATTGCTCTAAATGACTGATCAGAAGACAGAAAGAAACTGAAGATGTGCCCTTCATTCATGTTAATCTGCATTACAGACCTGAGTCTATACTAAGCAAGTCTGTAGGTTCTTGTTCTAGTAAGATGTTAAAGGTGTTACTGATTATGTTGTTATTGTCCATGTGGCACCTCAGACAATGGGAGATTCTGCTTAGTGATGCCTGACTGATGTCAAAATAAATATATTCAATAGCTGCTATTTCAGGGCATGTTGAAGATGATTTCTAAGTCAATGCATGAAATCCAGTTCAAATACAGAATCATCAATGAACTAGAGACATGTAAGAATTTTTCCCAAATAATTCCTCCAAGGAAATACATGACACCTTTCAAAAGAGTGTGATGGCAGGTGTGTCACGCCTTCCTTTTCCCCTGGGAATGTCCCTAATGCCTGGGACCAAAAGAAGGGGGTTATTATGCCGCCAGTAGTTTGCCCTGCATGCAGGGAACTCCCCGGGGAGCTTTAAAGACAGGTTTTACGTCCTCTAAAATCCCAATGCAAGTGAGTCAGAGCAGAACTGGAAACCAGAACTGCAAACTGCTTGGTGTTCCCCAGTATTAGACAACTTCTTGGAGTAATTAGCTCTTCCTAAGATCATCTTTGCTTGTGATATGTAGTGTTCTCCATTAGCAGAGAACAGAATGCAACATTGTAACCTGTGGTGTAATGTTGCAAAATATTTATAATTTATTTGACTAAATGTAAACCAGACTATACAATAAACACTACGATATTTAGTACACCAACTGACAGGAAACTCTTAGCAGAAAAACAAACGCAAATATTTAAAAGTACTTTCTTCAAGTTGTACCTTCTGAGTATTAGAAAAAACAGAGAGGTAAATTTAAGAGCAGCTGACTGCATGACTCATCAGTACATATTCCCTGAACATTCCCGGGTTAAAGGACTGCCATAATTTGATTTTAAATGTATGCAAGATTCTGTGCATTTGCATTTCTTTCAGTCAAGTGTCTTGTCATTGCCCATCCTGGCTATTTGTCAGCAAATTCAAAATAAAGAGATTATACACTCTTAGTCACTTATTTACAAGTATTCTACATTCTATCTGGAATGCACAAAGAGGGTGAAAAAAGCTAAGAGCTTTCCATTAACGCTGTTAATTTCTTTGCTAATCCTTCAGAAGCCTACCTGCAAAATACATCTGAAGTTGTGACTCATGCAAACCCAGGAAAGCTGCTTGTTGTTTCACTGTAATGCTTATTATAAAGAAAAAGAAAGTGTTGTCCCCCAGTAAAACAGTGCAATCCCACCTCTTCAGCTGAGGGTGGGAACCTGCACAACTGTTGCAACAGAAGACAGGGAGTGCAGAGGAATTGATTCTGGCCAGTGAAGGCGCCCATTTCAATCCTCCTGCTGGCATTCCAGTAACAACAGGTGTGGGTCAGGTACATGGAGATGGGCTGTGCGTTGGCCCGTGCCATGAATTCATACCTATTGAACCCCAAATCCAACCTAAAATCCATGCACAACTTGCCTGAAATGGCAAGCACTACAGATACAACAGAGACACAAGAATGAGTGAGTGACAGTATCAACTTGTAAACCGGGAAATGACTGAGACTTTTCTGAGGGGGGAAAGAGGGTGGCTTTGCTGCTGTTTGTAACAGAGGGGAGAGAGGAGACTATTTGATGCTCAGTTTAGCTGCATTATAAATGGCAGCAGTATTAGTGAAGAACCCTGGCAACAACCAGTGCACAGCAGATGCAGAAGGCAGATAAGACACTAGTAAGGGACTGTAGCTGGCTGCCCAGTGGCTTCCACACTGCCACGGCTGCACTGGTGCAGACGGTGTTGCTGTGCTGCAAAGAGGAAGAGATGGGAGGTGGCCTGGTCTCCAGATTGCATGGGAGAGTTAATGGCAAAGCTAAATACTGCAGGGAAGGATGAGTTCGGAAGTGATGACAAAGTTAGAAATGCAGAGTTAGGCAGAGGCCTCTTGCAGCAAAGAAAGAAAAAAACGTGGAAGAGGAATTGCTATGTTAGGTCCAGGACTTCAGGGAAAGATGAGGGAGGGAAGAAGAAATAAAACAAAGCCACTTGTTACCCTATAGTGAGAGCTGGGAGGAGAAGGGTAGCTGTTCCCTGGTGTGTCTGAAGGGAAAGGGTGGGGAAGGAACTTGTGGGCAGTGGGGAAAGAAGGATGGTGGGCCACAGGGCTAGGACCACTGGCAGGCAATGGGGTGGAGGACTCTTTGGGGCACAGCAACCAAATGGGTGCAGGGAAATGTGCTGGGGGGCAAGACAAGGTCCGTGGAGACGGAGATGTGTCGGATGAGGAGGGTACAGAGCCGGGCGGGCAGCAGGGTGTGCCCAGAGGTCGGCAGGTTTGGGGAGCGGGAGGGGGTGTGGGTAAGATGCCAGGTCCTGTACCTGAACCGCTCCTGCCCCGCCGTGTCCCAGAGCTGCAGCTTGACCCTCTTGCCGGGCTCGATCTCCACCAGCCGGGAGAAGAAGTCCACCCCCACGGTGGGGTCGGAGTGCAGCGGCCCCGGGAAGCGGCCCTCGGTGAAGCGGTGCAAGAGGCAGGACTTGCCCACGGTGGAGTCGCCCAGCACGATCAGCCGGAACTGGTAGATCCAGATCGCCGCGTCCATGGCGGCCCCGGCCTGGCCCGGCTCCGCCTTGGGGCTTTTCCTGGGGCTCCTGCGCGGCCGGTGCCTGCACCGCGCCCCGATCGCCCCCACGCCCGGCATCGGCGCGGCGGGCGGGCGGCGGCGGGCGCTGCGCGGGGCCCGGGGCGCCGCTCCCGCGGGGGCAGCACGGAGCCCCCGCGCCCGCCGCTCCGGGCAGGGGCCGGGAGCCGGGTGCCCCCGCCCCGCTCTCGGGGCTCCGCGCCGTGGTCCCCGCCGGCTGCCCGGGCGACGCGGGGCGGGGCGGGCGCTGTCCCTTCAGCACCGCGCCGCCCCGCTCCGGCCCCGGCTCCGCGCCCCTGCTACCCCGGCTGCTCCCGCTGCTGCCGCCGCCCCGGCCGTGGCGCCGCCGCCGGTGCTCGCCGGTGCCACCTCTGCCGCCCGCTGGGCGGTGGCGCGGCCGAGCCGCCCGCCAGGGCCGCCCTCCCACCGTGCCGTCATGTGCGCGGCCAGACGGGCCCTCCTCCGCCGCACCGAGGGAACACTGTCTTGGGGCTAGAGCCCCTGCCCAGCGTCCAGATGCCCCCGCGGGCAACAAGTGCAGGGTTGGGCCGGGAGAAGGGGCATGCTGGGGCAGGGCGCCAGGCCCGCATGAAAAACCGTGAGGGAGAGACTGTTAAAGCATGACTTTTGCAAAGAAATTGGGAGCAGAAAGGAAATACTGGGGGAGGTGTAGAGCAACCAGATCGGCAGGTGAAAAAAGGGCACGGACCTGGAAAGGAAGGTGTCCAGTGGGGTGGGAACTGGGCAGGACAACAGATAAGAGAGGAACAAGTGCCAGGTTGTAATGATGTGCTGCTAAAGTGGCAAAAGGGAAAAGGAGAGTTAGCAATCTAGATATCCCCAGAGAGAATCATACGAACTGCCAAGAGAAAGGACATAATACTGGAAATGACACGGACATACACTCTTTGTTTCCCAGTGGAACAAACTGCATGTATTTGGCCTTGGTGCAAGTGCCTCTACCCAAAATAATAGAAGAATTGTGTCAGAAGAGATTCCTGCATCAGAGAAATTTCTTCGCCCTCCTGGGATCTTCAGCTGACTATCAAGTTATGATAAATCTGCTGAGCAATAGATTCCTCAGATTTCTTTTAAGTCTCAGAACCACATGGGGTAACAAACACTAACAGTTCTCAGATGGCTGGTAAGGGCATTAGAGAAAAAAAAAAGGAA
The DNA here is from genome assembly GCA_013398615.1 of Brachypodius melanocephalos. NCBI lineage: Eukaryota > Metazoa > Chordata > Aves > Passeriformes > Pycnonotidae > Brachypodius > Brachypodius melanocephalos. Next base: position 11,709,449 of record VZSR01003803.1, on the reverse strand, counting down.
ATCGTTGTACTTTTGGTAAACAGAATTGCATCAGTTTCTTCTGTAGTTTGGGCTGGGGTGAGGAAGCTGTAGGCAGTGAGCCTGAAAACCCAGCTGAGTAGGCTGGGATATCTGGGAAGTAGGTTGTTGCTGGCAGAAGGTCAGCTGATATGAATAGGCACTTTGACAGGGAAAAGGACAGGGACAGGAGATGGGTGACTTTTTTTTTTTTTCCCACACAGCCTGTTTTCCTTTGTCCATGTTGGGCACAAGTCCATCTAACCCCTAAGTACCTGTGGCTGGTTAGAGGCATATCTGAAACCACATGTCCTCTGTAAGACTTTGGGGCAATTTGCTGTGATGAGTATTCTCATTGCCTGAGTCCGGTATTGTTGCTGTAATGTGTTACTTGGTCACCACTGTGAGACAGGTAGATTTCCCTCATAGGCTTGGGTAGATCTTGCAGCTCCACAGAGTGGATGAGTGAAACCAAGGGCAGGGTGAAGTCAAAAGAGGGGTTGCATGCACTGCTTGGGAGATGATGCCTCCAAGCCCCAAAATGAGTTTGTCTGGGATGTGAACGAGTGGCTGGCCCTGGGGAACAGATCCAGATGACCACAGAATCTTCTAGCAAAGATGTGGCCTGGCAGTCCAGAAGATGTAAAAGACATAGTCAAGAGCTGCAAGAGGGATTTATCTTGCTATGCATGCTGAGCTGAAGCTGCAAGATGCCACCTGCTCCAAGAATTTCTTCTCTCCAGGGACCTTTCAGGCAGTCCAGTCAGTCCCTGGGACACAGCGATTCTATGTCTGCATGTATATCTGAGTGTGCTCCCTTCTGACTCCTGTACACTTCTCCCTTGTACTTTAACCAGCTCTTCTTAAAACAAACTGAAGATAGTTTGTGCTTGACTAGTTGCTCCTTTAAGTAGCAATTAAAATAAAACTGTGTTCATAATGATAATGATAAATGAACCCTCATAAAGCTGAAATCAGTCAATTTCTTGCAGTTATCAATGGAAAATGATTACAGGTGATTCCTGGGAATCTTTCTAAGTGTTCTGCAAAAAGTGGCACTTACATACAAGAAGTATTTGCATGTGAAATACAGGTTCAAGGTAGATGATATCAGGAGCTCTGATACTTGCCAAATATGAATACTGAAAAATTTCAGGTGGACTTTGTTCACTGTGTAGTATCTAGATGAGATGCACAGCAGATTGCTGTCCTTTGCACATCTGGGCTGGAAGAACTCCACACTAATGAGTTACACAGCTCATTTCATTCCTAACAGGTGAGCAAAGCCAATTTGTCTAGGGCATTTACAGTTGAGCTAAATATGTCTCCAAATATTATCAAGCTTCCACAGTCTGGTCTGTCTAGCTAAGCTTGTAGAAAGGCTGTGGTATATACATATCTAAAGCAAAAACTTATATCTTCATTTGTGATCTTTTGAGTGTCATATGATAAATGCTACCTAAAGAGCCTGCATTTGTATTGTCTGTTTTGAAGTAAACACCGTGGGTGAATTTTATGCCCATGCCATTCAGTTTTTGTTCATTTACTGGTGAGTACAGAGGCCCTGGCAGCATGCAGTTCTCACAAAGATCTCAGACTTGCAGTCAGAAGAAGCAATCAGAAACTGCTGTTTTGAGGGAATGGTTAGATCAGAGTGGTTAAAGCAGCAACACGAACCTGACTTTCCTTCAGACAGTTTCTACCACTTGTGCATTGGCAGCTTTGATCTGGTCTTCCCAGGGAGGGTGAATCAAACCTAAATTCTGGGAAATAGTAAGAGTCAAACAACCCCAAACTTCCAAATCTTCTCCATTACACCGTTATGACTGCACTAAGCTGCAAATCCAAGATGTTTCAATCTAAAAATTCCTAATTTCTTTTTACATTTTTGACCCAGCATGGACTTTTCTCCAATGCTGGTAACTGAGTAGGTGACTACACAGATCACAGAACCCCTGAAGAATGTGCTCATGTGCTTACTTAGAAATTTAGAGAAACACAGATGAAAACAATTGATTTTTAACCCCAGACAGCCTGTGACTGAGAAACTGTGCCTTCTGCTGCCACCCAAGGACCTAAGAGAACTGAGGAACCAGTCTGGAAGCAAGATGCCGTCCATGCCTGTTTTAATTGCCTAGGCTATTAGTCTGGAGGCTGATACAGCTGTTTGGTTTTTTACAGAGCAAGTTTCAATAGATGCAAACTATTGATTTTTTTTGCTGCAAGCTCTTTTCTTTTGGTAGAGTAGTACTGGAGTTGGGATACTCCCTACTAATGCGCAGTGACTTTCCATCCTCTAAGATGTCATCAAGCCAGCTAGGTTTCATTTGATGGTGGGAAGGACATTTCTTAAATGACAACCTCTTAGAAGATGTCCTTGTTTGATGAGGGTTTTCCTTATGTTGTTGAGATAAATATGTGCATAGAAAAACATTGTACAAACCTTGGAAAAAAACAACTTGCCCAACTGAGTGATCAGAATCCATGTATGGACTTACAGAAAAGTAAATAAATATCTAAATAAATAAATATCTACATACAGGTCCACTTTGTGAGGCATTCAAATGGCTCTGTGGAAATGATGCAAGTGAAACTACTCCACAGCTGAATGAACTCAGAGAGGCAGTTTCAGTAAAGAAAAGAAACACCCATCTGGGACAAGAAAAACTTCTCCTAACTGTTCAGACCTGATCTTCCAGAAGTACCTACAACATAATTTCAAAGACAAGCCTGGGAAAAAAAAAATTCCTAACTTAACAGAGTATTAAAAATCAAGGATTGGGTATTTGCTCAACAAATATTGTATATATATATATATATAAAATATTTATTTATATATAATATATTTATAACCATTAGATATTTTTATACTTTTCCTCACATCTCATCAGCTCTTAATCTCTCTGTGTTCCACGCTGGTAAACAGTGTATACCTGAACTATAGGGCCATCGTTGTCTCACCCCTCTTGGCCAACTATCTCCTCCCTCAAAATGTTAGGAATATTACGTTATACTCAGAGCAGTGACTCACATCTTGATCTGTGCTGTACCTAGATAAGATGTACTACAAGAAGTGTATTTCCCTCCCAAACATCCATGTATTCCAGGAGGAATAGAAGGTATCTAGCTCTGAAAATCTTGCTATTTTAGACTTCTAAGATGGCATCTTAGACAGCCACAGTTACAGAAGCACATCTAACTCAGTAAAGTGTCAGGAAAATACAGGAACATGTAACCTGCTCCACTAAAATACTAAAGTGAATTCATGCTCATTGACATTTCAGAGATAATGCCTAAACTGCCTGAGAACCTGCCTTTAGGCAGGATTAGACTGCCTTTAGGTGAGATTAAGACTCAAACCCCAAATGGAAATTTATTCTATGACACCAAACAAGTGAATTATTTGTTCTCATGCCTCACTCTTCCATCTGTTACTTGGAATGGTTCCTTCTAGGATTCTATGCATCTTTTGCTCTGATAAAGTCTGTCTCCTACATTTCCTTTCTGTTTGGAAAATGCTGATGTGTGAAACAATACAAATTTCCACTGACAAAGAATGCTCTTTGTCTGCGATTTGTGCCATGGAACCCTTGGGCACATTGATCAAAGAGGTATTTTCTTCTGTTAGCACTGCATTTCTGAAGGAATCCTACAAGTCATGGTCCACTATCAAGGTTTGTTTTTCACAAAGTTCCACTTTTGGTCAGATGCAATCCCTAATAATTTCTTAAAAGGTGCATTATTTTTAATTACCTTCATAAATGTGATTGCTGAGATAATTCAGGGCAGGCAAACAAGTCTCCCTGCACTGCTGGCAAATATTAAACAAAGAACTTCCCTGTATGATAAGTTCTGCTGTGTTCAGCCTATCTTGAAGAATTGCCCAGACAAATAAGCCGTGATAACATCTGCCAAGTTTGAACTGATGAATCCAGGAGGAGCTGGTAGCACAGGTAATGTTTCTTCTCTTGTATGTTGCTTGGATGGAGGGCTGGAGGGTTACAGAAACCCTAGTGGGAACGATTAATTTGCCACTGGAATGGAGGAAGTCAAAGATGCTTGGCCTCAGTCCGTGTGATTAGCAGAGCCATTGCCACCTTACACCACTGATTTAATATGGAAGGTATTAAATTGTTAAAGTGATAGTCCTTTGGGAGCAACACCACACTGGGTCATCTGATATCATGTAGGAGCTGAAGCACAAGAGCTGCAATGCATGGAAACTAAACTGTCATCCATAGACCCAGCACGTCAACCAGTCAGAGGGAGTGACCTGTTCCTCTGGGATTACCAGTACAGGATGGATGGTGCTGAAGCTCTGACCTATGTGGGAGATATTTGCAGATCAGGAATCATCATTACTCACTCACTCATCCACTCAGGCAAACTGTGTATCACACCTCATCTCCTTGTGACCATGGGATTCCTGGTGTAGATCAGAGACAGCTTTTATTCAAGAAACAGTGACAGCTGCCCTGCACTCCTGCTTCTGGTATAAAGGCTTGTCTTAGGTTTTCCAACCTGAAGTAGGACCCATGGTCTTTCTCCCAGAACACCATCCCCTACGCTTCCAGTTGAAGCCCCACCTTGCTTACTCTGGAAGTAGACTGAGTGCCTTTAGGACAGGAAGCCTTCCCTCTGTTCATAGGAATTTAAAGCCTATTAAGAGTTAATAAAATTTCTTATAAATTTAAAGAGACTGTGTCCCTGCTCAAAAAGCATGCATCACATGACAATATTTAGAAAAAAGAAGAAGTCTGTAGAAGGGAATTAGCAGAAATTAGTGGACAAAATTTTCACAGTTAGGGCAATCATCAGAAGGGGTTAGACTTAAAAGACTACTGTCATAGAGCTATTCAAGGACTTTTTACCCCAGAGAACTTCAAGAAGTGAACCTAAATGAGTACAGCACTTATGGACAAGATAAAGATTAGGCTATGTGACTGAAAGCTCATTCCTATGAACACAAAGGAGCAGAGACACAATGACAAGCAGGGGAACCCCAGTAACTGCACCAGAACAGAATGAGCTTCTAGCAGGATTGTTCCAAAGGCTGGAACAGGGAAGCCACCAGCCCTGTGGGTTGGGAGTGGCATGCCCAGCTGAGTCAATAGAAGACACTCTCCATCAAAGCCTTTACAGACTCAGAAAGAATTACTGCCTACAGGACCATAGGACTCACCACAGGAAGCTGGAAAGAACATTTTGGGGTTGTACAAGGCTTACTATGGGATGTTTAGGAGAAGGATCAAAGACAGGAGAGGGAAAGATCAAATTGGACCTGGGAGGAATGAGTATGAATAAATAAAGAAGAAAGAAGACAAAAGGAGCTGGACCTGTAAAATAGGTTACTGGTCAATATGCTTGTGCTGAAGGACAGCAATGGCTGGGGCCTTCACCTGGGCTCCATTCCTGGTGGGGGATGGCTTTCGTGTGCTCAAGCAGACAGATAGCCAATCTATGCCAATGATCAGGTCAGGAAATGGAAAAGCATCCAGAAATAACTGAAGCAAGAACTGGAAAACAAGGACAAATCAGGAAACAAGTGGCATAATCATCAATGAGGTACTGTCTAACCAATCCTATAAATAAGGACATGGAAGGATACTGGGGCAACTGGAGAGGACTGAAAAATGACCCTGGGGAGGGAAGCTCTATGATTCTGCTCCAGGATGCAGGACTACTTCTGTAGCCTCTGAGTTCAGGGAGCTGAAAAGAGTGAGGGAAACTCAAGACCCACCCATGTTCCTGTGATAGAATGCCAGAGCATGTGAGGAAGAAGCACACTGACCCACCCATGCTCCCTTCAGGATTAGACCACGTCTCCTGCAGAACAAGGATCTTGTGAATGAAACCACAATGCCAGCCTGCCCAACAGCTCCACTTCATTGCACCACCTCTCCCATGGCACAGGGAAGTCATATAATTTATAAAATGTTATATATCTGTCCACTAAGCATAATCAGCAGGTTGGGGAAGGGGCTATAGGGATGAGTTTCTGTGGGAAGGTCACAGCCACACTGGACACAGCTAGTCTCCTCCCGACCCACTGCAGGCCACAGCTGAGCACATCAGCCAAGCTTCTTGGTGGCTCTGAGCCAGAGATGGGTTTGTAGCACCTCTGAAACATCTGTTTTAGAAAGGGCAGAAAGGACCAGCAGAGAGGGAAAAAAATTAGCAGGAATTAGTACTTAGAAATTAGTACTCTAGCAAAAACCATGCCTGAGCAGGGTTCACCAGGCATGACCCTAAAAGGACTGCTGCTGATGGAGGAACCACTACACACTGATCCCAGTGTCTTCACTGGCCATTGTCCCACTGAAGGGACTGAGTGCAGTGCATGGTGTGGGGGAATGGGAGAACAGAAGGAGAGAGGACAGGTAGGCAGAGGGAAGAAGGGTGTTTTTCATGAGGGTTTGTTTGCAGTCCAGTTAAAAACTAGCTCTTGACCATCCTTACAAGAGGGTTTAACTTCTGCTATGCCTTCTGAATCATTTGATGTTACTGTCAGGAATATGCCTGTACCCTAGACTAGACAGCTCTTTAGAAAGAATATAGACAAGCCTTCCATCAGTGAAGTCCTGTTCTTCCTCTCAGGTAAAACACACTATGAATTGAAACAGAACCCAGCAGACCTTCTGACACCAGGAATGAAAAGAAAAACTATGATCAACATGTCAAACCCTCACCCTAACACCTCTCTAGGATCTCTCAAATATCATTTGAGCATCTTTGCTGTCACTCCTTTAGTTCTTATACCCCAGAACATGTCTGAGTTCAAAAGAAAAGCTCTCTGATTTTGCAGGAAACATCGAAGACCTTTAGGCATTCTCAATGTTCAAACCTGGAACACTGCCACTCACATCCATGTTGCTCTTTTTTTTATTTGCTGAAGGATGTGGCGTGGAAGGAAAGATAACACCTTAAAGCTGCCTTATATGCCACAGCAAACAAAGCTGACAAGCAGCACTATCCACTGGAGGGCAGTGAAAGGCTGGGGAAACCAGAGATGAGGCTGAGAATGCTTCTGCCTGAACACAGCTCCTAACTCGAATGATCGCGAGTTGCCTCAAGCTGAAAGAAAATGCTACACTGTGCATAGCTGGCAGAGTTTTGGTAGCAGTGGGGCTACAGGGGCGACCTCTGTAGAAGATCTGCCCTTCAGTCACAGCTGTTTCCAGTTGGCTTGGCAACAGATACCACCAACCTACCACATGCCAAAACCTAAAGCAATTACAGAAGCATGCAACATCTCTGTGAAGCACATTTAATAAAGAGGAGTGGCTGCTGGGACATTTGTGAGGGTACGAGTGATGACACACAAGAAGACATAGGTGCAGAAACATCCTGAGATGACTGCAGTCCATGAAGTCATCCCTGCAGAAGCAGGTACTACACTGAAGGGGGCTGTAGTCTGGGGAGGAATCCAAACTGCAGCAATTGAAAAGTGTAAGAAATATGAAGTGACAAGAAAAGAAACCACCACCAGAACTCCTGTTCTAGTGATCTTTGAAAAGGCCACCTGAGAGGTGTGATTTGAGCAAGTGCAGATGAAATAAATTTGTATCAGGAAGGGATGCTGCTTTTTTGAAGAAGAAAGTGTACTGTGAAGGGATGTATATCAGTGTGTGCACACCTGCCAATATCAAGTTGGATTAGTTGGTGAGAGGACAAGAGGCTTGGAAGCCGTAAAATGGAGAAGCCATAGATGTAGGCTGGATACCAGGGAGACCAGAGTAGCCTGACAGTTGGCTCCTGGAGGGAACAAGAGGTCCAAACCAGCCACTGGAGAGGCTATGAGCTCAGTGCTCAACCTGAGACCCATTGCAGGTTTGTGTCTCTGAGTGTGAGTCAGGGGGAACCAGGAGGAGCCAGGGACAGTTACTGGGAAGATCCATAGTCCACATATGTAAGTGTTGGTTTGTGTGGGGTCATGCAAAGTAAAGTGGTAAGCCAACGGTCGAGGGTCAGTAATTGGACAGAGTGCCTGAATTGTACTTATTCCATGGTCATAATTAAAAAAAAATCACAATTAAAAAAATCCCCTTTAACTGCCAAAGAGGAGGCAGGATTAGGATGTTTGTGCCTCTAGCTGTGTGATCAGCTGTATATATATATATATATATATATATGTGCAAACACACTCTGTGGGACTATTGGGAATACAAGCAGTAGCCCATCCCAGTACTTATTGCATCTGGCAACAGGGAGCTGCAGCAGCCTTGCCTCTGATGGACTATCAGCTTCAGCAATCCTCAAACCAAAAGGTTTCTCTCACAACACAGAAAGAAGCTCCAGCACTTGCAGGTAAGTGGTTCTGCACAAAGTACACCACACTAATGCTAGAAGTGGATGCACCCGAGCCTCTATTCAGATGAATATTTGTCTGTATTGGATGTGCAACACCATTTAATCCACCAGCAAAGGGTCACTGTGAATGACTTGCAGCAGAAAAATGCTGAAGCTTCGGTTCACAAATTTTATTTACAGTGTGGAAGTGCAGAGCCAGAATTTGGAAATTCAACTAACCTGAGAAATTAAAGAAAAATCTCTGGAGTATGTCCAACATCCTCACAGCTCCTAAAATATACCTATGCCATAAAACAATGGTGTAACATCTGTGTATCTGTAATGTTTGCATGTGTGCCTTCTGAGTCTATTATTGATTTGCCAGAAATAACATCTTAACATCTTAACATTTAGAGTATGACAATGAATGTTAAAGATTTTCCTGGATAAGCAATCAATGAATCCACTTTTTCTTCCTCAAAATATATGTTGTGGTCTGGTGTGCCAAATAAGTGTGATATATATACAGAGGAAAATGCTCTTTACTCTTTAAAAATCAAACATTACCAAAGCAATAGTTAATATTTACCCAGAACTGCAGAGAGAGCTCTTCAATAGAAGAGCACTTGCCTTTCCCCATTCCCCCAGTAATTGCTATAGGAGCTCTAGAATAGAATAAAATAGAATAGGACTATTTTTGTTGGAAGGAACCTACAGTGGTCATCCAGTCCATTTGCCTGACCACTTTAAGGCTGACAAAAAGTTAAGGTATGTTATTAAGGGCATTATCCAAATGCTTCTTAAACACTGACAGGTTTGGAGCACTCACCACCTCTTCAGGAGGGCTTCTCCAGTATTTCTCCAGACCCAATGCTCCAATCTATCTAGATCCCTATGCAGGTCCTCCTGTCCCTCAAGAGAGTCAGCAGCACCTCCCAGTCTGATGTTATCAGCAAATTTGGTAATGGTGTATTCACCTCCTGCATCCAGATCATTAACAAACACATTGAACAGAACTTACTCTAGAACTGAGCCCTGAAGGAGCAATGCTGGTGACCCATGGGCAGCCAGATGTAGTCCCATTCACTGGAACACTTTGACCTGTGCTCCTCAGCCAGTTCTTCACCCAGCACACCATGAATCCACTCATCCCACAGCTGGGCAGCTGTGACAGTCAAGAAGGGTGCTGTTCTAAATCCCAGGAAAACTACATCCATTCCTTCCCTTTATCCACTAGGGAGGTGACCCTATCACAGAAGGATACCAAACTACTTGAACAAAAATTTCCCTTTGTGAACTCATGTTGACTATAAATTCTTCTTTAAATGTCTTTTAATAGTACCCAATATAATCTTCTCCATGTTTTTTTTTTCCAGGAACTGAGCTTAGACTAACAGGTCAGTAGTTCTCTGAGTTTCTCTCACATACTTTTTTGTAGGTGGGTCTAACGTCTCTCCAGTAGGGACATCCCCAGATTATCAAGAGCTTCCGTAGGTGATCAAGAGGGGTCCTGCCATAATATCTCCAGGCTCTTTCAGACCTCTGGTGTGAATCTCATCGGGCCCCAGGGACCTGTGAGCATTCACCTGATAGAGCTGGACCCTTGCGATTTCAGTGTCCGCAAACGGAAGGTCACTGTTCCCACACTCGTGGTCCTTAAATTCAGGGGACAGGGCAGCCCAAGGTCTATCTTTATTAAGGGCTGAGAGCTGTGTTGCACTAAGTAGTTTAGTTCATTTTGTTATATTGCACTGGGTGTTTTATATATATATATATATCCACAAAATATTGGCTGTACCTTCCCATGTACCTTTGCATCCCTTCCTGATGTCCCAGAAACCTTTGCATCTCCCATTGTCTGACACCCCTGTGTCTAACTCCCCCGGGTCAGCATCTATTGGTCAGTACACTCCTCTCCCCCTCCCCTCCCCTTATCTCTTCCCTAGGGCTTAA
>VZSR01003803.1:11630876-11699110 GCA_013398615.1 Brachypodius melanocephalos | reverse complement strand
ACTGCCTGAAAGGAGGGTGCAGCCAGGTGGGATCATTCTCTCCTCCCAGGCAATAAGTGACAGAACAAGAGGAAATGGTCTGAAGTTGCACCAAGGGAGGCTAATACTGGATATTATGGAGAATTTCTTCTTTTAAAGTGTGGTCAAGCATTGAAACTGGCTGCCCAGTGAAGTGGTGCAGGATGGAAGTGTTCAAAAAACATGTGCTGTAGAACCTGGGGACATGGTTCGGTGGTGAACACGGTGGTGTCAGGTTAACAATATGATCTTACAGGCCTTTCCAACCTCAACTGTCCTACAATTCTATTATTTTAACACAAAATTACAGAAAAACTATATTTTACCTTCAAAATCTACACTTTGGCTTAAAACACATTGTCTTTAGCCCATTGTGTTCTGTGGAACCCTAAGTTTATGTGGCTGCATTAGTAGTAATTAAACTTGGTAAGAAGTTGTAATGGCATGTTGTGCCCATGATGTGCTATGCCAGAGATGTGTCTGCATGCACCAAGGGCATTTTAAGATGTGAAAAAACCCAAGTGATTTGACAAAGTTTTTTTTTGCTGGAGCCAAAGGAAAAAAAACCCTTGGTGCTGAGGAGATTCTCACTGATTTTCAGGATCATACCCACAGACAGGTTTATAGATGGTTCATTTTTCTAAAAAACTTTTTCTGGGAATAAATTCGAATTAAGTTAAATTAAATTAATTTAATCTGTGATTAAGATGTTTCCTACTCTCTCCTCTGTGTTGTCTTTGGAAATGACAGTATCGTGTTCACTGCCCCAACAGAAACACTCTAATAAATTTTATTTAGTACAAGCAGAGGTCCGTACAAGATCATCAAATAATCTAGAAGACAATCTGAGCCTGCTTTTAAGGGGGAACACTGGCTAAACATGTTCAGTCTGTCACTTTTTTCTGGAAGGTGCTAAACACATACCAGTCTCTTGGTATTACAGATCAATCACCAGCTTTCTTCAAGCCAGACATGAAGATAAAATCTACTTAGCTTGGTCAGCATTTATTAAGCCTCATTATTCTTTTTAAACATCCAGGGTTTTGTATTTCATCCAAATAGATGCATTTATGTCCAACAGTCAGAGAGACAATTTTTGAGGGCTTTTTTTGCCTTCATCTAGTAGTTAGAGCTAGCCAAAGCCAGCTGGCAGGCTCAGCTACCTGGTCCTTTGATTTAGGTTATTTTTCTACACAAGGGAAATAGAGTGTGGCTAGATCAAAGTGGACTTCAGATGTATATGTACAGTCTTGGCAGCCACCCTGAATTTATTCCACTCTAACTCAAATCAAAATCTAGCTTGTGATTTCCAAATAGCAGAATGCCTTGTTCTTTCTTTTGGTTAAGTTCTTACTGACTTGTAAGGAAACGGGAAAAGGTGTGACAGTTCCAGATGGGTCAAAACACAAGTAAGTATGTATTTGACTACAAATTTAGGAAGTTCTTTTTCTTAAGTGTGCATTGTCTAAGATATTGTACTATTTACAGCTCCAGGAGACACAATGGCCTTTTCATAATGCAAAAATAATCAGAGGCTATTTGAAAAAGTCTTTAGCTCACTGTTAAAGCAATGGAGATAACAGGAGTTCCCTCCTTAGCATGCTGAGAGAATTGAACAACCATTGATTTGCACATACTGATTATAGAATCAGAAGGTGTCTTGGAAGTGGTCACTGTAACCTGAGACATTTGACGTGACTGCTGGAGTTATAGCTGATATCACTGGTTTGGAGGGCTGGGCAATGCTGACAAGGGGGTTTGTGGTGTAAGTGGGATGAGTGTTAGTGGTAGACTAAGAGATATTGATGGATCAGGGGTTGCTGGAGAGGGGGAGACACGAGAAATGTGTGTGCCAAACAGAGATCCCACACAAAAGAAATGTAAACAAAAGAAACAGGGCATACAGCAAAAATGACAGTTTTCATAAAATAGTGACTTAGTAATAAAGCTGTGCAAGTGATTCCTGTAAATCAGTCTAGCCATTCTTCTTCTTCTTTCACAGATGTAATGCTAGTTTTCTGGCACGGGATATTTCATTTATTGTACCCAAACAGCATGAAAAAGCAACAATCATAACACCCTGCTACACCATGGTTGTTCAGTCTTGGACACACACTCTTTGCCTGTGTATTTCCTGTGGAAAGACCTAAGGTGTAGCTTCTAGGACTGAAGAGCAGGTAAGAAAAAGTTGTAAGAAAAGGCCAAATAAAATGCTGGTCAATGCTATAATTTGCAAATTTATGGCTACCTTACATTGTTATAAAGGATATAAAAATCTGAAACACAGAGCACACTTTATCACAAAACAGCTAAGCTTTCAGATAGGTGCACGTATTTTTAAACCTCCCCCCCGAAAAAGAATAATTCCCCTCTCATTAACTTTCATTTCAACATAACACTGAATTTACTAAGATTGCTTATATATTTAGACTATCAGATAAAGAGAATCCTGTGATCAATCTTAGTCCTAAAATATCTAAGTCCCATGATGGAGTCATAATAGGAATAGGAATGACTACAATGATCTGGTTACACTTCTTGGTAAAAAATGTTTAGGAAAGCACTTCAACACATAAAGCTAAATGGGTACTTGATATTTTCCTAACCTGGCAACTAAGCTCTGCAAGTATCTCAAAGATCAATATTTTCTTACAATCATAAGAAATAAACAAACAAACACATGATTAACATAGCTTAATTTGTGTTAATTTTTTGAGAACAATGAAAAAATTTCCCTTGGGATGTATATTAAACCATAGGTTCAAAATATCTTCTAACATCTTCCCACAAGGTGAAAGTTCAACTAAAGTAATGCTACAGTCAAGGTGCAGCTTGCATCATGTACTCATTAGTGGAATGCCTTGCCAAGATTAGAACAGAGAGTGGAATGCAGCTCCACAGGTCTCGTTGACACCGAACCTCTTTAGCTTTTATTCTACTACTGCAAAACCTTCACTTCTCTTTACTCGCTTAAAGAAAGTGTTTAGGAACTGTTCAGAATAAAAATACAAACTCCTAAACTCCAACATGGGTAAAAGAAGAGATATTCAACTGTCCCCCCACAACTTTAAATACTTAATACTGAAAAAATGTTCTTGACAAAAGATAATTATTTTTCTGAGAAGGAATTGATATGAGACATGAGCATATTATTTAATGAAAATTTCTTCAAGCTAGAAATTTCAATGAAATGGCTTTTGGATATGTAAGAATTTTAGAAAATAAAAGAAGCTGTTTACCTCTGCATTATTTTATAGTATCTCTTCTCTACAGTAGCTTTTTATATGTAGAATAGTTTTGTTTTACACCATTCAAATGTCTGGTATTACTTGTGTTTTGTTGAATTGCCAAAAATGGAAAAGAAGTGAAAAAAAAATTGGTCTTAGTTCCACACTGAAGCTGATACTCAACTTTTGCTTTTCCTTGTGTAACACCTAATATGCTTCTACAGAATGCTTTTTCACCAAGTATGATTCAAGATGTCAGAAGGCATGTTTTTATTTCAAGAACTAAGTCTATCCTACGAATGAGTAACACTTCTTTCAATGTAGATATGAAGACAAAAATAACGAAGAATCAGTAAGAGAATGTAAGAGTAAGAGAATGTAAGTCTTCAGAAGGGACCTGGCAGAATGCGTTTTTCTGAGACAATAAATATTAAAACTGCTGAAATCACTCTGCATGATCACCTTCATTGCTGTGTTCAGGTTTGGTCTCTCCAGTATAGGAACAACAATGGCATTTAGGATGGTGTCCAGCAATGGGGATGGTCAGGGGTCTGCAGCATATGACAGCCAAGGTGAAGCTGAGGGAAGCTGGAGATGAAAAGGAGGATCTTTTTGCAGTGTCCACCTTCCTGATGGCACACAGTATAAGGAGAAAGGCTGACAATCACAATTTGCAGCAAGGGAATTTCTGAGCAAGGAAAAGGATTGATTGATTGATTGATTGATTGATTGATTTTCTATTGTATTGTGAGGATACTTAGACACTTGTGAGGAACAACAACACAAAGAATTGTGAAATCTTCAGCCTTGGAGATATTCAAGCTTAACAGGCCAGGATCCTGAATAACCTGCTCAAGATGACCCTGTTTTAAGCAGGGGTTTGGGCAAGATAACCTCCAGGGATCTTTCAACTCAAGCTATTCTGTGATTTTATGAATATCTTTTGATATATCCTAGGGTCCCTGTCTTAATAATATTGCATTGATGCAGCCCAAATCTGCAACAGTGAAAATCCAGTTGGATGAACTGCTGCATGTGTGGCTAAACTCTTTTCAAATTACATTAGTTGATTTAATTAAAGAATATCTTCTGCCTGGAATCCATGTTTTGTTTGTGGTGGATCATTGCAATGCTGCCGTAGATGTTGTTCTACAACTTTTTCACCAAGATGATATTACCTACAATTTTTTTCACTTTTTCACTTGTGAAGGAAAAGTACCAGTGCCAGTAGGGTGTAAAAACAATCATGGAAAGATTGTCCCAACGCTTCTGTTAGGTTGGGAGTGGAAACAGGGGTCTCACCTGCCTGTAAAATACTATCCTACCCTTAAACCTGTTTTAGTCAGGGCCTGGTTAGTCTCTTCTCAGTCCTAGTCTGTGTGTGAGTGTTAAGATTTAAAGATGCACCACTGGCACCCTGCAGGGAATTGTAGATTCTGGCTTTCACTACTCTAAGATTAGTCTCAATTACTCTAACAATATCCCATCACAGACAAGCAAGTAAACTGAAATGAATACTACACAGTCTTAATCAAGAAAGATCTCAGACTGGCAAGTTTTGTGATTAAATTTACACAGATTTTATTTTTCGTGTAATAGCAAGGCTGAATGCAGTGTCATAGGGCATTCTGATTAAAAAAATGGGGTCAATGAAGTAAAAAGACTATTTTGTTTGTGATTTTCTTTTTAAGACTAAAATTCCAAACTATTCTGTATAGTCCAAAGAGCAGAGAGAGGATGCCTGTTATAGAGAACCTACTCAATCCTGCAGATGCAGAATCAGAGGTATTAGATGCTATTCCATGAAACCACTGTGAGAACACAATTCTTTTAAGAGAAAGAAATCTGTCAGAGGGTTGAAGAACATTTCCTTTTATTTCAGGGACAGAGAGTTTGATAAAAAAGCCTTCAACATGTGCTAAATAGGCTTAAATTTTGATGGTCCTTGAGCTTTATTATGTCTGCCTTTCTGAGACTGAGCTCATGGTTTGAAGCAGTAATCTCCAGTTGTCCCACTAGCTCCTTCAATATTATAGATGTTGTGTCAGTGCTGGAAGGTTAAAGATTTGAGGGAGCTCTGGTTGGACAGGGTGCAAAACCAGAGTTCTTTGAGATTTTGCTAGTTATTACTGAAAGTAACACCCACGTTGGTTTATTTAGGTCTTGGAAACACTAAATTTGCAACAAAACCCCACTTTTTTTTTTTTTTTTTTTTTTTTTTTTTTTTTTTTTTTTTTTTTTGTCTGGGTACAATTCCAAGCAGGAGATCACATTTCAGATGAGGGGGAAGTGACGATGGTGTGTGAGATCAGAATTACCGATGCACAGGCTTGTGTGACCTCGTACTGATTGCCCTCAAGATGCATCTGCCTTACCACTTCTGTTGCCTGTGGTGATTTTCAATGACAACCAAGTACCTAAACTCCATTCTTGATATTTTCTCTTAAATAAACCTCACCACATATTGAAATTCTCACTCCTCCTCATTCAGTTGGTTTTTGCTTAGTAGATACTTTCTTTGACATTACAATGTGGAAACACATCTTTCTTCGCATTTCCTTCTTGGTAGACAGCAATTCCACCTCTGAACCCCAAGATATGGCAGTGCAGATGTAAGGTGTGTTTTCTCACTGCATATCTTACTGTGATGTTTCTCAGATTGAATTTTTAAGAGAATTTTAGAGAATATTAGAATATTTTAATTTTAAAATAATGATTTCCTTCATCTGCAGATTTTTTTAAGATACAGAATAGTAAGGAATCTTTTGGCTGTCAGGGCCTTTGCAATGAATCCATGGTGTCCCACAGATCTTTTTGCATCTTTCTGCATGTTTGTCTCAAATATGAGTAACCAGCACATACCCTACCTTTCACTGAAAGTTCCCCCAGGACTTTGTACAGTATAACACCTCTATCTTGATTTCAGCTGATGCATTCTGTGATTCCACTTGCCCTTTGTGCAGCTATCAGGCCTTTCCAGCTCATGACCATCCCAGGAACAGCACGTATTTCTTTGCCTTAGTTCCTAATCATTTCCAACTAATGAGCTATGAATTTCTAGTTTCTAGTTTCCCAAGAAATTACATAGTGTTCTGTAGTGATAAATTTAATGTCAGTCCCAAGACTGCACAGTTCTTCCAAACAGTGTTCAGACATTTTAAACCAACTTCTTTTAAACCAACTAGGAGAAGTAAGAAAATAATGACACAGAAAAGTTACCTTACATCTTCTTTCATTGTTCCAGTTGTTTATCCTAATTTCACTCATTAGTTTGACATTTGTTTCCTTCCGTTATTTTTCTAAGAGAAAAGTGATTGTGTTGAAGACATAGTATAAGACAATGAAAAATTGGAAATTTGAAAACATGCAGTTATTGAAGTAAAAATAAATAACATTTATTTTTCATAATAAAATAAGACCTTTTACTGAAGAAGTGCTGTCTAAAAAATCGTATTGGTATCTTCCCAGAAAAAGGCTTAATCACGATAAAATCACTCTATTATCCTAAGAATTTAATACATTAAACAAAATATCTTTAGAAATTATAATTCTTATAAATACCATGGATAAAAGAAGAGAAAAAAACCCTCCCAAAATGTTGTGGAGGAAAACATAATCTGACCATGAAGGACCTCTAGTGGCATATACACTTCCAATTAAAAAACCCTTGACATTACGCTTGCTCAGCATTCATTTTAGAAGGAATCACTGCTGCAGTTTCAGATTTCGACTTCAATTCATGTAATATTTTTTGTCTTTCCTTCAGTTGATGGAGATGCAAAAAAGATAGATTTGTTACAGTAACATACAACAAAGTGTCTAGCTGAACAATGCCTTTGCCCTTTACTTGTTATCACTGTTATCTACTTTTTATCATCTGTTCAAACTTATGATTTTCTCAGCAGGAGGAACACCCTGATAGGACATGCTGAAATGAAACTGTTTAGCAAAAAGGAGTTGAAAACAGATGAGGATACCAGAGCTATGTCTTTGTCTTATTTGTTATGGCTGTGCTAATTCTTTTATTTGTCCTCAGCTCAAAAGTTTGGGGGTGTTTGTTTGTTTGTTTGTTTTTTAAAGCAGAAAAAAATGCTATACTGGTACTTTTGAGTTATCCTTCACCCATTCTAGAAGATATCCAACTATAAGAAATATTTGGATTCTTAGTTCCTTTCAGTCACACTTCAAAACAGTTTGATGCTTTAGACACAACTTTTGAATACAAATAATTAATTTTTAAAGAATTCAATAAATTTACTGCTAAAATTCTTAGTCAAAAAGGAGGTGTATACCTACCAGTTAGTCTTGGGGCCCATTAAGCTTCCAAATACATCCTTCCAGCAGATAAACTAGAGTCACTCCCGGGGATTTCACTCATCCTGGAAAAGACCCAGTAAACTATGTTACAGTGAAACCGGTTACTTTCGTAGAGCACCAGGAAGAGAGTTTCTGTCTCTGAAAGAGGATGCACAGCCTCAAAGGCACACATGGCCATGTTCCACTGGTGGGGCAGCACAGGGGAGGGGTGATATCGGTTCTGGGCTGAATGAAGGTGTCTGCTGGGCTGGTCAGCCTGGCTGGCACACACTGCAGGCACCTACGTCTCTTCACTGGCATGAGGCAAACTCAGGGGCCAGCAAAGATCCACAAACATAAAGTCATATTCACATGTGGGATGGACCCTGAATTGCAGTAAAGCAGCAGCCTGGAGCAGGAGTAGCTGAACACAAAGTCACGTTTAGATATCTCAAATATCTCTGCATTCATGGCCATGTTGTCCACAAGCCATAAAAATTTCCTGTGATAGCGAAGTTTATTATACTTTGCAATGAACTTAGTCCCCAAAGTCTAACAGAGGGCACCTTTTACAGTTGTTGTTAAAATTTAAATTAAAAAGAGACCCCAGCCTGTTCAAACTCTTTATTTTGTTTCATATTTTTAGAGTTCATAGATACCACTCTGGCATTGCAATCTTGCTGCAGCTGAGTAGCTCTGGGGTAAAGCTCTGGCCTGGCAGTGTCTTTCTGGTGTGAGGCTGCTGCAGCCTACCTGTAGCAAGGAATTCCAAGAACTGAGCTTAAATGGAGACAAAGAGCACCAAAGACATGGCTCCTTACCTCTGGAAAACTGGCAGCACATTGCAGACATAAGATGAATGAAATGACATGTGAAGGTGATAGTATCACAGTTGTGGAACTCAGATATGACTAAATACACAGGGTCTGGTAAGTCTGCTTCTTTTAAACTTTTTGTTAGTTTAGTTGTGAAGAATCAGGACCAGCATGACCTGATTTATAACTATCATAACACTGAGACTAATCTTGACAGACTGGTTTCTTGCAGGAGTCACAGCAGGTTTTTTATTGGATTAGGAATTCAAAATTAAAATACCAATACATTATTCTGTTTTACAAGCAAAGGAAAAATACATAAAATCTCAATGTAATAAAGAAATGGGTATGTGTATTATAAATACAGAAGTATATTTATTAATGTTTTCAAAACATAATTATACAGCTTTTCTTTCATAATGACATTTAACATTACACTATATCACAGAGTCAAAGAGGGTATTTGGAGTCCTCTACCATGTAGCCAATAGTGGTTATTTCGGCCTGGGCCCTTGGGGAAGGGGGAGACCAAAATTCACCTTCATTACTGACGGGTACATGGAATTGTAAAGATAACCTGAAAATGGCACAATAATGTCTCTTTGACTCTCCTAAAACTAATCCTATGAGGATGAATTTGAGTAGTAGCATAGGGAAATAAACACAATTTGAATGAGAGAAGCACACGTGAGAGAAAAACACGTCTGAAAAAAATGTTATGGTGTTGGGGGGAGGAAGATTAAATCGTGGAGCTCTGCGGGGAACAGCTGAGGGTAGAGACAAACAGTGTCTTGTGGCGGAAAATTCTTTCTGCCGGCACAGCCAAGACAGTGATAAATATTTGCCCCAATGAGGGGAAAAGATTGTTTTTCCTGTAGACGGCTCGGGGGTTCAATTCTGTCATCCGTGACACATAGAGAGCATCATTAGAAGTACTGTTAAAAACCCACCAAAGTATGAAGAATGTCACCCCGTTCTCCAGGTGAGTTACCCTGAGATGTGGGTGAAGACAAACAGGGTGTGAAAAATCCAGAGGCGTGGGAAAGAAGCAGCAAAGAAGTGGGAGTTAAAGAGTTCTAACGTTTCTAAGTGAAACGTTAGAAGACCCGAGGCTGCGCAGAAACCTGCGAGAAGTTAAACTTGAAGGGTACACAGTAACTTACTCCCGTAACTGGCAGATGCGCCTGGACTGCCTGCACCACACCGAGGCACCAGGCTGGGGTGCTGCCGCAGGAGAGCGGGAACACCAACTTGGCGTTGCCGCTGTTAAATCCCTTGACTTATCCCACCTAAACCGGCGGCTGAAGGAAACTGCAGGGCCGGAGCGCACCCAGGGGAAGCAACACCAGGAGAACTCCGGCTCCCCGCCCCAGCCCGACCGTGCCCCTCCCGGGGGCGGCCCCTCGGCGGGCACAAAGCCGGGCTCGGCCGCTACCTGGGGAGCAGTGTGCCGCTGTCCCGGTGCTGCTGCTCATCCCTTCCTTCCGCCGGGTGCCGCCTCCGCAGCTCCCGCCCTCCATCGCTCGCTGCCGTTGGGCGCGGGGCCGGGGCAGCGCCGCGCCATGGAGGAGGCGGCCGCTGCTGCCGGGGCACCGCCGCCCGCGGCTGCTGCTGCTCCCGTTGCTGCTGGGGCCGAGCCATCGCCGGAGCCCGCCACTCCGCGCCGGCTGCTGGCGCTGCTCGGGGCCAAGCTCTGCAGCTGGTGAGTGCCCGGCCTCCACGTGGAGCCGCGCGGCGCCGGCCTCCCCACCCGCCGGTTTCCGGGCCGCCCGCCGGAGCGGGGGAAGGAAGGGGGAGAGGGGAAGCGTCCTCGCCGCTCTCGGCGCTTCGGCGGGCAGCGCGGTCGGGATGCGGAGGCCGCTCTGTGCCGCCGGGAGCGGCCGCGGGGGTGCCTGGGCCGGAGCGGCCGCCGCGGGCCCGGGGTTACGGCCGCGGGGGGCGCGGGGCTGAGCAGAGCCCGGAGCCTTCGGCCGGGCCGGCACAGGGGAGCCCAGGGGAGCTCTGGCCGCTCCCCCCGAGCAGCGCTCTGATGCCGGGGCTGCTCCGGGAGCGCCGCCGAGCTGCAGCCTGCGGATGCTGCTGGGCGAGAGCGCTCAGGGTCGCCTTCGCTGAGCGTGGAATTGGCGAGTGACGTTTTGACTCTGTTGAAGTAGGACTGTGCTCTCACACGTAAACACATGCATTCGGCTTTTTTGTGCTTCTGTTTTCCATAAGTTCCCCTACACTTCATCTGTTTTGTAGTCTTCAGCATTGTTATGAAGGACAGATCATTGGGAATCGCAAAGGTAATAGAACAAAGCTGAAATGAGGTGTGGAGTCCAGAAAGAGCAATATCCCCGTTTCCTCCTTCCGTAAATCAGCTTAGGATAGAGACCCATTCAGGATAGAGACCTATTGAAATATGAGCACTAGTTAAGCATGGAAAACTTGTGGGGAAAAAAAAACTGCCAAGTTTTGCAGACAAGCTGGTACTGGAGAAGCACTACCTTCCAGGAGAGCAGGACTACATCCTCAGACTTCTAGGCCATCCACTTACAGCTTCACTTTCCCTCTAGGGGTGAAAAACAGTCTCTGTTTAAAAGGCTTTTTTTGAGCCATAAGTTTGGTCATTAATAGTTATTGCATCAGATTTGTCAGCCAAGGAGGTGACAGCCTCGTGCTCGTAAACTGTAGTCTGGCTGCTGGACTATGTGATAGGGTGTGCTGGCCAAGCAGAGCCTTATTCCAGTGGACAAAGCCTCATTTTCTCTTTTGATTGTAAGTTTTTTCAGTCCTCCTGCCTGCCAGGAGAGACCCAAAAGGCAAGACAGAAACTTGTTGAGTTGTTCAGTAACCTCACCTATGCCATTAGTTTTGCCAAAGGGCCACACTAAGTGAGTCTGTGGAAGATACTTGAAAGAAAATCAAGGGCTTTCACTGAATTTTATGAAGTGTTGTCTGAGATACTGAATTGATTTTTCTTATTTTTTTTTCTCCAGGTGATAGCAGACTCAGCCACTTCAGTTTTGTTAGAGGCCTTTCTGAGTCATTGGAAGGTTTAATAGTTGTATATAATAAACTAGACTGGATGTGGGGTTTTTTTGGTGGTTTTGTTCGTTTGTTTGTTTTGGTTTTTTTTTTTTTTTTGTGGTGCTTTTTTTTTTTTTTAGTAGAACCATTAGAAAATATATTTCTGGTGCTTTTCTGTTTCTTACCTTTGCAGATTAAATTGCCATCAGTTTCAAAGCAGAACATGGAAAAACTAACTTCTGATGGTGTTGGTTCTTAAAAATATATTCTGTTGTTCTTAGTTAATTACTAATTATATTGCAATATGGGTTCGGTCTGAACATGCATTTTCCCTTAACCACTAGCATAAAAAAGTGAGATTATTGGAGTTAAAAGGTCACTTCCCCCCATGTTTAGGAAGAGTTCAGTAGTTAAACCTAAGTGCAAAAGTAAACTCTCTGTGTGAACAGTGTTGCCAGGTTTTGCCATGTCAGTGTTAGACTGGTGGCATAAATAAAATGAATACTTGAAAAGCTGTATTTATTGTAAGTTATAAATTCACATTAAAATTATAGGATTTAGTAAACTAATTGCCAGTAAAATTGTTAACTGTGGTCTTATTAAATTTTCTTTAACTTCCTCTCATATAGACTCTGATTGTATTTTGGTGCCTTGGTATATTTTTTATTCTGCATTTCACATGGAGCCAAGGAAAGCCAGCCAGAGTTTCTTATGATGTTGAGAGCTGCACATCATTCAGTGTTCACTTTAGACTGATTTGTGGCCAACTTTCATGCTCTAAAAAGTCCCAAAATTACTTAAGTTTTGCTCAAAGCCGTAGATACAGCTAGCTAAGATAGGGTGGCTGAAGGGAAGGGAGGAGTAATTACTTAGTAGCTTGCTACCAAGCATTAAAAGCCAACAATAACCCTCCTCCCCCCAACTATAAAACTAAAGGCCTTTTCAGACCACTTACCTTGCATCATCTGAGACTCCAAAGTGAATTAGTCCTTTGCAATGCATTAAAAAAAACCCCAAAATACCAGAGAGGATTAAGTTCTGGCATGGAAAAGTTAATAATTAATATATTTCAAAAACTGATCAATTATTAATAAGAAAGTCACTGTCATCGATACTCATATCAATACCAAAATGAATGGGAACTTGTGTCTTTAAAGCATTTTTTCTCAGAAGAATTTGCCTTGCAAAATACAAAGAGTGGGATTTAAAGTTTGCTCTCAAATTTTACAGAGGATCAAACATATTTTTTTGTGATAAACTATGAGCCCAGTGCATCATGCCAGGAGCATGGTGATGTCTTCTCAGTTCGAAAAAACTAGTTTTGGCGCTTTGGCAAACGGTGTGAGGGGAAACCATTGCTGCTTCCTGCTGAGGCTTCCAGCTGGCATTGGGGAGCATTCAGGGCAAGAGGCTGTTACCTTACTCACACAGCTGAGAAAGCTGCCAGGTATGGAGCATTTTGGGATTCACGGAAGACATCTTTTGAGGGCAGCCTTGCACTGTTGGTAGACTAAGTCTTTCTGTGTGTTTTTTGATGTTAACATTTTGAATCTGTTCAGGCAAGAAAAAAAACCCCTGAATTAAAATAGATAAAAACAGAGAAGGGCATGAGGTGTGATCAAGCCTGCTTGCTTTGTCAGACACCTTTGTTATGGTCCAAGTAAACTCTGTAGCACTGCCAAGACATATATTAACTAAATAGCAATGATTGCTAGGGCAGTTAGCACAAAGCAAATAGTCCTGGAGATTCTGGACCTGCGTCTCTTCCCAAATGCAGAGATGCAAGGAGATCCTTAGGTACCTTAAACTGGGGAAATTTAAGAGAAAGCTGAGGGTCAGCTTAGTGGAGTTACTCCACTGCAAGAGGACAGATGGGTCTGTCTTGTTTTCAGTAAATGATGGTTGAAGCAGCTCAATTGTTAACAAATTTGAGTGGCAGCAGGCTTTCCCCATTTTACCCTCTCATTGGAACATGGTTGCTATCCAGTTTCCCAGAAGGCTGCAAGTAGAGTCCAGGGCTTTGCTGTAGAGAAGGTGCTGTAGCTTGGGAGGAGCAAAGTAGCCCCTTGCAACTCATATCCTAGACAAAAATGTTTAAAGCCCACCACACAGAAGTCCATGTTTAATGAGCTTCCTTAAACAAGCTTGTGGGGTGGTATTGCCTGTGCTGCCCTTCTCTGGCAACACCCAGGAGCTGGGTGAAGGGGAGTTTGTGTCCAGGTCAGGGCTTCTGCCAGCCAAGGCAGCTTTAACCTCTCCTGGTGGCATATTGACGAGTGCAGTTCATTTTGAGCAGCACACAGGCTTTGCTCCAGTAAAATTGCAGCAGTTTTGCCCAATCATGCCTCTCTTCATGTCTGATCCCTACCTCCACACTCTCCTCCCAGCTAGTCCAAGTGCAGGGTGAGTTTAGTCCAATAAACTGCTAAAGGCTTGCTGTGTTCCTTGTGCCATGATGGTGAAGAAGAAAAACTTTTCTGCTAGTTTGGGGCGAGAACCTTTATTTGAATAATAAAAAGTATACATGTATTTTTTAGATGCCTGAAACCATGTTTTTTGTATGTTGTTCACCACAGTGTATCTTCCTTTGAATTTCAGTGGGTCTTCTGTCATTTTACCTGCTGCAAAGGAGCCAGAGTTCACAGGGCTGGCAGATGGCAAGCTGGAATCCTCATCCATGCCTGCTTGAAATTTTAGCTAACCTACATCACATTTGTTCTAATGGCAACTGATTAAATTCTTTACATAACCATAAAAAGATATTTCTGCATCAGCCAGAATACTTAGCCAGAATGTGTCTGATTTGTTCACTAAATAGCACAATCAGACCATTGACTAGAATATTTAAAATAAATTTAAAAGAAATAAGTTAAAATATAACAGAAGTGAGGTAGCTTCAAATTTTTCTCCTGCTATTTTTAATGAACTCTCCCCATACGTATTTTAGAAATCTGTTTAGAAATGAGAATATTTTCCTTTCACACACCAGTAAGAGTTACTCAGATGAGACTGGATAGTACCTTACAAGATAGTCACATGATATAATACTTAGAGTGTGAATGTGCACCATTCCTGGGATTGGCATGCTGTAGTAAAGCATGGGGTTCAAAATCTCTTGGAAGTACAGCATGGCTGGACATTGTAGAGATTTGCTGTCTCATCAGAATGGGCTTGGAGAGAAAAATATGCCCAGCAGCATTTTCAAAGTCAGAAGAGCTTGGTGCCAGGCTCAATTGAAAACAGGATTCATGCAGGTGCATTAGAGTCTGTGCAAGGAAGATGCCTCCCTTCCAAAAGGAGGGATTGGTTGTGTGATTGTAGTCGGGTTTAGCACTGTCGAGTGCACCCTCCTCATTGCCTGGCAGCTGGATTGCATAGCACAGCAGGGTGAGCTGGTGTTCACTGTGTTGAACTCACCCACCTGGGGAAAAGAGCCGGTGTTACTCTCAGGTGGTGTGCCTGGCACATGGGTATCCTGCCAGAAGTCGGCATGGAGAGAGGTGGGCACAGGGCAGGTGCAGAATCCGAATGGAGTCCTTTCTTCCCTTGCTCGATTAATTTGAGTGGAAACAAATTAACTGATTATGCAGTTTAATTGTCATCAGTAGTCTTCAAAGTAAACAGGTTGAATGTGAACTTAGCAGGCCTGTACAGACAGCACAGGGCTGAGCTCCTGTCACTGTGTATTGTGCATGAGTGCAGAGACTGGGGTGGTACGAATCTGCATAGCTCCACTGGAAGGAGAAAGAGCAAGCTGAAAAAAAATGTAACATCGGGTTACATGCTTCTGTTGCATCTTACATTACGTGAAGAATTGGTACTAAAACAGCATGAGCTTTTTTTTCTTTTTTTCTCCTGCTGGCTGTGTGTGGGATTTAAGAAGAGATGTAGATGCAAATGTGATCTTACCCAAAATGCATTCTTAACTCCATCCTCAGTTGCAGCAGGACATGATGTAATAGAACTGAAAAAATCCACGATAAGTATGAATTATAATAATTTTTATAATTATTTTAAGGCGAGAACAAGCGATCACTGGAACAACCTCTGCAGGGATGTTGTGGAGTCCCCATCACTGGACATTTGCAAGATGTAACTGGACAGGGCACTAAATAGTGTCATCAAAGCTCCCTCCATGAAAGGCTGGGCCAGATGATCTTTTAAGATCCTTCCAAACTGAGCTGTCCTTTGGTTTTATCATTAATACTTCTGTGTTTCTTTAGCACTGCTTGTCTTAAGGTCTGAGCTCACTAAAATCAGGACTCAGACAAGCCTGAAGGTAGTTGTGCTTTATCTATCTCCGTGTTGTAGATCTTTGTTGACTGAAGTCAGAATGGAATTCAGTGGAGGACAAAGGATTTAACTCAAAAGCTGCTTAATAAGAATAGGACCTGCTCTTGGGTAGAGCCTGCCCAGGTGACCTGTTTGAAGATCTTTGCAAGTAACTGCAGTCTCCATGGCTGGTGGTTTGAACTGGCCTCACTTCTCACGTGGCTGTCCTGAGGTCAGACTAGACCTTCTGCGTACACAAAACCCTGCTTACCTGTAGATCAGGACAACATTGGTAGGAAGTAGAAAAAGAATAAAGTGTCAGTCTGAAAAATGACATTCACCCGGTAAAATTAGCAAGTATTTTTTGTAGAAACTTGAATGTTTAATTCTAAGCTTTCTGTTTTGTCTTTTATGTTCACAGGCATGTTTGGAAAACTATAATTCTGGGCCAGTTGGTCTCCTTGTTTATCTGTGGGACTGCTGTTACAAGCCAGTACCTGGCAGAAAAATACCTTGTGAACACTCCAATGTTGCAAAGTTTCATCAACTATACTTTGCTGCTTCTAGTTTATACAACAATGCTGGCATTTAGGACTGGTATGTGAAATACGGGATGAGAGATTCTGGTTCATCTCTTTTTTTTCTTTCTACATTTTCCTTTCAGAATTTGAAAATAAAGACCTCAATAGTTATCCTAGTTTTTAAAGTTCCTGCTTTATAGCAACACATGGAAATTAACTTCACAGGTTAAATGTGCACTTAATTTGATAGAATGTCATATCTGTTTAGAGTTTTGTGCTCTTTGGTTTGAAGTCCTCAGTTATATTAGGAAAAATAACCTTTGTTGTAACACACTTTGTTACCAGAGGCTATTTAGTATTCCTCCTATTCTTACTAATTTACTCTTTAGACAACTCTAGTCTTGCTGTGTTTTTCTTCATATGGAAGAATTTCTGTGCTTTTCACCATTTGCATCGTCTTCTCCCAGGCTGTGTTTCCTGTTATTGTATCTTAAGCAGGGACAGGCATAGTCAACCTTGGTATTATTTATGCTTCTATAAAGCAGAATTCCCATGCAACATTTGGTTGGAAAGAAACACATATTGATTGCTGCTTTCTTCCACACAGGTAGTGACAGTCTCTGGCACATTTTGAAACAGAGGTGGTGGAAGTATATTTTTTTGGGACTGGTTGATGTTGAAGCCAATTACATGGTTGTAAGAGCCTACCAATATACAAGCCTCACAAGTGTGCAGGTAAGGACTGATCTCTCTTTTCGAATTGTTGCTTTTATTGCAGTTTTGGACTGGTTTCTAAAATGAGATTCATAGGACAGACATGGAAGCTATTTAAACCTGAAAAGAACTTTTCAGTATCTATTTTCTCTCTGCAATACAGGGAAGAGCATCCTGTATCACGAATAACCTTTCCAGGAAGCAGAGCAGATTGGCTGGTATTACCCTGTGCCAGCTCTTGAGTTGAACCCTAATTATTTTGATAAAAGCACTTCTAAGAGTTTGCTGACATCCACTCAATTTTTTCTCCTGACACAAAATAAAGATTTATGACCAGATAACAGTCACTCAGTGCAGGCTCTTGCTGATGACAGTGAGGTGGATCTCTTGCCTAGTCCTAGAAGCTGCAAGAGGCATTGTGAGATGTAACCCTACCTGTGAGGACACTGAATGTCAGCTGGTATTGCTGCCCATGCAGTGAGGGACCAGCCTTGTGGCTTTTGGATGTGGCAGTTCAGGGCCCTCTCTGGAAAAGGTGGAAGGAAGGTCAGTACAAATAAAGTAATAGAAGACATCATCTGCAACACCAGTGCATGATGCTGCATTGCTGCACTAGGATAGATTGTGTTCTAAAAAAAGCTCAATAAACAGAAGGGCTAGAGGTGGGGTATCTGTCACCCTGCATGGACAAAAGCTGCTGGAAGAATCAGTGCTTTCCTCCTGCCTCCAGCTGCAGTCTCCTGAGTTTGCAGGGCCAGTTTCCTTGAACAAACTGACTCAGAACACTGAGCAAAGTGGGAGTAAGCCCTACCTTTGGCTGCACTGTTGGTGAACTGTGTCAGGCCCAAGTTAACTCACTATATGACTTCACAGCTGCTCTGGGAACATGGGCAAGATGGTGCATGAGTAAGTAGGGTGTGTGTCCTCTGCTGTTACCAGTGGTGGGGATCTGTGACTGGGGTCATGAGCCACTTACCTGAATAATGAAAGAAAAAGCAAAATGAAGACTTGGCTGTTGGTTGGAAAGGAGTGTTTAGGTGTCAGTGTAATACAAAGTCAAAGTAATAGGGGTTAATGTTTAAGAGAATTACCTGTAAAACAATAAACTCCTACAATTTGGGCTCTCTTTAGAGAATTGCAGTAAATTTTCTTCGTGCTGGCGAAGACCAGTTGTGTCACTTGGGTTGTTTTGCCACATTTCCACTTCGTATTTATGTGTTAATAAAGAGTCATTAGGTCTTTAATCTCCTTACAAATAATGCCTAGGAAATCAAAGTTTTAAGAGTGACTTATTTCGTCTCAAGATTAAGTTAAGCTGGTAAGTGAGACACTGTTGACCTTATACTTCACGGCTGAACAAGCCAGGACTTTGATCCAAGTTCTAAGAAGTAGTAAAGCTATTCCCATGATTTTTTTCATAAAAAATAAGAATAGATATAATATATTGTCCTGTCCAGTTGCCAAAAACTCAAGCATTTTCTGAGCTTTTTTTCCCTTGTGGCAACCTTGTGACTGATGCTGCTTTGTGTCAGTTCAGTAAATTGTAATTTTGTTGCAATTGCCTGTTGCCCTGAGGTTTCTTGAACATTTTCTGTAGTCACCAGTTTCTCACCATTGTCAGGAATGAGATACAGGAGAAAAAACCAATACAACAAAAGCCTGTGATTTGCTCTAGTCCAAGGCATTTTCTTTTTGGCAAGCAATTTTGCAGCTACATCAGTATCTGTGGTTCAGAGCACCCAGCCTGATGGCCTGTCTGCAGTACTGGCTGTGAGTGGATGCCCAGGGACCATAAAAACAACACAGGGGTTTATGGCACCTTCCCAAATGCAGTGTAATCATTGTTAAAATGCTGGCTGGCTGGAGCTGCAGCTCACCACTATGAAACATAGCTTCAAAGATAAGATTTTTTCTGCTCAGCAAGGAACTTCCATGTATTTTCTCACATACATACACACAGGCAGAACTGGTTTCCCTTTAGATATCAAATACCACCTATTATGGCACAAAGCTGAGTCAGGAGAGGTTCAGGTTGGATATGAGGAAAAAGTTCTTCACCCAGGGGATGGTTGGGCACTGGAACAGGCTCCCCAGGGAAGTGGTCACAGCACCAAGCCTGACAGAGTTCAAGAAGTATTTGAAAAACAGGCACATGATGTGACTCTTGAGGTGTGTTCTGCACAGCCAAGAGTTGGACTTAAATATCCTGATAGGTCCCTTCCAACTCAGGATATTTTGTAATAACAATTCTGTGATTTATTGCAAAAAGACCAAGCTGTGGTTTGATGTTTTTAGCATGTTATTGGGCCCATTTAGCATTCACTCTGTAGATAATTCAGGTAGAAATGTTTTTCAGGTGACTATTGACAGATTGTCAGCTGATGGAAGAGTGCTAGCCTCAATAGGAGAAAATATAGGATGAGCCCCTGGGGCTCAGCTAGAGGCTACCCTGAGGGAGTCTTGTGAGGAATGAGCAGAATGAGTAGTTGAGCTTTCTTGCTTACAAAGCTGTCTGAAGCTGGCAATTATAAGCAAACCAATAACCTCCAACTGTATATGGTAATTTATTAACCATGTATTAAAACATCTTCTAATAATTTACCCCGTTTTTAAAACCGCCTATAAACAGTGTGGCCAAAGTGTGGCTTGAGTCAAAACATTTGTAGATCAAATCACCAGGTTATCTGTTTTTCCCCCCCTTGTTAAAAATATAGGCTAGAATTGAATAAGATGAGAGTTTGAAGAGGCTCTACTGGAAATAGTAAATGTTGTAAAACCTCAATAAATAAACTTCATTCTTTTAATTTGTTCCATTGACACAATTCATCGTGATATTACATCTGCTTTGCACCTCTTTGATCTTGATCCTGTACAGAAGAGCTCTGTAATGTACTAGATGAGGGGAAGGTAAGATCCAGTAGTTGAAAATCTGATTTCATCTGTCTGTAATTGAGGGTAATTGTCTCCCAGAACACATTACTAGAGCATGTTCTTCATCATTTGGTGCCTGTGTGTCCTGGCTGCTAGTCCTCTGACCGTGGTGCCTTGGTTCTACAGTGTGTTCTTGGTCTGGATGCAGCAATTCCCCATCTGGCATTATTGAAAGAGCTTCTGGTTCATTATGTGTTACTCCCTTACATCCTAATTAAGATGTTTTTTAAAGGGTTTCTACTCTTTCTCTTTGGGTTGATAAACTGCTGGGGGGTTGGAAGGCTACATGCTAACATCTCAGTTAATGGGAAGTGAAAGCTTACTTATTAGTAGAAGAGGTTTCTACCACCAAAGGAGTAAAATTTTTGCTTTCTAATGCTTGTAGTATTTCTTGTTGTTTGATACAAGTCAAAACAGTAAAATTTGAGGGAAGTGTTAGTGTTTTCTTTCGTCCAGAATAAAGGTAAGATAGAGTACAAGACCTGTGACAAGATAGAAAGTCAGAGTGTGATATTTTCCGTGGTGTAAAATGGTACTGAAATACTTGGTATCACATATTGGGACTCAGGCAGTTGTAATGTGTCTCATAGTACAGCCTGAAGAAGTACTTTTACACTTGATAGGCTTTACAAACTGGACAAGCTAGAGGCAATCCAAGGAGCAAGGACAAATAGATGGAAGGATTAGAGGCACTGTTAGGATTTAATCTTTAATAGCTGTTCTTAGCACTATGCTTGTAAGACTTTACTATGTATAGTTATGAACAAGTAAAACCAGACTTATCATCAAAATGTTAACAGGTTTGGTTGAAGCCCTTGGGGACAATGGCACAGCACAGTAGTTGATTGCAGTGGTGCCCTGAGGCAGGCAGAGTCTGGAAATGAAAATTAAGAACTAAGGGCTCTTGTCTTGATTGCAGGGATTGTGTCCCAGTCCTACTGACCTGGACATATTTTGCTGGGGCTTCAAGAGGCCTAGTTTTAAGGGCTGACATTTGAGAGTAATTTCTGAGGAATCTTTGGGAAGTTGACTATATGTTCTGCTGTAGACTGTTCCCTTATGTAATTCTGTGGCACTCTACTGAGACAGGTCAGAAAATACACCTTTTCTTCCTTCAACAAATTCAGAAACAAAATCTATTTCATTGACTTAAATATTAAACCAATTATGATTAGCACATATACAGCAGTGTACATTCTTCTGTATTAAGTACACAGCTAACTCTTGATGCTTCCTGTACTAAAGGAGAATAGGTAGAAGATCCTCGGAAGTGTCCAAGGCTAGGTTGGAGTGGTTGAGTGGAAGGTATCCCTGCCCACAACAGGGGGATTGGAACTCGATGAACTTTAGGGTATGTTCCAATCCAAGCAGTTCTGTGATTTTATGGGTGGATCTAAAAACAAAGCAAAGA
Source organism: Brachypodius melanocephalos (assembly GCA_013398615.1). Taxonomy (NCBI): domain Eukaryota; kingdom Metazoa; phylum Chordata; class Aves; order Passeriformes; family Pycnonotidae; genus Brachypodius; species Brachypodius melanocephalos. Next base: position 11,677,896 of record VZSR01003803.1, on the reverse strand, counting down.
TACACAGAATCATGTCAAGAAAAAAATGAAGGAAAGATAAGTCAGAGCTTCAAACCCAAAGCTGCATGGTCAGGTCCTTGTCACAGTCACATCAATGTAAAATCAGATTACTTGTACCCATCAATAGTTTCATATTTTTGTACATGGGGCCCTGGGGAGCAATGCTGTTTCAGAGCAACATCCTAGCATTCATTTGTGAAGCTGAAAAGATTGATTAGATCCATCACTAGAAGAGTTTCTAAATCAGTGCTTTCCTACTCAGAGAAAGTGGACCCCTGTTCCAGCTCCTCCTTCACTTGCAAAATGCTTTTAATGGTGAAATGTGGGTCTCACCCCTCTCTTAAACAAATGTACTAGGGCTGCTTTGGAGGTTTCCTTAATATCTGATGACTGGAAGTAAGATCCTGTGCATTTGCTTTCAGGATGTTGCAGTCCAGATTTGGGGTGGGTTTCTAACTCAAACAATTTTTCTGTACACACAGCTCCTGGACTGTTTTGGGATTCCTGTGCTGATGGCTTTGTCGTGGTTCATTCTCCGAGCAAGATACAGGCTGATACATTTTGTTGCTGTTGCCATCTGTTTGCTGGGTGTGGGAGCAATGGTGGGTGCAGACATTGTGTCAGGAAGGCAGACGGGTGAAGGTAAGGAGTCCTTTATTGTGGGGGGGAAGAGCAGAGAGATGGCTCCTGCTGTGGACAGGAACTTGTTAAGCAGAAATAGTAGCAGATACAGTTCTGATTTAAAAGAGAACATGTTGCTATTTTTGTTTCTTGTCCAGGAAGAGGATATGTTGGTTTTATGGGGAGCTGTGGAATTTCTTTGCTGATATGTTTGGATATTTCTTCCACCTTAAAAAAAAGCCCACTTGTGTTAGGTATAAATTGTTCATTAGACAATGAGCTGCTTTCATTAGACAATGTGATGGAAACTCTCATTTCTGAATTGACTTTGACTGTCATGTGAGATGGTTTAACAGAATGAAGCTGCCTCTCCCTGCAAACCTTGTTTGTACTGTATCAACCTGCTGGCAGCCAGACTTCTCTGATTTGGGGTTTTCTCTGGGTGCAAGTACCACATAAAAAGTTGTTCACAGCAGCTGACTTCTCAGAGTTCTCTTTGGCAGACCCAACAGAAATTGTACATGTGTCCCCAAGGTCACAGCCTGGAAAGCAGGGGCTTACTATGGGAGTGCAGGAGGAGGTGGGGCAGGGTGCCAGGATTCCTAGGATCTCTGCAAGGGAGGCTGCACTCTGGGGCCAGGAACCAACTCGGTGCAGATAAGGGCAGGTCTTGTCTTCTCTATGACAGATGCCTAAATCAACCCATATCATAGCATTCTTATTTTGAATAAGAATTTTGAATTTTCAGAGCCAAAGGGTATGAGAGAAGTTAAATTTCAGGACACTGCCTTCATCAGGCAGCACAGAGATGAGACTGTGTAGTGTTATTTTGGGGGCCTTACTGTAGGTAAGACATAAAGTGAAGTTTAGCTTTATTGCTATGTGGTACAAGTATCTTGGATGGAGAAGAATACTTCCCTGAGACATTAGGCAGTTGTGCTTTATTTGCTGACCTGGAGATCCTTGCTGCTGCTTACCCCCATTTTTTAGACATAATTTCTTAGTGATTGCTTAGGGAAGGAAATTTTAAATGAATCGAAGGATTTAAACAGCAGTGATCCTCTTGCTGTTTAGCTGATGCACAGAGACATTTAATGGTGAGTGATTGTAGCACGGGGAGTCTCATTTGCAGAATAAATACACTGCAGCAGGGCACACCTGCCTGCAGTGCCCACCTAGGACATGTCATAAACCTGAGTCCAGGTCCCTCTAAAATCAATAGACTGATATTAGCAAGCCTCGAATCAGGCCTTACTGCAAAAGTGGGGACAGTATTCTCGAAATGCAGAGAGCATCTCTAACTGGGAATTTGCTCAATTCCCTACAGTGCTTGAGGTCAGCAGAGGTAAGATTGGACCAGATGATGCAGCAGTGTCTTGGCTGGGATGACATGTACATGCTGAGTTTAGCTCACTCCACACTGTGCAGGGTGAGGTGACCAGGCAGCAGAGTCTGTGCTCAGACACTCCTCTGCACACACAGGAAGGGTTTCCTTCCCCCTTCCCCTGGAATGAGCTGGGAAGATAGAGATGTTCAAGATAAATTTGCTTGCTTTTTAAAGGAAAATTAAAAAGTGTTTGCAGCATTACCCTTATTGTGGATTAATATTTCTGTGCAGGTAGTCACGTGGTGATTGGAGATGTCTTAGTGCTTCTTGGTGCTTCTTTGTATGCCATTTCTAATGTGAGTGAGGAATACATTGTGAAAAATCTGAGCAGAGTGGAGTTTCTAGGAATGGTGGGCTTGTTTGGGACTATTATCAGCGGTCTACAGCTGTAAGGATCTAATATTTATTTTAAAACTAATTAAGAATATACTACAAATGATTGCTTGAATACCCTGAAATGATGTTATTAAATTCTTTGTTGCATCTATATTTGGCCTGTATGGGAGTCCTTCCACTTGAATTGATTTTTGTTGCTGATCAGTATCTGTTTTATATCCTTTTTACGTGCACTACTCATTACAGCAGTTCTAAAGCTGAACTCCTGCAGTTGAACACATAGGATACTTGGCTGTATTTTTGCTTTTGTTGATGTTTGTGAGGACACTCAGTATGCTGAGGACCCTTTTTAGGAATGTATTTCTTAATGGATTTTCTCTATGGAAAACATTAGGAGATAATAGTTAGCAGGAGATCTTCCATAGTACACTCAAGTTTAAAATGAAGCCGTGTCTACTCTTACAAATAACCACATCTGAGTAACAGACCAGATGCACTTAAGTCTGTCTGGTGAATTATATAGTCCTCATTTTTCATCATTATAGTTAATAATTTCCTCAAATGGTGTATCAAATAAAACTGAATCACTGAAAACACCTCTGAAGAAGGCATAAGAATTAAGTAACAGTGCTCTTGACTTTCAGGCACTTTAATTTTCATGTCTTTTTTCATGCTTGTTAGATGTTTGAGCTAGTGTCATTCAGTAAAATCTGAAACAAACAAACAAAAAAAGGCTTGTAAATCAAAATGTTTCTTATATATTTGGTAATTAAATTCTCTATTTGAGTATGATTTTTTTTCCCTTTTTTACTATATTATATCTTTTCTCTAACTCCAGAGCCATTGTGGAACGTAGGGAGCTAATGAGAATTCAGTGGAACTGGGAAATTGGTATGTGTATGACAAAATAATGCATGTTACAGCACACTGGAAAAATATAATCATTTGGACTTTAAATGGTGGGGCTTTTCTTTTTCTTCTCTGAATAACAAGCAGCATTAATATTATATTTTGCAAGTTTATTTTCTTCAAACTTTGCAGCTCAGCAAAGAGAGAGTCTGCAAGATTGAACGTTAAAACAGGTTTTGCATTTTACATATAACTTGAAATAATTAAAAATGAAACCTGTTTAATTATTGACGTGTTTGTTGTTGAAACATCACAAGAATGTTTTTCTATTGTCCTTTCTAAATGAAGTACAGGAAAAATTGACACATTTTGGCCTGAACAGAACTAAATGTTGTCCAGAAGTGTGGCTCTAAATTTCTTCAGTCAGCTCTTACTTTATGTAAGAATGACCAAGAACTTTCTTGTATAGATACAGTAATTCTTGCAATAGAAGGTAATCTTACATGTACATCCCTATATCTTTTAGGAGAGAAAAATGCATAGTTTTAAAGCATCTGAAGAGTATCAGGGCTCTATAAAATCATAGTTCCGTGCCTGAGGAGTAACTTGTCACCTTGTTTTGCAGTGCTGCTGTTCACAGCCTTTGCCCTCTGCATGTTTGCGCTGTACAGCTTCATGCCAGTTGTGATGAAAGTTACAAGCGCAACCTCGGTCAACCTGGGGATTCTGACTTCAGATCTCTACAGTCTCTTCTTTGGGCTTTTCCTGTTTCACTACAGAGTGAGTTCATTCATTCCTTCACTTTCACATTCTTTCAGTTACGTTTCTACTCCCAAATTATAAATAAAGCGTAATGTTCTTGAAAGCCCTGAACAGTCATTGGCACTTGCACATTTCTGCTGCTTCTATCATTCGTTGTTGGCAGGTGTCAGTCAGCAGGAGCCACGTTAGTTAATGGCAGAGCTTGCGCCATTAGCCAGAGAACCATTTTCAAACCATTTCACACTTGAAGGAATAAGTTAATGTTAAGAGATAGTAAATAATTTCCTGAAGTGTTCCAATAGTAGAGTTCTCACTGAAAGCCATTTGTGGAACTGTATGTTAGATCTGGTTCATTACTCCAAGTGTCCAAGGAGGGGTTTGAATCTCCCTGTCCTGAAAGACATTTAGTGTCTGAAAAAGGACCAGTTTGATTTTCAGAAAATAGTATTTTCTTTCAGAAGTTTATTCTGTTCATTACCCACATTTTGAGATGAGAACCAAGCTCTCTAAGGGCTGCTGCTAAGGAGAGACTAAAGGATCTGAAAAAATACAGATAAATGTATTATTCTGTACACTCTCCAAAAGGCAGTTACTTTTATTTTTCTCTAAAGTATTTTTGGCAGTGGCTACTCAAGCTAAATGACAGTGCTAAAAGGATTTCATTCCACCCTCCACTTTTCATCCAGAATCACTTGTGAGAACCTAGCTCATTAAAGTAATTGAAGTAATTGAGTCAGCCACATGGTGACTGGAAGGGCTGAGTGAGAAGCTTGTGAACTTTGCTTAGGAACTTAATTTGTATTATTCCATGTGGTTGCTTTCTCTTCAGCCAGAAGCTTTTAGGTCAGATTTGTTTTCTGAAAATGAAGGCAGTGCAGAGTCTGGTAGTGGTAGGGTCTGACAGCAGCTAGATTTTCCTTTTCAGGAGTCTCTTAGCTCATCTTTCCTCCCTGGTTTGCGTTCCAAACTTTGCTCCAAACTACAAAGCATCCATTAAAAATGAATGCAGGAAGCAAATGATGCTTATGGTCTAACAATTAAATCCTTTCTAAGTCACTTCCAAATGTGGATTTTTGCACCCAGGTAGCTTAACTCAAGAAGTGATTATAAATTTATATTCATAATAGTGAAGAGGAAGAAGAGATTTGGAAGGGATATATTAAATTTTTATTTTTCAGGTTTTTAGCTTATTTTGGGAAGAGGTTTTTCTGGGAGCAGGCCATCTCAGAATTGCTAACAGCAAGGTATTCTGGTACCAAAAGGAAAAATGAACAGGTGAAGATTTTGGGATTGTGTTGAGAGAACTTCAGATATTTACTGAGATGGGAACTTGCATCTGGGGTTAGGAGCAATGAAGTAGCAAAAAGTAGCAAAAAGGGGAGCAATACTAATGCCACACCTTTAGTAATCAGAGGATCTGAGATAAGTTCTCTCATCTGTTATCTGAGATAACCATGAACTGAGAGAGCCTAATTTTGACATGGCTCTTAGCAGTAGAAAATCTTATTGCCAAGTTAACCATATAGTTTCTTTACCCATGGGGCAAAGAAACCAAGTAGAATGTTTGCTGGATTAAAAAGCACTCTGGACACAGGAATCTACAAGCAAAAATACAGAGAATTGCTCTGTATTCCCCATTATCATGTGATATTTCACAACAAGCTGCTGGAGGCTGGGGTGGGCTGTAGAGTGAAGAGAGCCATGGAGAGCTCTGAATTGCCATGGTCTGAGCCTGCTCTGAAACAAACAGAAGGACCACAATCAGTGGCTACAGCAGAGACCAGGCCCAGGAATTGATGAAGTTCTGACTTGTGCACAGTGTTTTGCTAATGCACTTAACTTTTTGGCCCCAGCCCTGTCTGTTTTAAGTGAAATGTGATTTTTTCATGCCTGTTTTGAACTCTTTTTTATTTTTTTCCCTTATATTCCATAATAAATCCTTGCTGTGCTTCCTAATGAACTCATTATATAGATACCTGTAATCCCTCAAGAGATATTGAGAAAGATCTTCACATGCATTAGTTGTATAAACCACTGTAGGAGGGAGTATACTGCACAAACAGACACTAGATGGAGGTACAGTCCTCCAATAACATTTAAAATACTCTCTAGGCTCAGCAGTGGGAATGAGGGTATCAGCTGCACAAAATATGACTGAAATCAGTGTCTGAAGCAATGAAATTGTTGCAATATTTGAAATTAAAAAAAAAAAAAAAGAGAGAGAAAAAACCCAGGAAAAAAACACTTAGTTCTCTTCTAAAGGAAAAAAACCGAGAGAGTGAAGGCCTGATGGAGCAGCTTCGGTAATGTTCAGCTGTGTCAATAAATGCAAAAATACAGGCATGCCTTGAGTCACAGCTGCACTGCTGCAGCTCTGGCACCCTGCCTTGGTGCTTGTATCCCCTCCTGGAGGAACTGACCTCCATCCTTGTGCACTGCACTGAGAGGGGTCTGCAGTTCCTGTGACTGCCCAGCCTCAGGTCCTTGCACACAGGCAACTGCTCACTCAGGGCCTTAGGCTGGAGAATTGGTGCAGGTGGTTGGATACAGCCCCAGGCTCTGCTCATTTGCTGGGAACAGGTCAGTGAGAGGTTTGACCATGGGTTATCCTGCTGCCTGTGTTGGGATAGCTCAGAGCTTGATGCTTCCTCCTGTGTGGAGCAAACGCTTGAATCCAAGCTCCTCCAGGCAAACAGCCAACAAGGTGAGGAGAGAGGGCACTTAACAAAAGGCCACTGTGTTGGAGTCTGCTTTTCCTTTTGTGTGCTGCCATCCAAGAGTTTCCAAGCCAAGTGACTGCCAGCTAGGAATTGCAATGCCTTAATTTTAGATGCCTCCATCTTTTTCGGAGGAGAGTCCATTGTCTAGGTCCTACCATTCGTTTCATCCTGATAAACTGAAACATATTTTTCAAGTGTGTCTAAGGAAGCTAAGGAAGTTAGAGCATATTGACAGTGGTATGTAGGATATGCTGTGTCCTTCCTCCTAGTGTTTAATCAGTGTGGTTTGACAAATGGAATATGGAGGATTTTAATAAACCTGTTGAAAAGTGTTCCTGGCTGTGGATAACTTCAACTCTTGCTATTACTGAATCTGGTGTTATGAAGCAAGTATTTGTCTTTCTGTCAAGGTGGATGAATCTTGGCAGTTACTGGATTTTTAACAGGCAAGTGAACAATAGAGTGCCTGATGTACCTCTGCAGTTTGTACTCTTTAGCTCTCACCACGGCTTGCAAATGCCAATCTTATAAAAGGAGCACCAGCCTCTGTCCCCTCAAGAACCTGCTGGGTGTAGAGAGCAAACTGGTTTTGATCCAGCAATAACACTCATCTAGCCCTGCAGATGGGTAAGAGATCTGTGCAGAGAACCAGCTGCTCTGGTGACTTGCAATAGCACAGAGATTCATCTCTTGCCAGAAACTGAAATACATGCATATGCTGGATCAAAATTCAGCATAGCATGGTAGAGTGTTTCAGTATTCATGTGTGTAAACAACTTTTACTCAGTATGACTGTGTTTACACCCATTTGTTCTCTCTGTTAAGATTCTTGTATGTAGACCTGAGGAAACTCCCTGTCCAACAGTCTTGGGAATGAGATGCAGAGAAAATCAGCCAGTGGCCCAACAGCCCAGAGCTGTTGAATTTTGGTTTTCAGACCTGAATCCAGCTCATGGTGATAATCCTCATTAAAATATTTTTTACAAGGAAGGGTAGCTTTCACATTCTTGAAACAAGGCAGCCTTGGCATGTTCTTACATCAGGCACGACTTAATGCATCTCTTTTTCTCCTCTGCCAGTTTTCAGGTCTTTACATTGTGTCCTTTGTTGTCATCATTGGGGGCTTCGTCTTGTACATCTCCACTCCTACTCGGACGGCAGAACCCACGGAGCTGCCGCAGCCCAGCAGCACCGGCCTGGACAACGCCGCGCTGAAGCTCGAGGAGAGTGACAATGACATCCCAGCCATGACTGTGCAGTTCACGAGAGGAGAAACTGTGGTGGTCAGCACTGATTAAAGAAATGGCTGCACTTCGAAACAGAGCTTTTTTTTTTTTTTTAAATTGCCAAATTTCCCTCAAATATTAGTCTGGAGAACTGCCCTACTGCCAAGGCACATGTCATGCTGTGCTGGGTTTTTGCACTTGATAGACTTCTAAGGCCAGATCCTCAATCAGTGAAACTGTATTGATTTGCCCTTGCAGAAAATCTGGCCTTTAGACAAAGACAGATTAGTATTTATGTGGAGTCTCTGGAAAGTGAGAGACTGTTATTTTTAAGTGCTTAATTAACTTAACAACAAATGCTTGGGGAAAAACACTAAGCTGAAGCAAGCTCCCAGGTCACATCACGGGGAGCAAATATGTTTTATATTGCATTAGGGACCTAAATCTGCATGATGCTGTCTGAGGGCTTCATGGTTTCCACCCTTAGGTGCAGGGTGCCCTCAGATAGCATCTTGCAAAAGCTGCTCAGCTTCTCACAGGACCTGGTTCTGCAAGCCATAGTACATTGATACACCTTCTACGTGCCGGTGGACTTCATTCCTCTATGGAAGGATTTGCTGCCTACATTCCACCCAAATGTTTGTCTCTTCATAGTGCTGCCCTCCCTGTTGCCGCTGGGGCTGCTACGTGTATTTTATTTTTAATTTTGCTAGTGTGGGAAGCTTAAATATGTGTTTTTACAATTCCTTCTGTTTCTCTCTGTGGCCTTTTGTTTTGTGCATTCCTGTTAGCTGTGGGAAAGGCAAAGGCAGACTCTTCCTCTCTTTAGTAGAACTGAAAGTGGGGGATTTTTTCTGGATGGGAAAGCAAAAAGGTTTGAATGGAAGTTCACTTCTCAGTGAATTTCTCCCTGAAACAGGACACATTTCTGCCGAAAGAGTTGTAATAAAATTGGCATTTCTTCAAAAAATTGAATCATCTAAGCCAACTCTCATGGCAACAATAATGATGTAATATCCAAAAGGTTAGGTGCTTTCAGTAGATACACTGGCAATTTTCTACCTTTATATTTACAATAAATGTTTAAAAAAAACACAAGGCTGCAGTTTTAAGATCTGTAAAACCATACTGGAGTTTTATTTTATTTTATATTTTGTACAAGCCTTCATAGCTCAGGTGTATGAAGTAAAAAAAGAATAAAGTATTCAGCAGCTGGAGAGTTGGTCTTGGTTTGCTTATTTTTCAAGCTAGGATTTCTTTACTGGTCAAAATTGTTTTCATTAATTTTGCCAACGAAATAATCCTTTTACTGGCTAAGCTTTGCTCTAGAAGGAAATATAACATTTTCTGAAGATACTGGTGGTCAGATTACACAGACTGGGTTTGTGCTTCTGGTGTAGGTTATTCAAGAAAAATTTTCAAGGAAAAATCTTACCTGATTGTTATTTAGCAATAGGAAAAAAAAAGGTTCAACAGATACTACAGCAATGATCACTGCTCTTTCACTGTGTACTTCATGCACAAGAGGCTGAACAGGTGCTGATGTTTTATGGAAAGCGTTTGGGTCCTCTCCCATGTAGAATGCTCCTTTTGAGGGGGGATGGTATTTATTTTGTTTTCTAAAATTATGTGGCATATGATCAGTGTAACATAACGTAGATTTTATCTGAAAGTACATGGCAGCATGTATTGACTCAGGCTTTGGCTGGTCTTCAAAACACAGGACTGGTGTGAGTGCTCAGGCAGTAGCTCATCTTCTCAATATATAGACCACTGAAACCAAAATTGTGTAAAACATGGGTAAGATTCTAGGCACAGCCTGGATTTTTTCTTCCAAGGCTTTTAAAATCTGACTGTATTAGGAGGTTGGAATCTGATTCAAGCAAATTGGGCCAGACAGGACTTCTGCTGAGCTGTGAGGGGAGCAATGTGGGGCAACTCAGATTCCCCAGCATGGACACCTTAGTGATTTGACACTTGTATTCTGAGTGAAAACTTTAAAACGCTGTTGCACAGATATAGTGATTTAATTTCTTATGGCTGTGATTTTACACCATGCAAAAGATTTCCTGGCATATTGTGGGGTAGCTCAGGTTCACGTGTGCTAGTGCCACCAAGAAGGTGGCAAGTTCTGGATTTCAAGTTCTCATTGAGGACAAGGTTGATTTTTTGGTCAATCCTTCTGTCAATGACTCTGTACTCTTGCCACCCTCATTATGGCTCCCATTTATCTCCTTGTGATCCTGCTGGATGCAGGGGCCTCTTCCAGCAGCCTGGGATGGTGGCCAAACACATGCTAATGGTCATACACACCTAGTGTCCTGCCTTTCATCACCTTAAATCTCTACTGCATCCCCATGGAATGGCTGTCTGGGTGGAGTAGAGGCAAAGTTGACTTGCAGAAGAGCTTTGCATCACAAACCAGCACCATGGTGTGGTCCAAGCTCTGGGCACATGAGGTTCTTGAAGCCTGACCTTGAAGAGTCCTCAGCACGGGGTGCTGATCCCTTGAACCTGCTTTGTGTGGGTGGGGGCCAGGTATATCAGTCATCCTTGCTGTCTGTCCCATGAATGAGAAGGAAGTGGATGCAGACTGTTGAAGCATGAGCATGCATTACTTCAGAGCACAAGTGACACATGTATTGCTCCTGGGGAAACAAATGTTTGGTTAACAAATCACATATGCTAGATCCTCTGGTACCTATGAGACAAAGTGCCTGGGTGAGTCTGTAACATAAATCTTTCTGGAATATTGGAATAAGCTAGAGAAAAAAAAAATTCCATCTGTCACTTGCATTAAACACAAGAACCTAAATAAAAACGTGTGATATCCAGCCTTCCTCCAAGGTTTGGTTACAAAACAGCAAAAGTTATCTGGCATCAAAATTTCGTGGTGTGTTGGACAGTAAGAAATTAGTGTGTCACTAATTGAGTCCTAACAGCTCTGGAGCTTGAGGGAGAGGATGGGGTTGTGGACATCAGCTATTTTAAGGTTTTTGACCTTTTCTAGGTCGCACAGTTCTGGAAGATGTGACGTCTGGAACAAGCACATCAGTTCTTGTCAGCACCATTCATTCACACTATATATTGTGGGATATTTCATTGTGTTATATATTTGCTTGTCTTTGAACTATCTATTTCATTTTAGGAAGTTTGACAGAGAGAAGCTGCACATGCTCTGTGATCAGCCATGAACAATTTTGAGCAAGCAGAGATTCCTAAAAATGCAGAGTGAAGGATCCTGCCACTGACTTGGTCTTTCTCCAAAACACAGCCTCCTGGCAATTTCAGTGTTACACCTGATGGGAATCCAATGAGCTGTGATGTTGCAGATTTAATGTTTAACTTGAGGCTATACCTAAACATGGATTCATCAGACAAACAACATCCAAGGTATTGGAACCTCACCCTCTCAAGCTCTCTCTTTGCAGTCCTCGGAAGGAGCAATTCAGCTCTCCCTTGGAGATGCCAATATTTATTTATTGAGTTCGCTTGTTTTGGATGGAGTCAAGCCAAACCTAGAGATCCCAACCAAGTGCAATGTCACATTTTTATGGACATTGGTGTTTTCTTGTAAGGGGCAATACAAACTGAAACTTTCACAATTTATATGAGAGATGAAAGAGGGACAGAGAGATTTTCTTAGCAGCTGTGGGAAGCCTATGGCTGGTTCAACGAGATTTTGTATGCAGTGGTACCTAAAATGTGCATCCTTCACTCCTCTCCTGATACAATTTAATTTTTCTCTTGTATAAGAGCATTCAAGGCTGAAAGTTATAGATTTTACAGAAAAGAGCCAGAAGGAAAAATCTGATTTCTTGTACAACACAGGTCAACATATTGCATCTGATTGCTCACAAGTAAAAACACAGCATTGTACCAGCTACTAGGAAGAAAATTAACTCTATCCCAGCCAAAAGGTATAGGTTTTAGTAAGGTGTAGTAAGTATAGGTATACCCAGAAAAAGGTATAGGTTTTAGTAAGGTTGCAGCGTTTCTTTAAAATCTTGATGTTAAATTCTCAAAGCAATATTGAATTCATCCCTTCTGGAAGTAGGAGGATTGACTTTATTTTCATGAACTGGCTCTTGGATATAAGAAAGGAAGGAAGGTACAATTCTCAGAGAGTAAACAGCCTCCAAAAGCAGATTTCCATGTCTTTTGAGACTGATGTATTTTTGTTAAGGTGCCAGGTGGGAACAGTTGTGATATTTTCATCTTAAATGTATGGCCTGGAGTCAGTATCACTGAACTCAGGCCCATGACATCACCCTATTCAAAATAAACTTTATTTCACCAACTCATCTCCAGACTGTCTCCCTGTGTCAGTACCAGGAGCAGAGCTTGTCCAGCAAGGCAGAAAGATCCCTGGCACTGGTGAAATGTGTGTTTCATCCCCATAAATCATAGTATCACAGTCTTCAGAGCACACCAAAGGAGCAGACAACATGAATTGAGACTGCACTACAGACAACTTCCAAAGAAGGCATTAAAGAAGATGGCTTTAAAAAATTAGAGATGTATTATTATTGTACAAAATGAAATGTTGATGTTTACTTGAGATGTTATGATGTTTTCATAGAAATACCAAAGTTTATTATGTCCTGATGCCTGGAAACAGTGCAGTATCTCCAGAAGTACCCATCAGGGGAAGTTTGTGTAATCAGCAGCTGGTGACAGTGGTTGCAGTTCTCTGGAATATTTTTGATCATACAGCAGTCCAGGGTGATGTTGGTGCTCTTCAGCACCATCTGTTGACACTGTCTCTAATTATTTTAATTAGGAACAGCAATCATAAGGCAAAAGTGCAGCTTCTCCAGCACAACCATGTAATTCAGTAAATGCATGACCAAAGGAGTGATTGGAAATGGGATAAACGTAGCAGAAAAAGGCTGCACAAGAATATGGCTGCTTGCCAGTAGAACAGAAAAAATTCGTTTTGCTTTAACCAGTTATTATTTTTTAATAAACCAGATAACACATCCATACACAGATCACTGTAACAAAGTAGGGAATAGTTTAAATTTTATCCTCAAACTATTGGGTCACCTTTCCTTGTCAAGACCATGGCAAAATTCAAACTGACTGGGCAGTCTTTCTCAGAGTAAAAAAGATACCACCAATCTCAAACAAGCCAACGCTTCACAGTCTGATAATAATAATATATATATATATATGCATAATATCTGTGCCCTTGAAAAGTCAATGAAAATTTAAAAACCTGCACAGGTACAGGATACAACTTGCGTTCTCACATTGCTGTATTGTTTGTGGCAGAATTCCTTCAAGTCAGTTGCAAGGAGACTGTGATGCTGCTAGAAGCTCAAAAATCTTTGCAATTTGTCTCCCTCTGCCATCAGTGTAAGTGCCTGTTGGACTTCCCTGGAGAAATTGCTTTCATTTAATAAAGTTTATACATTGCATGTGTTAAAAAAAGAAAACCTGCTGGGTAATCCTATCTCTTGCAACATCTGTAAATTGATTTGCTTCTTGAGAGCAAGAATGATTTGTAACTCACAACAAAGCTAAAGTAGCGTGACTAAATTAAGAGGAGCATTCAGGCAGCTGGAACACAATTACAGCATCAACGCACTTGCTGTGCTAATGTGATATTAAGGTTATGAATGTAGTAAAACAGGAACCAGTGTGCACAGAGATGCACTTCCTTCCTTCCTATGGCATTTGTCTGCTTATGCTAACACATGGCAATGTCTGTGTAAGCTGAACAGGACCTGAGCACTGCCTGTGGGTTTTTGTGTGCGCAGATGGGAGATGCCACCTCGGCTCATGGGCAGCGACACACGCTGTGCTCTGTCAGAGAGATTTTGCTCTTAACCCGCTTGTTTTCCTCAGTCTGAGGGAGGCAGGAAGGAAGATGCTGTTGAGAGCCATTGCTCTCTTTGCACAGGAACACCAGGAGAAAGGGCAGTGGGCTGGACAGCTCTTGTCTTCCCCTAATTCTTCCAGGAGCTGCTGTAGGGCTTCCCCTGGGGCAGCAGGAAGGACCTGCAGGAGTGCAGCCCTTGGCTGGGATGCACTGCAGCTGTAGTGACTTTCTCAGGGTCTTGGTTTCCAGTGGAGCATCGTTTGCCAAAGGTGAGTGTCCCCTGGTCTCTGCAAAGAACATTTACTGCAGCAATAGAGCTGCCATGGGCCCCCCAGCAGCATCAGTCTGTGCTCACAAGGACAGAGTGAAGGTGGTGGGTACCAAATCATTTTAACTGCAGTGAAACCTGGGTCCAGCCTCACTTTCTGGAGCCCATTTTGGGATACACACGTGATGACTTCCTGGAAGGGATTTGCAGCAGGGTGTAAGGAACATGTGGCAGGATCTGGAGTTACCTCAGACCTTCACTCTGGTGAGGATTTTAACCAGACATGAAGTGCGGGGTTGCTGTGTAAATCTGGGATGCTTCAACTCTCCATGCAAAACTGTATGAGAAACATTCTGCAGAGGCAGGTCGCTAGCACAACTTTATGGATGTGTTTGCACCAGTTCATAGAAGAGGCTGTTTTCTGGCCCCTAAGCCAAAACTGCAGGGTCAGCCACAGCTGAGGTCTTGTTTCTGTGAAGAGGAAAGCATCCCCATCTTCATGGCAGCTGATACGAAGAAGATCCTGAGAAACACCATGAAAACACCTCATTTAACTTAATCCTTGCATTCGTTTTCCCCCTTCCTGTTTTGCTTTTTATTAATATATTTCTTAGCATTTTTTGTCATGAAAACATTTCTCAGCAGAAAAGAGAAGCCAGTGGGAACAAAATAAATCCTCTGTCAGGCTGGCTGCCTCACACACAGACTTGCAGTAACAGCAGGTTTTTCTGAGAGACTGTGGATCATCATGGACCTTGCCTAGGGCTCAGGCTCTGGTCTCCTGGAGTGGTGTGGAGCTGTAAGCTGTGCTCACAGCTGGCAGTTGCCTCCCCTGACATGGTACTCAGCCCTTATTCTCCCTGGGCTCAGGGAAAATCTCTGAGATGCTGGTTATCATTTGGGGGTTCCTTAGTTGCAGAGTCTGAAGAAGCAATGAAGGGTGAGTCATAGTCAACAAACAGAATGATCTCATCTCATGGAACTGAGGATACATCACAGGATACATCTACAGGCCCTGGCAGGCAGTAGGAAGTTCAGTCTGAGTTCTCCGGGAGAGTGCTGGGGGCTGCAGAGGGCTGTGGGAGCCCAGACCAGTGCAGCCTTGGATGATCAGAACAGCAAGATCCAGGAATCAGCAAGGAAATTAAGATGTTCAAGACTCATTGAATGGCTCTGCATGCAGGTGTGTGACACAGCTTGTGTCCCTACACCTCCCTCCTTAAAGGCTGAGACTTTGTGGATCTGCCTTCCAGGATGAGCTGCTGCTCTGTGCTGCTCTGTGCTTGTCTTCCCTGGCTTTGCCTGGGGAAGTTCAGCCAACACAGGGCACAATTTGCCAGCCCTTACTTTATTTTCTATATTTCATCCAGTGGAGACTCTGGCAGAAGTTAGCTGCAGCTTTGGTTATCACAAGCGAAGTCAGTAGCGAAGGATCCGGTAATTCCTCCACATCCTCATGTGCACCATGATCCTGTTGTGACAGCTTTACAGGAGACTGAGCAAGGTTAAATGTGCGAGGCCCACCTCACTGATGCTTCAGATTCCTTTTATAATGTCCTTTGCTACCCTCCGCTGTGTGATTTCTGCAACAAATCAACAAAACAACTAGGATATCAGGAATCTGCACATACTTCACCCAGGAACAACCAGTGACTTCATTAGCGCTGGTGTGATGACAATCTCTCAAATGTCAAAGTCTGTGCACACACCTGGGCTCTGCTTTCTTTCAGCAAGGACTATTCTTGTTAAAGGACAGCATGGGAATTTTCAGAGTGCATGCTCTTCATCCCTTAATGGTGCTCTGCAAAGTCAGTATTTTCCGCTGTGATGGGCTGCAGTGTTTGGGATGAGGGAGAAATGAGTCACCCAGAGGAGTGAGGGAGATGCTTCAGAGGCTCCAGTGGCTACTCCGACTGCTGCTAATGAAACATGTAATGTTGTAGCACACACCCATCTGGATTTTCTGTAGGTCTTTTCAAAATTCCTTGTAAGTTTGAGGTGTCTGCTCTCTTCTGTTTGCAATTTCTTCACAGATTTTTCACTTGTTTTTGAATGGCTGAGAAAAAAGGTACTGCATTGAGGGAAAGAAATGATTTATCCAAGCATGAAAGACACTTCAAAAGACAAATGTCTCAACCCAGGTTGTTAACCTTAAGACTCTAACATGAGGATTATGGTCTACTGAGAGCTAGTAACTTTTTTTGGTAAAGAAAAGGACCTTTCATCTCAGTATTGAATGAGGAGAACTGAAGAACTGCTCCCCTTTCTTTCTGCAGCAGAGAATTGCTCCTCTTTCTTTCTGCTGTCTTAGCAGCATTATCAGGCTGCTGGCAGAACTTGGAGTCAGGTTCAGAACAAATTGAATTAAAACTGTTTTAAAGAAGACCTGCATTTTTCTTTTTAATTTGCTTGTAGTGCTAAGAAGTTTTCCACAGGGACTCCTTCAATTTGCCCCAGGTCATTTAACCAGAATTCAGTTAGCAGAAGTGATGGATTAATTTCATTAAAACGATCCAATATTCAATTTTGAATATAATTTGGAGAAGCTGCATGTTGAGTTATTCATTACTTGATTGACCTTTAACCTCACAGAAGAACTTCTCTGAGCATTGTGCTCCACGTACAATGCTGACAGGTTTATGTCCATGAGGTGCTGACCATGTATTGAAAACAAGACAGGCCTTAAAGTCAGTGCAGGACAGATGCTGAGCTGTGACCAAATCCTTCACACTCTTCCCTTAAAGCAGAGAAGAGAAAGCAGATGACAACTGCCAATCTAACTTCTCACAGTAAGAAATTGTCAATACGGATGCTTTTGTTGGATGAATTTTGGTCACATTCCTGGTTTAATTGACTAAAACTGGCTGAAAAGAACTCAAATACATTTGTCTTCCCTTTCTGCCATCAGCCACAGCAAGGTCAATCTTGCCCTACAATGGACATGTCCCTAGCAGAGGCTGCTGGCAGCATGGTCTGGCAGGGGGCATGAGGTCCTGAATGGCCCTGTGGCCCCAGCAGGGAGGGCCATGGGCATGGTGCCCACCCCGGGTCTCCCTGCCTTCCCACTCTGCTGCTGAAGGCTGCACAGACACGTGGACACCAAGGTGTGATGGACAATTCCCAGTGACCCAAGGCAGAGCTCTGGCAGCCAGCCCTGGTGATGTGCCCCACAGAGGGACACCAGAGGTGTGCCAACAGCCCAGCCCCAGCACAGCGCTGTGGAACACCTGACCATGCTGCTGCTGAGATGCAAGCTTGCCCCCTCCAGGGATGCAAAGCTGGCTAAAGACCCTTTTCATTTATGAAGGACACTCTCTCTCCTGTGCTCCAGTGCCCTGGTGCCAGCAAAGCCTTGCAACTGTGTTTGCAGCCTCATTCACAGGGTTCCAGTTCTGCTCAGCCCTGGCAGCCTTTGATCCAGTACAGTATCAAAATGCAGTGGACTTGTGTCCTTCTGGGACTACTTCCCATCCAATTAAGCTTCTGTGTGCTGTGATCTCTATCTCAGTAGTAAGCTGATCTTCTGGCAGGGTATTCGATCAGAAACTAATTAGTGGGAGCAAAATGTTGTGAATACATACACTGTTAAGTTTTTATTCTAATAACCTAGTTAATCATTCTGCTTCTTCAAGCAAAGAAAAATAGTGTGAATTCCAGCACTTTGATCAGGCAGTGACATTTTGATGCTAAGTTGCCAAGATAAGAATCCAGACCAATAGTGTTATACAAAAGCAATTTGAAAGGCTTTTGGTAGTTTTTAAAGTGCCCTTTCTGGAACATGGACCAGACACTCAGAAAAATGTCTGTGCCCCGACATGATACCAAAAAATACTGGTGCTATATGATGTAAGGAGGAAGTTGTGCATTATCCATGGTAAATGGATTGAACTGCAAAGTACTCAAGACTTTAATTATTTTTCTTAGGCTCTGTTTGTGAGTGGAGGCTTTTGGGAATCTCAGTGATGCAGATGAGGCTGCAGGAGAACACCCCCTCTGATGCCACTGCTCCTTGCTCTGCTATTCCTGTCCAGCCAAGGCAGAACATGATTTTTCATCCAAAGTTGAGCAACATTTCATTTTTTTCTTATAATGTTTTCATTCATATTCCTCAAAAATGTACAGGGACTTTATCTACTTTGTACAGGTCTTCACCATCTGCCGGTGACACTCAATATTCTCATTTTGTTTTGAAGTGGCCTAATTGATTAGAGATCATGTTGCAATGACAGATCTGCAGGCATGCTGCAGGAGTCAACAGAAGCAGCCCCTTCTAACTGAAACAGATAGAGCACCTTCCTGTGAGGAAACAATGAGTTCGACCATTTACATTGGTATTTACATGAACAACCCATTTAACATAAACATCAGAGCAGATGGGCTAGAGCATTCCCATACCTTGCAGCCACCAGCAGCATGGGAATTCTAGCTCAGCAAACAGCACTAACAGGAGCTCCCTGTGCTCTGTAGGACAGGTCAGCAGTGGCCATCTGCAGGTTATCTGATTTAATGTTGTCATTTTGAAACTGGTTGTTTTACTGTGGTAGCACAAAGGCAAGAATGTGGGGTTGGGGTGAGGTGGGGTGCTTTTCCAAATCTGGGACTCCACTTACAAGCTGGTAGAATATTTTTTTTTTATTCTGAGCTTAGTTTACCTTTTTTTCCTTTAATGTAAACGGGTTTTATTTTGACATGAAATCACTAATGCAATCCACTGGGACACTTGCCCTTAATGGGCTGTCATCATCACCAGAGTGCACAGAAATATTAGCTGTGGATCAGCTTGGGGCTGTTCAGAGAAGAGGGCATGTGGTTCACAGCAAAAATTGCTCGTGGCCAAATGGAGTCATTCTTAGCAGAGTGAGCTTAGATGGGGACTTTTTATAAATCTGGTACCAGAGCTGTGGCCTTTGTGGCCTCTGCTTAGTGGAGGTTGAGACTGGAATACTCCAGGCTTCTCAATGCAACCCTTCATCAACTGATTAGAAACCTCAAATCTTTCTGAACAGAAAAATAATTGGAAAACCTCTGTCACATTTCTCCAAGTTCAAAAATGCAGTTCTAATTAATAATAATTTAATAAATTATTTAATAATAATTTATCTAATTAATAGATAATTTGCAACATCATGGTAGGCTCCAGAAACTGGGATAGTACTCATCTGTTAGATACCATCTGCCTTGAAATCCATAAGCTCTTTCTAAATGGAGGGGAACTGCAAAGAAAAGTGATGTTATGCAGTCTCATACCTGATTTCTCAGTATTGGAGTGCCCTGAATAACCACTTTTGGTGCAAATGTCAGTTAGTGCTTCAGACAATTTCTGTCTAGCCCACCATATTTCTGGTGGTGGCCCTATGCAGTGAAACTTCTGTGTTTTGTAAGTGGCTGACATTAGCTGGTCAAACACCAAATAGATTTGTTTGCAGTGACTTTACTGAGCTCTGTTTTCATTTTTAGATCTTCCTCCTTAGAAGTGCTACCTTGCAGACAGCACACTTCAGCTTTAAGTCCCTGTCTGGAGAAATACTTTCAACTGCAAAGAGTGTTTTAATATTTTCAAAGCTCTTTTTTTTTTTTTCATCACAAAGATCTATACTTGCCTACAGTCAACACCTTTGAAACACCATAAGCAAAACAGAAGCCATCAACAAGCTGCATTAATAGTTTAGAAAGGTATTTAATTATTTATGATGAAGCTTCAGCATATTCTTCATATAAAACTTCAGTGCAAAGGAGTTGCCTTCTCTCTGTTCCCTACTGTACCACTGGGAATGTTTCATAGGGCTTTTATATATCAGAGAACATCAGCAACATTTAGTTAACTTGGAAGAGGTGTATTTGAGGCATTTTGCATACAGGGCTGCTGGTTGCTGTTTGGGTAGGCAGGAGTCAGCACAGGCTTCTTTGGTTTCTGCCTGCAACACTGTCACAGAGGGGGTGCATAGGGTACAGGTTACTTAGAAAGCATGGTAATAAGGTATTTTATTACAGGTTCTCAAATAACACAATGAAACTGCCATGGTCTGAGCAGCTCTGCTGATAGCTGAGACCCCAGGAGCTGAGCCAGGAGACTCAGTCTGTCACAGCTCTGGTAATTATCTGTGAATGGTAATTTGATCACTCAAACTCAAGTTTTCTAGGTATTATAGCAGCTCCCTTTGTAAATGTTTGTGGAGTTAGAAACAGCTTACAAGGGGTTTGTTCCTCTACAGTCTTAAAGGGCTGGGAGTTAGAAATGGATTAGGAATACTAATATCTATATATTAGTATCTAAAAGTTAATTTATCTAGCCAGACAAGAAAGTAATTTCCTCCCTGATGCCCATTAAAGGACCTGTTAATGTGCAACATTGATTTTATGTTGTATCACCAATGAATCCAACATTTTAATTTGGTCTGCCATAACAGGTGTCTCTGTGTCACTCTCTGCATATTTGGCTTTCTTGGGGAGGCTGGGGATGACATGACAGAGTCATGGACACGGAGTTTGTGTTTCTGTCCTTGGCTTGTCTCATGTGTGGCACGAGGTGAGGGCACATGAGGAATATGGACTGAAATGGTAAAACAGATTTGCAGGAGATAAAAGCAGTTTTCTCAGAAGCACTCCTCTCACCACCAGCATCTCTCCTGGTACATCTGGATACTCTTACCCTGCCTTTCCAGGAAAATTTTTCCCCTTTGCAAAAGGATCTTAATGCTTTCTGCATTTGTAGCATTGCATCCAAATGTGTAATTCCAGAGACTGTCAGTGAACTTTCACAAAACCTTAGATATTTACCAAAGCAGATGTTAAATGATCACTGATGTATCAAAAGACAATTGGTAAACATGGAAGTTGAATATTGCCTTCCTGAAGTCCAAGCCTCCTCCCACAGTCTTGGGGTGTTCTCCACCTTCTGCAGAGGTGTCCAGGTGTGTCACCCCTTGATGGATCTTGGGTCACTATGTGAAGTGGCTGGTAGTCTGAGTCCTGTCCTCAGGGAAAACAGCATGAACAGCAGGATGATTAGGCTAAGAACGGAGATTCACAGGCAGATTTTTTGCACATTTATTGGTACAGCCAGTGGATGGGAAAAGAAAAGGTTAGAAATAAAGAATGATGTAGTCTTATACAGTAGCAGAACTAGAGGGAGTGAATTTCATAGCTTCTGCTGGGAGTTCATCTTTTCTTTGATTACTGCTAGCCTGTACCTGCTGGGCATCACTTTTATCTCTGACTCAAAGGACACTTCTGAAGAAATTTCCTTCCCTGGCAGTTTTTAAAGTTGAAAATATTTCATAATCTAAGGCATTTCAAAGAGGAAAAAGAGACTCTGGATCTACTTGCAAGAATGTTATCATGCTACCCTCTAAAATACTGTTTTCCCCTCTGTACATGAAACAAAAAAGCATTGAAGAAAAGAGAAGAAAAGAAGTCCAGGTACCAAGTCAATGCAGTGGAAAACAAGGCAGCATTTGGAGACAGGTTTATTTAGCACCATACCTGTGATATTTTTATTCACCTTGGGAGCTTTTAGACATATGGATCCTGAAGATCTGAAATGAGGGTCTTGCTTTTTACAAAAAGAAAATTTCTTGACCTTGTGCTTGCAGATGAGATATGATCCAAAGGAATAACAATAGCCTAAGTCAAGAGAACACCTTTCCTATTTAAAGAAAATTTTGTTTGGACTTGAGGGAATGTGGTTCATCATACTCAAATATTTGAACCTGGAAGTAGTAACCAAACTCTGTTTCTCCACTTAAAAATTCCACAGGCTCTTCACAAAGCAATCATTGTCATGACAACATTCAGGGACCTGAGTCTTCCCTATTTGTGCAAGAATTCACAGTAATATCACACCTTTGAGCTTTGGTGTCCTGAAACAAGAACAAGAAGGAAAAGAAAGCCAAGCTCCACATCCAATTGTATATTGATTTAACTGGCTTGGATCCCTTCTCCAAGGAAAATCCTGCAAGTGCAGAGACCTGGATTGATGATCTGAAAATTATAATCATGTTTCAAATCAAGATCCAGCTCTTCTAGGAACATGTCTATTGTGTTGTCAGAAAATGGGAAGTTTCTCACATTTTTTCAGCTCAAGAAAGTCGACAGATGGAAGCACAATCATTTGCCATTTTGCAAGTATCTTATTTTTGTTCTGCAAGAAATGTGTACCATTGAAATTACTACTGCATAATAGGTCACTAAAGTATCATGTTGAGGCACAGTGATGTCGCAGTAAGACACGAAAGAACAAGACTGCGCTCCATTTGAGATCAGGCAGGAAAAAGAGGGAAGTTTATTTGTGTTTTGGGTTTATATAGGTTTCTAGAAAATATCAAGCATTGGAGGGTGAAGCTGCCACCTTTCCAATCCATTGGTAAAAATCACAGTCTGTCAATTGACTCCTCCCAGAGGAGAAATATGTAGATAAAGCAGATAATTCTAAAATTATGCATAGTTTACATGAATGTTCGTGAGAAGAATCCACTAAAGAATGCAAACATCTCGGAAGGCTAAGAACTCAGGGTGACACAGTGAGATGCAAGCTTCTTGAGCAGGCTTTCGTTTCTCATAAAAATCCCATACGGAGAATGGGGATGTTATGGAAGTCTTTCCTTTAGGTAGAGCATGAGAGCTCTTGGACACCTGTGTCTCACATGGCAGATTGCCTATCACTGTCCTAGGCAAACAAGCTGCTTCAGAACAGCACGCCCCGTCATCAATGCATTCCCAAATAATAATCACCTTTCCCATGTGGACAAGTACGAGGAGGGTCAGCTGTCTTTCTGTTCACTGTGCACCTCGTGCACACGCATAGCAATCCTTTGGCTTGTGGAAATTTGCTCCAGAGGCCCTTGTCACCTGACAAGTTTTTAGACCAGCACTACTACTATGAACTCACTAGATGTCCATGCACATCCCCTCAGTTCCTGGGGCTCTTGTTTGTCATCGTGTTGTGAGTGAGAGCCTGGTTAAATTAAAACCAGGGAAGAGCATTAGCACAACTTCAGCACTCCTGCAAGAAGATGCTGCCACTCTCAATATCATCAAGCTCTGGCAGAGGAGGGGCTGTGAGTCTGCAGCTCAGCTGAGCGGCTGCACAACACAGTGCAAATTTTGAGGCTGTAAATGAGTTTTAATCAACATTGACAATTGCATGTATCCATGTCTTTTCTGCAGAAAGAGTGCACAAAGTCCTGCAGAAACAAGAGCAATTAGTCTGGTTAGAAACAAGGCTGTAGAGTAGGCAAAATGGGGTCAAAGAAAGCAAGGATGCTTTTCCATTAACACAATTGGCATAATGTGGTTCTATGAAGCGTTTTCTTAATTTCCAGTGTTATTTCCATTCACTGAGCTCTGTGTTACTTGCTAATTAAAAAAAAAAAAAAAAAAAAAAAGAAGAAACAGAGCAAGGGTTTTCATTTTAATGACTTCATCTGCCTTTTTGAAGTAAAAAGCTCAAAGCAAAACACAAGTTGATAGCTTAGATTCAGCCCTCAGTGCAGATCTCCTTCCTATCAAAGATATTTTCTAGCTCAGGGTCAGTGTCACTGTAGAAGTGACAGAGAGTGTTTGCAGCCTGTGAGATAATTCTCTGGTTACCATGCTATGAAGTGCCTATCAAAAGTTTAATGTCCACATTTTCCATACTGAATGCCCTCTTGGATAGACATAGTGGAAATCTATTGCATGTGGGCAGTGATGAGGATGGTGAGACACTGAAACTGGCTCCTGAG
Source organism: Brachypodius melanocephalos (assembly GCA_013398615.1). NCBI lineage: Eukaryota > Metazoa > Chordata > Aves > Passeriformes > Pycnonotidae > Brachypodius > Brachypodius melanocephalos. Next base: position 11,654,178 of record VZSR01003803.1, on the reverse strand, counting down.
AGAAGTTATGGATGCCCCATTATAGGGAGAATTCAAGATCACGTTAGACTAGGCTTTGAGCAACCTGATCTAGTGAAAGATGTCCCTGCCCATGGTCAGGGGCTGGACTAGATCTTTAAAGGTTTCATACAACCCAAATCATTCTACGATTATATGACAAAATGATGAGTTTGGACCCTAGGGTCCAGGTTGTTTCCCAATGCTCTGATTGAAAAACCTCAGTAAGAAGGAAATGTGTGGTAGATGCTGTGTATTTGTGAGAGAAAGAGGGAAACCATCAGGGTTCAGTTCTGTAGGCAACCAGAGAACTGCTTTCTGTGAAACTACAAGAGAAAAAGAAACAAAGCATAAAACTTTGGGTGGAAGGAGTCAAGGCCAGAGACAATGTATGTTCCTGGTCGTTTCTTACTGTATATTCAGGGGGGAAAATGCTTTACATACTTGGAAAATAACATACCTCTTAACCTTTCTTCCTAGTAGAAACACTTTGCAATTTTGTTCAATTGCTTGGATGAAAAGAAGTAACTACCCAGGCAATTCAGACCAAGCTACAGTCCACAGCCCTGGTTTCATTGTGCATCAGAGCGACAGGGTGGTGATTGCTCTGATGTTGCTTCCTGGCTGTCCTGAAGGTGAGGACTGGGTAAATGAAGCTGAACAAAACCAACATGGAGAATATTATCATCGGTACACAGCAAATGGGTCACACAATGTTGCAGGTGTTTGAGTGCAGAAGTTTTCTCTCCGAAATTATTTGAATTAAGCACATTATATTTGATTGTGTCAGTAGAAAAGATTTTTCCTTCAGCAACATTTTTAGAATACTTGTTCTTCTTCATGCATTTATTTGCAGTAAATGCAAAGAAAACCCATATGTTTGGCTGTCTCTTTTTACACTATTAAGTATAGACACAAGTTCTTTAAGACAGAGATGTCATTATTATTTAACTGCTTGCTGCATCCTGGGTGGGGTCTGATCTTGGAACACTACCATTGTAATGAAACATGATGATAACAATGTCTTTGGGAGAGCGCTTACTGAAATTACTTTTTAGGTGTTGTCAAGCACTTTTATTTACCAAATAGATAATAGACTATAAATTAGAGGTAGTAATTAAAATTTGAACTTATCTAAATGTAATTTCCAAGGAGATGAGGGTATTCTTGTTCATAAAATCTACAGTGCTCAGTCAGAAAGATGAAAACTGTGTGATTCAAGAGATCTATGATATTCTAAAGCAGCAAATCACAAAGCTGTGACAGTTAGTAACAGCTATCAGGTGACAAAGAAAGATGGATAAAAACATGTTTCTACAAAACATGTCCATTATGAATGACAAGTATTAATAAATACCACTGATTTTAATGCAAATAAGCATTAAATGTTTATTAGATATTTATTAATGTGATCATTAATAAACATCATATTCCACTGAGAAGCCCTTCGTATTTTAGATACAGTCTGTCTTTCTTGCTATTGTCTCAAAGGCTGAGAGTGTATAGGTCTTAAATATTCTAAATTTCAACCTCTCAGTCAGGATCAGGTTTTGGCCATGCCCTGCCATGGCATGTCCTTGGCCAGCCATAGTCTCCACAAACAGCAGCTGAAGCAAGAGGGAAAAAAAGCTCCAGCTTTTTTCTCCAGCTCCTGCCTTCAAGAGATCTGTGCATGGAGTCACATAAATCCTATCCTCAGTCTCTGAAGGTTTGGGGAATGGAGAGGCTGGCTCTAACTTTCTGTTAGGCACTTAGTGTAAATGGTTAAATTTACCTAGTTGAGTAGTGGTTTGGGTGGCCAGAAATGAAAGGGCCTGGTGCGCATCTCAGGGGCTGTGGGGGAGAAGATGCCTCACAGCCACTCCATGGTGGAAAGCTGCCCAGCAGTCATCAAAACAAGCTTCAATGAGCTGGGGGCCCAGGCTCACCCCAGTCAATGTCCTGCTTGGTCCTCTGCTTGAAAAGAGAAAATTACTCACAGGCAAACCCGTGGGAAGTGATGATGCTGTAGCTGGGGACAGAGAGAGAGCTGGCACAGGGACAGCAGGGGAAGAGGATCTGCCCCAGCTGTGCAGGGAGGACAGCTCTTCTCTCTCACACAGGGCTGCCCAGGGCATGACAGTCACTTTTGCCTTCACTCAGCTTGGCCCTCACCTCTCACCTTGGCACTCTTTGGGCTCTGGTCTAGAGCACCACAAGTGCTCTTTCTCAGGCTGGGAGTGTGGGTGTCCATGCGACAAAGACCCCCATGGGGCCTCCTCTATGATTTCCCTTGTGCTCACTGGGCCAAGCAACCATTTGTGTCTCTATCTGCAGCTCTGAAGCACGCACTTTGTCCCCAAGACCTGTCAGCTGCTCTCAGTGAGGAGAGCACTCACTGTAATCAGCACTCAGCCCCCCAGAAAGCACCAGAGGTGGGCCCTGGCAGCGCCTTTGGTCGCTGACCCCGGGGGAGCTGCGGCCTGCTCATGGCTGCAGCCCTCGTGCCTGGCCTGGCCTTGCTGGGGCTGTGGCCCTGCCTCAAACACCGCAGCTTTGCACCACTGCGCGGCCTGTCTGCACCTTGTGAGCCCCGGTGATAAATCTGCCCTGGGATCAGTCTCCAGCAGCCCCGGCTGCTGCCATTCCTGCTCAGCTCCCCGTGCAGAGCTGGCCCTGCGGTGGGCAGGGAGAGTCGAGGTGCCCGTGGGGCCCACAGTGCCCTGGGGAGGGCATGGACAACTTGGCAAAAATCCAGCCAGCCCCACGGCCTGGGTGCTACAGCCATGGCACAAGCAGGGCAGCACTGCAGCCTGCCTGGCATGGCAGGGCACAGAGCCAGGGACACGCCTGCTGCTGTTTTTTGGCCTCCCTCACATTCTCTGGGAAGTTCACCCAGGGATTTGGACAGACTTCACCACCCTTCAGTGAAGAGGGAGTGGAGGTTCCTCATTTGCTTTCTTTAAAATAAAAATTCAAGCCTCATTCCACATCCACTCTACCTTCCCCACAACTTCTAATACTTTCAATTAATTATTTTTCAGTTTCATTTCTGTAAAACACAAATGTTTCTCAGGGAGAGAAATTGGACATCTCTTACCTAGAGGGTGCTCTATAATCCTAAAAGTAGGAAAAAAATAAAATTAGAAATAAAAGGAGAAAAAAATCAAAGATATTTTGCTGTCACCAGAAACCCACAAGTGTATTTGAACTTATGAGATAAATATGTGAAAATGAAGTGGAAAACCCAGAATAGGATAATGGAAAGACAAGTGTAAATGTAGGGCGTGGTGCAGCCTGCAGTGAACCAGGGACAGCAGAGTCCTGAGCACCATGAAGAGGTAGGCTGAGTGCTGCTGCAGGGACAGGGAGGGCAGCTTCTTGCAAGGCTCATTTTAGGTCACAAATCATTTGAAATTAGTATTTTTTTTCCTGCATCAATAAGTGAAACCCAAAAAAGGCAAAAGGCATCTTGTCAATCTCCTTAAGTGGAAAACGCCCTTTCAAGTATGTTTGATAGGGATCTGAAACACAGCTGCCAGTCCTGGCAGGCAGCAGCAGCCCAAACACGCTATTCTTAGACCTGGAAAGCATAAGTAGGTCAAGTTACAATTGGTCCTTATAAACACCATCTCCACTAAAATCAGAAATCAATATGAGGTCAGAAATTTGGAGTATGTTGAATCAGCAAGATAAAACGGATGCGGTTGGTTAGAGCATGGTGCTAATAGCACCAAGGTCGTGGGTTCGATCCCCCTATGGGCCCTTCACTTCAGAGCTGGACTTGATGGCCCTTCTGGGTCCCTTCATGCCTAGATTTTTTCTGTGATTCTATGGGTTCATTTAGCCTCCAAATACCTGTATTTTGGTTCATTCCTATTTTTACCAAATGTTGTTTTGCTTCATATACTATCAGTAGTTGGAGACTTCTTGGCTGGGGAGGTCCCATGAGCCCCCAGAAGGTCTGGCAGATACAAGTTGTACAGTTGAGGGATCCTTTTTATTTACACATCCTGAGATAAAGCTAAATAGTTAATGAGATTAAAAAAATAGTTGCAACTTGTCAAATGCTCTCCCTGTCTGTGCTCTTGCCTCTCTTTCTTTCTGTGTGTAATGGTTTCATGTTCACCTGTTTCTGTTTGCCAAATTTAGTACTGTGGTCTGTTTACTCTCTTTTTCCCTCTGTGAGATAGGATCAGGAGAAAAGCAAAGCAGGCCCAAACTTAAAGGTATAAAAATACATTTATTAACACACACTAAAAGAAGAAAATGAGAATCAAAATGAAACTTTCAAAACACTCCTCCTCCCCCATCAGCTTCTTTTCTTTCTCACAGACAATGTATAAAGACAAAACTCCAAAGTCTAGGACAGTACCACTTATAAAATAGTGTTTCATTAGTGCTTTTAGAGAGAGAATTTTCTCCTAATTTGTTGGGGTAACTTTCCACAAGAAAGAACAGTCTGCTTGTGGCTTTTAACTTTCACACAAGGAGCTGCCCAGGGGAAAAATCTGCAGTTGTGAACCTTCCATATCACGTAGCCTTTTCTGTAGCTGCATATGAGCCATGGACTCATGCATACTGGGGTAGCATTTTAAAAATTAACAATTCAATTGGCCTCTGATAGGTCCCTGTCCTTTCCACAGGAAATTAACAGGTCTTTACAGGGTTAAAGGGAGCTGTTTCCTCTTCAACTAAAAACCAAGCTGTGTTAACCCATGACACTGTAGTGGAAACATTTAGACATGGAGGGAGTTAATTTGTAGGCTAAAAAGAAGGTTTAGTGTAAAACGTGGGTAGAAAATCCAGTGTAGATTTTAATCCTGCATTTTCTGCTTCCCCCCCTCTCCATTTTCATCTGCTCAGTTTTATTCCATATTTTATCCAGTCTTTGAGTTTGGCATTATAAATTTGTTTCTACTCTATTCCACACAAGTATTACATTACAATTCAGGGACCTCCTTCACATCCAGTTGAGCACTGCCTAATTATAGCTGGAGCTGGCCTTGTAAATAGGGATGGCATCTTTGCCAAATCACGTTCCTCTTCATCCTTTTCATTACAAAGGCAGATGGCTTCAGTTGTTTACAGCCACCTTGGTGGAGGAACCAAGGCCAGAACATCTTTATCAGCATTGAGCTCATACTGATTGTGAAAAAAACGCCATGCTTGATTGCAGACAATGAGAAGGAAAGAATACACCAAAAGGAGGTTTTCAGATAAGCCTAATAGGCAGGGAAACATCCGGAGACTGATCACTGAGCTCTTAACAGAAAAGACTGGGGCTTAGCTGAACTTGAAATGAAAGAGGAATCTCTTAATTGTGAGTCTGAACCCTTTCCCAGATACTGCCACTGAGTCAGTGGACTGATTTAATTCCTTGCCCTTGTTGAAATAGATTCAAAGTTCTGACATATTTGGGATCCCATTAGGAATCAAAATCCGAGTTAAATCTTTAAGAACTTCAGTTTTCAGTTGGTATAAATGTGTCAAGTCTTGTGATTCATTATGATTTCCACAGTGTCTTTGAAGTCCCCCTTGCAGCTCCAGCATGAGGAAGCATATCAACAAACAGGAATACTCCACTTAAATGTACATATACTGTAGTTAGAAGTCCTTGAAAATAGGAGTCCTGAGGTGCAGATCCATCAGGAAAATGACCTCCTAACCCAGCAATTTTTATTCCACCTTTCAAGCAAATGTTCAGGTTTCCAGGTCCTAATTCAAAGGGCAGCAACAATATCCCTGTTAAGTTCATAAGTAGCCCTTGGCTATACTGCAGCTCTTAATGTGGGAATAAAATTGCACTTACATATTAGCTGACACAAGATACAGCTACAGCTTGGGTGGGTTCTGCCTATGTAACTGAATACATCTTTCATTATATCCTCCAGGGTACTCAAGACATGGATGGCAGTATTTGGAAGACTCGCAAATCATACCAACTTAAGTCTAAAATGAAATTGTCCACTAAATTTATTCATTAGCAACACACTTGCAAATGGGTATTTCTTGCACCATATTAAGCACTGCCACTACACAGAGAAAAGTCTTGGTTCCTGACAGCCATGAAGTAATTGTGAGGGTATGATACCACAGAGATAACAGTTTGCACTGCTGGCTACAGTCTTGGTCATTCATAATCACTGGGGTACTGAGAGTTCATTGCAAAGAGAACTCAGAGCACAGGTGGGCTCCTTCTTCTCTGGTTTTCCTTGTTGATGCCTTATGTTTTTGTACTACTGGTCCTCTCCAAACAGAAGCAGAAGGTCTCCTCTGTTCCCGATGCCACTTGTGCTATTTTCTGTTGTCTTGCCAACAGTTCTTATCCCATCTATTTCTATGCAGCTGCACTTGTCCTCTCTCTGGAAACTTTTTTTTCAGGGATACCTCTGATGTGCAACTACAGCTGTCTTTGGCCCTTGCTCACATGCTTTTGAAAAATTGTGCCTACCGATGCCATCACAGTGTTGGAAAATACTTGCATGCATTTGGTAATTGCCCTATTTTGGTGTCCAGGTTGACAACAAGTTATTACTGATGTTATCCTGATTAGTGCATGTCTCTTCTATAGGTGTCAGGCCTCTGTTTCGGCTACACTGTACTGATATGGAGCAACCCAACCAATACTTCCTCTGCAAGGACATGCACTTCTATAAATGAGGTGTTAAAGAATGTGGTATGATGAAGACATCACAGCAATTAAAAGAACCTCAAAAAAACAAACACAAAATAGAAACAAAAGAACTAGATTAGCAAAAAACCAGCAGAGGCTAAATCAATTAGAAACCATTATCATAATTTTTTGGTAGTAAGTTCAACCTCTTGCTTCTGGCAAGGTCAGCCTGGCTGCAGGACTTTGGAGGCTCGTTGAGGATTCCTGGGAGCCTTTTCCCTATATGTCTCTATAGAGTACTTTGCCCTCACTTTGGCTGACTTCTGACATCCTCCTGAAGGTTTCCAGAAGGTACTAGTGCTACAACAGCCAAAAGAGTGGTCCTAAGGACAACGCCTTCCTTTACTGACTCACAACCAGGATGAGACTCAATGACATTGAAGACCTGTGCAAAGATGGCCAGTGATCCCAAAATTAGGCCTGTCAGGTAATGATTAGCTGTGGTAATGATCATTGGGATCTGAAGAGGAACTGAGACAGAAATTAATTTCCCCAGATCCAATGTATCCCTTCAAATTATTCAAGCCAAGCAACAGTATGTTCCTATATGTTGCCCACACTCATCATGCTCCAGTGTTTGGCTCCAGAGTCTGAGCAGGGAGCATGGGTTAGCATCACATCTTAGAGGTCTCCAGAGGTGCCACCTGGTTCTCTTGGAGCCCTTATATTGGTTTCTGCACCTTTGCCCCTATGCGTCCAGGAACAGGGTTTTCACTAAATTCAGTGGTGGCACTGGTGACCGTTGTGACAGCTGCTTGCATGGAGTGTGATGAGAAAGGACTGCAGCATTCACCCAGGAAATTAAAGACGTGGAGTCAGTTCCCTCAGCCTAGGGAAAACCAGATTTTCTTCTCCCAGTACAGCTTGTGGGGGATATTTTCCACCCAGTGCTGTAAAATGCGGCATTGAAGGCTAATGGGATGATAGGGATCTGAGTTTGGGGAAAATGGGGAGAGTGACTGATGTACAAAATGTCCTTAGCCTGGTTTGGCTGAATATGTGGGACCAGACTGCAGGAACACTGCACCATAGTCTCTCCCTTTGTCTCTGTGGGCCATGGTACATGGTATCACCCTGCTACACACAGAATAAGGGTTATGTGCCCATCATTGCCATTTCATGTACTGCCTGAACACGTGGCTTCTGGCTAATGGAATGGAAAGCTTCTAAAAACTGAAACTGGTTACACTTCAGCTGTACTGGCATTTTCATGATATCTCTTGGACTACAGAAAGGCCCTCTATTGGCCAGTGGCAAAATCTCAAATGGCTGGAACAAGACTAGATACATTTTTTCATTAAAGAAATCACCATTTGAATATAACATGCCTGTATAACAATTTGCCTGTGGCCTGATTCAGCAAAGCTCCTTAAGTGCACTCAACTCTTAGTGAGAAGAGCTATTCTGAAATCAGCAGCTGACTCACCAACAGCTAAAGATGCACTTAAGCCCTTGTTGGGATGCTGCAGTGTGGCTCCTTCCCTGCGGGGAGCTCGGCACCCAGCCAGGCTGAGGGTGAAGGGAATGGACACCTCCCACCCCCTGAGATGTACATTTATTTTATTGTCAGTTTTTTGTGTCACTAGGCAGAGAAGAGGTGGGGAACTAAGAGCCAGTGGCACTGGTGAGTTTTTCCTTCCCTGTCCTGGCTCCCTTCCAAATTGGAGTGTGGTTCTCAGGAGGCCCTAAAGTAGGAGTCCCCTCCTGTGGTGTCAGCTGGGCTGCAAGCACCCAGCGAGTTAACTGCACACCCACATTCCTTCCCCTGTATAACTTAGGCACTTATTTAAATGTCTTAAAACACTTTGCTTGTATGTGAAGAGGTATTTTTTAAGGCTGAGAACACTTACAGAGTTTTTGTGTTTTTGTTGCTTACTTTGATTTCATCAGCTGTGTTCATTTTGAGATTGCCTCTTAGTAGTCAGACAAGGGCTGAAGGTGGCAGTGGATTATTTAACCAGTGCCCTCAGTGAAGAGTTATCCAGTCCTCTTAATCTTTCTCCATGTGTTTTCTTGATTTCCGTGCCTGGAAGAATAAGAGGACCAAACTTTAGCTGAAACATTATACTGCAGGATCCTCACTGCAGAAATAATTCATCCAAACAAGTCCTGCTGGGTTTAGATAATGCCCAACCATTCCTTAATGAGATTTTGAAGCAAGAGCCGACAGGTGTCCTGTGGCAGGGACGGATCCACATTCCAGGGATAGCTGTGGGGGGAGCTTTGGAGCCTCAGACCCAAGGCAGCAGAGGCATGATGTTGCCTTGGCCACATTGTCAACAGCAGGCTCTGGCTGTACATTGTGCCTTGGTTGTTGGAGACCACACAGCTCATCCCAGGAAACCTGCCAGGCCTCAAGACTGCCTTGGAACAGGGCTCGTGTGGATATACAGAACTGTGAGCTGTAAAGAATACTTCAGTGCTGCTGCAGCAAGGACCAAGCAATGAAGAGGCAAACTCTGCTTGAAAATTCAGGGACTATGAAGATTAATTTTCAACCCCCTATAAACCATCGGAGTCTGTCCTTTGCCTGCCCATAAACACCGAGGCCTTCAGATTATCTCCACACAGGAATGATAAGCTCCAAAGGTCTGGTAAAAGATCCATATTCACAATCATAAAAAGTCACAGTACCAACAGGGAAATCTTGCTACCTAGAGCAAGAGCAGGGAAGTTGTGGTTGGAATGTTTCTTTTTTAAAAAAAAATTTTTGAAATAAACTTAAAAAACCCCCAACTTTCCTAGCTTGTTACAGAAGATATTTAATATATCTTTAGTATGTTCATATACTTTAAGTGCTATATCTTCTGTTACAAAATACTGTTACAGAAGATACAGCACATAAAGTATATGAACAATACAAATATTTTCCTATGTATAGCTTTGACTGATTCCAGCTGGGTTTGGATTGCAATTTTTAAGCCAGTTTATTTCAGTCGCAATAGGGCTAAGTGGTGAGTCCTGCATGAACTCCAGGCTTCATATCTAGACTCCCTTTCCTCCTTGCTAAAAGCATCTTATGCCGTGGCCCTGTTCTTTCTGATCTCAGGAAGCAGGTTTGTATTGGAATAAAATGCATATAACAGATGAGGGTTATTGTGACATCTTTAATGTTGTCTAGTTATGAAAATATTCTTTCTGGTTCTTCTCCATCTCCAAGAACAGCAAAAGATGTTACCTGTCTAGTTCTTTGGACTATGGTAGAAAGAAATGTAAATGTCTTGTGCTCATATGTATCTAGATAGATGATTTTTCTGTATTCATCTCCACCTGAGACTGAAGCAGGAGGCCTGTGAAAGATGGAGAACTCAAGCTGTGTGAAGGAAAAGTTGCCCCAGTCCTTCAGCAGTCTCCAGAATTTCTTCTTAGGTTTTCTGGCCTTGAAGATACCACTAAAACTGTCCCAGTCCCATGTAGAGCTGAACTGCAGCACAACTCTTCCTTGAAAGTGCTGGACAGGCAGGGATCCTTGTGCTCCTGTGAAAGGCTTGGCACCAATCTCATGAGGTTGTCTCAGGAGGGCTCATCCCCATTCCTGGGGGGCTGCAGGTCAGACCCTCCCCACAAGGGGTGGTTGGGACCAAGGCAGACATCTGCCCCAGCACCACCCCTCTGTCCACAGTGGCCTGCAGTGGCTGACATCCCATGGAAAGACATGGAAAAGTCTCCAGAGGTGCTGAGTTTGGCCTTTCTCTCCACTGATTGCTGAGGCATCTCAGAAAGATGGGTCTTGGGCAGACGTTGTGCTTCGCCTGTGTACACATTGGTCTTCATCATACAGAGAGCTGAGCAAAAAAACAAAAAGGAAAAAAACCCCACCATGCTGGCTTTCTGTACATGTCTTTCTGAACTTTTTTCCCTCACCCCTGTTCTCTCCTTTGGGTTTATCCATGAATAAAAAAGTTTCAATGCAATAGTTTCATTGTCCATGAACTACCTAACGCAAACAGTTTTCCAGTATGCCCTTCTTCAAATGGAAAGGCTATAGCTTGGTCTTTAGTGATCCTCAGCTTTGAAATTGAAAGAAAATGATTTGCTGTTTATAAAGTAAAAAAAAATAATGGTTTTGAATGAAAAAAAAAACAAACCCAACCTTTTTTTTATATAAGCAATATTTTCAGGCTTTCCTCTTTCTGTCTCTTGAATGAAACATCTTTTCAGAGAAGTTTTTGTCCAAATGAAATAAGTAGAGCTGAAAATATTTTCAATTTCTTTGCAGTAGCTTGTCCTGCAGGTCCATCCAATTTTCACAAGAATGTGAAAGGTCCAAGAGATGGACAGAATAAGTATTGCTTAAACTAAAAACATGACAGAGTCTCTCTGGATTTCCTAGGATTTAAATCAGGCCCTAGAGGGAGGTTGTTTTGCCAGCTATGCTGTTTCTCCTTAAGCTCACTGCAGTTACAATTTGCAGTAAACATTAACTTCTTCTCTACTGAAATTTTGTCCAGGAACATATTATAGGAAAACTAAGACATTTGTCCAGGAACATATGGTTGGAAAATTAAGAAATAGTACAGTATTTACAGATCAGATTAATTTATGTAAATTCATCACCTCAGTGAACCTCTCCTCATTCTCAGGAAAGATAGTGAGAAATAAACTGTGAATAATTCCTCCCCAGTCCTACCAAGAGGAAGATGGGAGAAGAGGCATTTTAAAATCTCACTCAAAGTGTCAGCGATTTTCTCCAGGTTTTCTTAGCTCAAATGTTTTTTTTTAGGAAAAGAAAAAGTGTTAAAATAAGTCTTTATCAGAAGTTTTCAGGGACTGTTACTAATGGAAAAAGGTGCATACAAACCCCAGTGCAGCTAATTTAATACTGCTGACCTTTTCTGGTAGCTGGGATTACGCAGAATGAGGAAATGATGCAGCATGAGTCAGGTAAAAGCTGTTGAAGCACATGGACCTGCCTCCTCTTACTGCCTTCCTGTCACCAAGCTGGTTTTAGGTTATAATGTGCTAGCTAGGCTGAAAGGCTGGTGAGAAATTAGGGGTTGCCACTCTGCTTGCATTATCTTTCTAGGGCAGAAACCAGGATATTCCTGTGTTCATGTGGTCATGGCTAATCCTGTACCTGAGTGGCCCTGGGCACCAAGGGCCTCTTGACTATGTGCCTATGTCCTACAAATCCAAGCAGCAGAGGAGGGCAGTGGCTTTCCTTCAGAGCTGCTCTTTGCAGCAGGACTGTGACCTTACAGTACTTCTAGTGCTTCATTAATTCCAGGAGGCGACATCCTATCAGACCTTCTTATCACATTCCCGAAGTTTATTTCAGAAATATTTCATGGACTGTAAGTGGGACAGCTGTTCCCTTGTGACACTGTTAATAACATGGATCCCCTTTGTCAGGAGTCCCGGAGCTGCTACTCCTCTCCCAGGCTCAATTGAACACTTTGCTTTTAATCTCAGACCAAAAGAACTCAGATGAAGGTCCAACAAGGTGTACCAGGTGAAGGGGCTTGGAGAGCTGGGAAAGGGGCAGGAGCAAGGGCAGGTGAGGCTACGCTGAGGCTGAGCAGCCTGGCACAGAGTTAGTCCTGCACAGCTGTGCCTGTGCTGCTGAATAAAATAAACCAGGGCCATTATTTGCCCTGAGAGGGGAAGGTGTGGCCCAGCTGCCCTGCCCATAGCTTTCTTCCCTCTTAGGATGGGATGATCATATCCAGACCGTCCCAGTAACACACTGCAGAAGCCGTACTTGGACACGTGGGGCTCAGCCTGCGGGTCCTGGGAGGACAAATGGTACCTTTGGGACTAGTGGGAAACACAGAGGTGGGGCCATCTGTATGGCAAAGGGGGGGAACCTCTCTAGAGGGGAGCAGAGGCCTTCACTCCTCCTGTGTGCCTGGACACTTTGCTGAAAAGACAAGAAGCAGTGGAGACACAGTCCTGACAATTTTTTTTTTTCAGACTGTAGCTTAGCTAAATTTTCAGTAAGTAAGTAAATAAGGGTTTGCACCTAGCCATGTGTGAAGTGTGGCAAGCTGTGCATTGTTCAGTAAAAGGGCTTGCCTCCTACAGGGGATACTTTTGGGTTTATGGCAAACCTGGTGGGACCGAGATCAAATAATACAACAGGCCTTTCTCCTCACTTGCTGTGTCATGTGCAACCCGATAACCTGTGACGGGAATCTGAAACTTCTGAATAAAACACAACAGAAAGGGAATACAAAATACAGAGCAGTGAATGTGACAGACATGCAGAGATGATGGCCACTGAGTCTGATTTCAGAAGAGCCAATTTCCTTCCTCCATGGGGACAGGGCTCGGTGGGTACCAAGTACGTCACGAAGTCCCTCGGAGCGCTGGGGCTGCTGCAGACAGATGGCTGCAATTTTTGTCCCTGTTGTGCACTCAGAAGGTCAGTCAGAAAACTCATCACCTCCTGCATGTCTTCTGTGATGTGTTTTGGACAAGACATGCACTAATGAGATTGCTACCCAAAGCCAAGGTTGGATTTGTAGGTGGGATCAGCAATATTTCTTGCTGAGATTATGGCTATTTTACAGACATCAACCTGCTAAGTGCCAAAGGTGTTTATGAAATTCATAGCTTGAATAATTAAGATAACCTGGGTCTGAGCTGAGTGGTTATGGATTGAAGAACAGAGGACTGTTGTGAGGGAAGGAAAGCAGCCCAAAAAAACTGATTTTAGAAACAATATCTTATTAACAAAACTGAAATGGACTTTTTGTGCTCCTGCCTACTGCATTTTTAAACCTGTAATTGTCTGAATTTCTGCTGAAGAAGGGATTTTAAGGTTAGTTGGTAAAACCCAGTTATTTATACGATCATGTTTTTATTTGCAGTTTTCTGCCCAAAATAAGATGTATTTCCTTGACATTTCTAAACCAGCACTGTTATGCCTGGTTAGTGCAGTAAAGCCAGAAGCACCAGCCTTGGCCATTAATCACAGAAAGTCCCACTCTGGGTACCACTGCTGCCCAAGTGAAAACTGATGGTGGGGTCAATCATGCTCAAAATTTATTGCTGGGTGGTGAAAGCTCTGTGCCCTACATCTGTCTCCAGCTGTATTCAGCCCTGCTCTATCTGGATGTGGTCTCTGAGTCCTGCCAACCTCATTGCAAGTACTTGAGGCCCAACAGCATTTTCTAAGTCACTGTGACTTGTCTGCCACCAGTTTCCCTGAATTTGAATGGGGCTCTGCTTGGCCACTTTTCTCTCCAGACAAGTTTAATAGACTGTATTTCTTGAGAACACTCACAGGACGAGACCTTTTTCTTCCAAGTCAAATGGCTTGAGGACAGGAAGCAGGCAAAGGCACGCAGTCATGCCTCTGGGGTGGGGAGCCACCAGCTTCCTTGGCTGTGGGTATCCCGTGCATCCTGCCCCCCTTCTATACCACACACACTCCTCCATTACTCCTGGCATTTCCCCAGCACCTTCCACCCTCTCAGGCTGGTCATACCCAGGCCATGTGCTGGCAAACCTCAGAAAATAATTGGCACAGGACCAACAACTTCTTATTACGAGGAGGATTGCACATAGAAAACAACACAGGCTAGCAAGGTTCTCATGCCCTTATTGTCCAGGTAATCATCAACAACTTCAACCCTTGTCAGTGTGTCAGGGTGGAAAAACTGAACTTTAGCTCAAGCTAATGAAGAAACCTCCCTCTGATGTTCCCTGGAATAATGAGTTTCTTGTCTGACCTGGCACAGATTGCTGCTTCTCTCCAAAAGCATAACAAGCCCCCCAGGAGCTCTGCAGAGGTTCAGAGTGTGATTCCCTGGCTGTTCCTGCTGGATTAAGAGATATTTCTATTATTCAGGGTTGACACAGGTCAGTGTCATGTCATCCAGCCTGAGCAGTCTATTAGGTGTCAGATGGTTGCTTAGGTCTTATGGGCAAAGTACTGATCTTGTTAATATTATCAAATCAAGCCAAAGAGTGAACTGACTTGCACCCCTGGCCCTCTCTTGCAGAGAAGAGTTACAATCACAGAATCATTTAGGTTGGAAAAGACCTCTAAGGTCACTGAGTCCAACTGTTAACCCAGCACTGCTGTGTTCATCATTAACCATGTCACTCCAACCCCTGGTAACATATCTACACATTTTCAAACACCTCCAGGGATGACAACTCCACCACTTTCCTGGGCAGCCTGTTCCAATGTTTGGTAATCCTTTCAGTGAAGAATTTTTTTGTGATAAAATCTAAACCTTCCCAGTGCAACTTGAGGCCATTTCTTCTTGTTCTGTTGCTTGTTACCTGGGAGAAGAGGCTGACCCCCACCTGGCTGCACCCTCCTTTCAGGCAGTTGTAGAGAGCAGTAAGGTCCCCCCTGAGCCTCCTTTTCTCCAGGCTGAACATCCCCAGCTCCCTCAGCTGCTCCTCACAGCCCTTGTGCTCCAGACCCTTCCCCAGCTCCGTTGCCCTTCTCTGGACACGCTCCAGCCCCTCAATGTCTTTCTTGCACTGAGGGGCCCAGAACTGAACACAGGATTTGAGGTGTGGCCTCAGCAGTGCCCAGCACAGGGGGACGGTCACTGCCCTGCTCCTGCTGGCCACACCATGGCTGATCCCAGCCAGGATGCCATCGGCCTTCTTGGCCACCTGGGCAGAGCTGGATCATGTTCTGCAATGGGTAGGAGTTCATTCTTGTCCACAGTTTAGCCAGACCACCTACCTGGAAAGTTTCTCCTGTGATGCAGAGAAGTCTGGAAGATGGCAGATAACACATCTTCCAATAAAGAAGAACTGGAAGATACTTCAGAGAGGCAGATGCCAGAGGTGCATTGAGTTAATGCTTTCAACAGAACACTTTCAAGCAGAGCAGCTTGTAACCACCTATGAATTGTTTGCACTGTGCAAAATGGGTAGCACAGAGGAGCACACTCATGGGTGAATGGAAGGTGAGGTGCCTGGCTCCAGCTGCCATAAGCACTGAGTGCACACTGGCAGGTCAGCTCCACTGCTGCAGGATTATGTCCATGACCTGATCCAAAAAGAGCCATGCTGACAGCTGATTCAGTAGTGCACAGGTTTGATATTAGCAGTTTCCTAATCAAGCCCTGAGAGGACAAAACAAGTAGTTTCCTATTCAAGGGCAGGGAATGAAAGATAATGTATTAATAGAGGAAGGGAAGGAAAGGTATGATAGCTGAGCAGGAGTGAATCTCCTATTTGCCCCTCAGCCACATAACACTTAAATCTGTGGGCGTGAGTGTGGGTGTCTGTGTGCTGTTCACTTGCTTCTCTCTGCAGTTGTACACCCTCAGGTAATGAAGCCTCCATCTGCTCACACAGAGATGTGTGAATTGATTTTGTAGAAAGCAAAAAGTAGATTTAACTATTCATCAATGATGCACAAACTGTGATTACTAAGGCAAGAAGAGGGCAAAGAACATTTATCACAAACAACAGAGGAATCTTAACCTTAGTGATGCAGCTATCTAGTGCTAAAAGACTTTGCTCCCAATACATGACTGGTCAGTAGTCCTGTTAAAAGTTATTGTTCTCTCTTAACACTTGTCTTTCCAAGTAACACTTGTCTTGCCCAGAAAAACAGACTGGGAGAGCAATCTCCAAATGGCTGATAACAGATGTGTATTTTGACTAAGTAAAAGGAAAGAAACACTGATGGGGTCCAGGCTGAGGGTGCTGTTTTGGGCTGTTCCACAAGTTTGACTGTTCCAACTCTTTTTCTGTATTAA
This sequence comes from Brachypodius melanocephalos, assembly GCA_013398615.1. Classification (NCBI taxonomy): domain Eukaryota; kingdom Metazoa; phylum Chordata; class Aves; order Passeriformes; family Pycnonotidae; genus Brachypodius; species Brachypodius melanocephalos. Next base: position 11,637,846 of record VZSR01003803.1, on the reverse strand, counting down.
ATCCTGAAAGTCTCAAAAGTTTTTCAGGTACATTTCATAGCCTGGAGCAAGTGTCAGGGTCCCAGACAGGGAAGGTGTTACTGGATTGATGGTAGCCGTGTTTTACTTCTTCTCATTTATTCCATAAAAGTACACTGCTCCGAGAAAGAGTAACAATTTATTTTCATTCATTGTTGCAAAACTCTGATCCGCATTGTCTTGAGTTGAGCTTTATATTAGATTTCATCTCAGTCACACAAGGTCAATCACTGCTGTGATTAGGAAATAATTAGAGACCTCCTGACTCTCTTTGGCTGTGTATAAACACCTCAAAAATGAAGGATGAATCTGTGCTGAGAGAGGATTTGCTCTTGTCTTCCCCCCACCAAGTCAATCCAACCTTTATTAGCTCTGTTTTCCTAATGACCACAAAGCAATGCAACCCAATGCTTTGGGTTTAGCTCAGGCTCTGCTAAAACCCATAGCAAGATTCCTCTGGAATTCAATGAGAGAAGGATGAGATCCTTCCTGAGCTTTTCTTGCTAAATAATACTGCCTTTGGATTTGTCTCAATGGATAATACTGAAATGTGAGTGTCAACACCTCTACAAGGGGTATTGAGGTAGTGGTGGGCCAGAAGAGATGTTTTAGGTCCTGTTTAGGGGCCTTTTATCTATTCTTCATATGCATTTATATTTGTACAGGACAATCTTGCAAAAGCGTTAGGTCTTCCAGGCCTGTTGGCTTTTCCCAGTTCCAGGCATTGTCTGAGGGTTCTTGTCTACAGCATCCAGAAACTCAGACTGCTGTAAAACCCAGCATCTAATTGATGGTGAGTGCTAAACTGTGCTTTACTGGGGCTCATGCCCTGAAGCATTTCTAGAGATAAGCTTTTATTTTTGTTTAAATTCAACACCATTCCTGGTTCTAATACAGATACCCAAATTAGTGTGCTTTCCTCTCTACCAGTCCTGAGCTGGACCCAGAACTCACCCCACACATTCTCTTCTGTAGACACCCATGCTTCTTTTTCTTGAATTCTGGATGAAAGTGTGTGGATTGCTATGTACTTCTGAGCTCCATAACTCCAGGAGCAGAGCAGTTGCTTTCTATTTGTTTTTCTTTGTGGAGTCTGGAGGGTTTGGGGGTGGGTTTTTTTTTTTTGTTTGTTTGCTTGTGGTTTGGGTTTTTTTTTTCCTTTTTTACCCCCCAGACAGGTTCCAGGCAAAGGCTTCAGCTTGCTGGTTCTGTTCACATGCTTCTCTGAGTATCCCTTGGGAAGGACAGATCCTTTCCATGTTCCCAGGAATGGGCTCTCTGTCTTCTTACTGTGGAAGCTGGACTATATAAAATGCCTACTGCTACTTACTTCCTGATGATCTCCTGGCTGAGAGTGAGGTCCCAACATGGTGCTTTTTTTTTTTGCCTTTTTTTTTTCCTCATTGAAACAAGCACACTGCTCTTTCAGAGTTTGCTGTTGGTGTTTGTAAAACTGTGAGAATGGGAGGGAATGAAAATTTGTACTAACAAGTAGGACATACCCAGAATTTCTTGCTTCTTGGAGTGATATTTGAGAACCCAGTTTGGCTAAGGTTTAGTCAGAATTCCAGGGGTTTTCCTTTGTTGGATTCAGGTGGGGCTGCCAAAGGATTTGTTTCCCAGGTGCACAGAGAGTGGTCCCGTCCCATCCACTCCTGTCTGGTTTTGCATGCACAGGCTGCTCCTGCCGCATTCTCCTTCAGCAGCGCCAATCTTTCGGGACGGCCCTCATCGCCCCTCTGGAGCTCACACCTCTTTGTGTTCTTATGGGCAGCCAGGGGTTTTTAACAGTCTCCTGTGGCTGCCACAGCTTTGTCATGAGGATTTGGGCAGGATGTTGTCTGTCTGAGAAGCAGTGCTGCTTTCTTGAAGTGCAGCATGTGCTTCATGGCATTTGTGTTTGCTGTTCCGTGGTGAATGTGACAGGGGTGGAGGGACCACCCAGCACACCCGGGGAGCCTTCAGAGGCGGCTTCATCAGCCCCCAGCCCTGCAAAACCACACAAGCACTGTTGGCTGGAAGTACCAGGGTGTGTTGGCACAACAGCTGGTGGCTATTTAGTAACTAAAGGCAAACCTCCTTCTCGGGGAGGGGTTACGGGCTGCTTTGTAAGTGACTTCAGAGATGTGAGAACTCACACAACAGCTGTATGGGTTAAGTTGAATGCTTGTCACATACCAGTAGTGCTGATATTGTTGTTCATGGAGATAAAAATTGTGTTTCTTCATGGTGCCAGGACATAGTTTATTGAAGACTCACTTCTTTCCATGGAAGAGATCAAACCAGGCTGTAAGTGCACAGATGCCTCACTCTGTGCTGGAGTAAGGGGAGAACATGACTGACATCAGTGGCCAAACTTGTGGCCAAACTCCTACTTGGAAGTTACTTTACAGTTACTTACAAAGCTGCCCCTGCTTTTTTCAGAGATAAGCACCCTGTCTTTGCCTATACGCCCATTTACCAGGATGCAACCAACAGGCTGTAGGTTCACAGCCACCCTTGTTGATCCGTGTCCATACCTGTTCTGGGGTAGCTGAACCCTTTGCAGGAGACTCATGACATTTTGGTAGCTACAAGGGCATCAATAATTCTTGAGGCAAAAGCACTGAACACCATGGCCTGAGTACAGAAATCTGCACTTCTCTGCCTGTACCTCTGACCCTGCTGCACCAGTCTCTTTTCCACCACCTGTAGAAATTTCCTGCACCACCCAGAAATCACTTTCAAAGAGACTGATTTTGTTTCTGATTTGAACATGTTCTTCCTCTGGGTCTTCTGCCATCAATCCCTCTCATGTGTTTCCTTACTAATCTGCATATTGTTTTTTCTTTGAACCAGTTCTGACTAGATTTTTGATCTGTTCTGCTAACACCTTATGCTTGTGGACAGAAGTCGGCTGGTTCAAGCATAAATCTCATAAATGGCATTCATTAGAAGACAGATGTGGCAAAGGTCACCACTACTGTGCTTCTGAATATGTTGCCAATGCAGGGGTTCATATTCTCAGGGATTTAATGTGCTCCTGCCTACTCTGTCTGCCTAAACTGCAGCTCTGTCTGGCAGCACATTTTAAGGTGATATGGAAGAGTGTGGCCTCAGTAATCCACATGTCTGCGACCTTGATCCTGATGGCTGAAATTAGCTTTAAAAGCATTTAAGCTCAAAACCCCCTCCATAGCTTCCATCAGTACTGTCTAGACAAGGAAGCTCAGCGATAGCATATCCCAGTGCATAGCCATGAATTCCCTACCAGCCTTTAGTTATCTTCCTGGAGAAACTCATTAACTTCAAGGCCTGACATTTAGCATCATGGAGGGAAGTTGGCTTTTAATGGTTTTCTGTAAAGCCCTGTGAAAGATGAGGGCTCTGCCTCAGAATTAAACTCCATTCAAAACAAGTAAGATGTAAGAATATAGGAGCCAAGATGTGAAATACACCCATTTTTGTCTACACAGCATTTTTGCATAATTCCATCTGTGGTATTTAATCTCCTAATGCTATTCACTGCTTGATTGTCCATGGAGTGACTGGATCGCTGCTGTTGAAGGTGAATTGATGTTTTCTTCACTCTTGACCTGACATTTAATTTTATTTGAGACAGCCAGCTATAAAAGATTAAAATCAAGGCCTCCTTTGCTTTATCTTTCTTATCTTACCTCTAATTTGTGGCGCTTTAGAAGTAATGTCAAGTTTTCTTCTTTTCCCTCTGTGTTCAGGGTTGCATGTGGCCTTTAATTGGCTGACTACATTGCCACAGAGGGTTGTAGTTTATCTTACAGTATTGCAACACTTGTTCAGTTCAAAATGTTGTAGAGAAATAAAAGGACTATCTTCTGGAGTCTAAAGTTAATGAAACAATACCCAAAACCTAATAAAAGTATTGTAAGAAGAAAACATTATAAAAAACATGAGCTCTGCCAGAGAACAAGGAATTATGCTGGCAACAATTGTAAAGACCTGTGTCCCTCATGGCTCATACTTATACACACATATACTGCATTTAGTAAGATAGGTAATGCTGAGAGCAAAAATGAACACAATATCCTCTAATTGTGTAGGAATGGCTTTGAAAGATTATATGGTACTTGATTAGTAGGATGGGAAGAATGTGAGGTAGTCACAGCAACTTTAAATATAGACTGGAGCCTTAAGTTTGAGTATGCAAGGCATGAAAATGGAGCTTTGGCATGGCCACATGAAAGCTGAGAACATCCAGATCTGTCAGAAAAAAGAAGAAAAAGTGACAATGAGGAAAATATTCAACTCTCTATCTAAACCTTGGGATTAGCATTTAAAGTAAAATCGCTACATTCATTCTCTTCCTCTCCTTTCTGCTTTCCTAATCAATACTAAATCACTTGGATAAATAAACCAGCTTATTAAAGTAATAGCCTTTAAGGCCCTTATGCTTTTAGTTCATAAAGAGCAGGAAAAAGCAGGATTTTTTTGGGTGGAGGAGGCAGAATTTGCTGCCTCTGGCAACCTCAGACTAATCTATGGCGAGTTGAAGTCAGATGTTCAGACTCTGGTTGGATTCACAGTTAGCATCCAGGCACATTCCACAACTCAGGGGTGTTTATTGGACCTCCTGGTCTGTGTTCAGCCCCTTTTTTTTCCACAAGTCTCTGTGTGTGTGTGTACATATGTAATATATAGGTAAAGCTCAGCTACAAACAAGTTGCCCGATCTAGAATTATTCATGGAATGAGCAAGAGGGAGCCATAAATCCAGGCTGTTTGTGGTCCCTATCCAGCAATCCCAGTAGACTGAATCCCAGACGTTTGAAGATATCTAGGTAAAGATCATGTTATATTAGCTGTGTTTCTGTATACTTACCCCAGATTTCCCTATCAGTCAGTGTGTTGGCTTAGATGAACCTTGTTCTTGTTCAACAATGAACACTTGTAATCCTGTATGGTCATCCATGGTCTACTGCAAGATCCTCAGCACAAAAAATGAGAGAAACATCTGTGCCTGTAGAGGTGAGTTAGGGTGTTCATTGTGTGTATTGTGATTAATGACATTTATAGTGCTGTTTCCCTGCTTTGGAGAAGGGAAATTTTCTAGCTGTCATGCAGGACATTAAAGAAGAAGGTGATGAACTAGGACAGAGGAGGAATGAGCTCTTTGGCAGTGTAGAAGTGCAGGGGACCTGAGCCTGGGCACCAGAGCTGACAGGTTCCAGGTTAAAACATACACTTTTGAGTTTTCTGTTAGGAGAGAGTTAAATAAATCCCAAGGTTTCCATAGACCAAGGGGAATATTTGGGCAGTGCTGTGTAACATTTAGTAATTAGGGTGAATGACATTCAAGTGTTTCACCTTTTCTCTGGTGAAAATTTATGTGATTCTAGGTAAAGTAGATGAGGTAGAGCATGAGAAATCCACAGATTTCTGCTTCAGAACATGCCAAGCGAGGAAATAGTCAAGGCTAGGCTCATGGTAGTCATGATCTTGTTTCCCTCTGGCTAAAAGAATAATTTTCAACCTGGATTTCCCAAATCCCTGTAAGTGTGGGATGTTTGCCCAAGTTTTCCCTAAAAGGATGGCTCTGCAGAGCGAGCATTGTAACAGGACCCTGCAAACTTACTTAGGCATGTAATTCCTGAATGAGGCACAGGTTAAAGCCTTTGCTGTTTGATGTGTGTACTTTAGCACCAGGCTCCCACACAGCACACTGTTTTTTTGGAACATGCTGCCTGGCTGTGTAGGAGGGCAGTGGCAAGGCAGTCAAACCAATGAGAAGGAAGGCTTCTACTGTTCCAATCCCCCTCCTACCTTCACTGATCCCGTGGGAAGCCTATTTAGGGAGATCATCCAGCAAAACCCAAGCAACACTCCCCTCCACCCCCCGGTTACCCACAGCTGTTTGTTTTGTTGTGTTTTCCACCGGGTAGGTTTCCAGCCAGCTGGCTTCCCTCACCAGCCATGATCCCGTGATGTGAGTTCCAGTGATGGTGCAAAGGGAGAAACCTGGGAGCTCAGGGAGGGGGACGGTGACAAACAAGCTCAGATACTCTGAGCTGAAGTATGTCCCAGCATGCCTGAATATAAATATATAAAAAGGTATCAGGATCAATAAATTACCTGCATGCTATGTATCACATGGTGTTTGGCAGTGAGAATAAGGTCAGTGTTGTGGATAGCCTTATACACTTAAAATTAAGCAGGATCCCCCCACTCCTCTGGCAGTACCCTTTTGCACAAGTGACCCCTCTGACTTCAGTGGAATTACTTGTATTTTCCAAGTAGGGGGAAACCCATGGCACTGTCTGCTCCCAGCTCATTCCAGCTCGCTCTGCTGTGTCAGTTCAAAGGGAACAAATAGTCATTTCTTCTCGTTCATGTTTACAGCAAGTTCTAGCACTGCCTTGAGCAAAGATAAGGGAATGTGTGGCTTACAGCTCTCTAGGCCACAGAGCAGTGTTTTTCTGGGGTGAAACACTGCATGGTGGCAGAAATACTTCTCTGTATGCTCAGATAGGTGAAGCATTCACACCAGCACTGAAGTCAATGGGGGAAGAGCATGCAAGAATGTCAGCAGTTATTAAAAGAAATGCTTTGTACTTTTCAGCACAAACTAGTCCCAGAATTTTCTATCCAGTAAATGATCAAGTTTCACTTATTTGTATTGAAATGAAAAGTATATTTTGCTCCTATTCACTTTCTTTTGAATGCACATGAACTCAAGAAGCTGTGCAGATCATAGGTATGTAGAACAGCAACAGCTGTACTGTATTCAAAAAGGTACATATGTGGACAGGGTCCTGGAAATGGTCTTGAGATCCTTAGCTCTGCACAGAACTCTTCAAATGGCTCTTTCTTTTCCTTTCTTCACACTGGGGAAGACACCAACAGACAGACCAAAGGAAAGAATGTAGTGACAGAACATGGGGGAATGGCTTCCAGCTCAGAGTAGGTTTAGATTAGATATTAGAAAGAAATTCTTCACT
>VZSR01003803.1:11585234-11621309 GCA_013398615.1 Brachypodius melanocephalos | reverse complement strand
AGAAGGATCAGCAAAGCACAGGGAGGAGTTATGAATAAAATACTACTGCTCAAAACACAGAAAATGTATCTACATTGGCAAAACTGAAAAGAACTCAGAAAAGTTAAATAAAAGGTTGTAAGGAGAGCAAGAAAACTGTTGATTAACACCAGGGCAGATGCATTAAAAGTTAAAAATAAAATACATCAGAAGCAGGCAACCTGCCAGGAGACTGCAGGGTTTGCAGGTGATAGATACAGAGCAGGAGTGCTCAGAAATTATGTTTGGTACAGGAAAGCTATATTAATTACCCACAGCAGTTCTCACTGTGGAAGGGATCAGGAGAGTTTCCATGCTAGAACTTTTATCTGCAAGTGATGAGTAATGGTCTCAACGGACGGGCCAGAAGCCAACAGCATGAATGGTGATTTATCAGCAAGACCAGATGATGTTCACCCAGTGATTTTAAAGAAGCTTGGATATGAAATTGCCTGCTAAGTTACTGTGGAGTGTAACTTATTGCTCACATCAGACTGGTACCAGGGAAATGGGAAGTGGCAGATGAAGTATCAGTTTTTAAGAGGACTGCAGAGAACAGCTGGGCAGTTACAGATCACGAAGCTCCATTTCCATATTCAAAAATGGGCCAAACAACAGAAAAACAGACAGAATTCAAAGGCATATAATTACCTTGAGTTGTCAAGCACTGGAACAGGCTGCCCAGGGAAGTGGTGGAATCACCATCTCTGGAGATATTTAAAAGATGTGTAGATGGGGCACTCAGGGACATGATTTAATGGTGGACTTGGCAGTGTTGGGCTAATGGTTGGAGCTGATGATTTTAAAGGCCTTTTCCAATCTAAACAATTCTACAATTCTATGAATCTAAGTGGAAAAGTTGGCAAGGCTTCTGCAAAGGGAAGTCCTACTCTTGGTATCTATTAAAATTTTGTAAAAGTGAGCTAATCAATATGTTTTAAAAACCACAAACTGAGATGGGAGAGAAAGGTGAGTTCTCCCTTTAACTGGGTGAAAGATGGAAAGAGAGCGACAGTGAACAGTGAAACTGCATAATAAAAGGAGGCCCATAAGGACTGCACTGTTTAACATATTTACAGGAAAAGCAGAAGGATTGTAAAATTTTCTGGTGGTATAAATGTCATAGATGAGGAGTTGCAGAAAGTCATCTGAATGCCAAATCATAGATGATAAAATGATAGATAAAAGTTGGCAAATACGAAGGAGGATACACAGGGAGAAAGAACATTCCAACACACAAAATAATGAGCTCAGCACACACTGGCATACACGCAAAATCTAGGAATTACTGCAGAGAGTTCGCTGAAAACATCAGCTCCATGGTCAGAGTTGGAAAAATTGCAGACGGCAATAAAATCATAGAAAGCATTGTAACACTTTTGACTTGAGAAGAAACTAAGTAGACATAGATCCCTTTACCTTGAAAAAAACCCAAAAATGTAACTGAAGAAAAGACATGAGTAATAGAAAATAAGGGCAAAAAGACTGGCTATTTGCAGTCTCTCAGTCCATCAAATAAATAGCAAACACAATAGTGACATATAAAATGAAGAAAAGCATTTCACAAAGAAAAACTGAAATGTAAAACTCAAAAGTACAAGACGTTTTGAAAGAAAACAGAACAGATATGTTTAAAAATGTTTAGACAAATCTGCAGAAGGAAAAAAAAAGACATTGACTGCTGGCAAATATGAGGATAGACTTGCTGGCTCCGTAGGAAGATTACCCCACAGACTGCTAAATCCCAGCAGGTATTTTAAAGAGTTATTGCACCTTGTTTCACCTGTCATCAGGGCACCAACATGAACAGCCCCAGCAGCAGGCACGAGGCTCCTGACTGGGAAAGGGGATGGGTCAAATAAGACCAGAGCGATTGTTAACAGCCTTAAAGTATATACAAGATGGCAGCAAAGAAGAAAGCAAAAAACTCTTCTTGCACACTAAGTGATGGGTTTGGATGTTAGCAATGGAGGCTTAAAAGCAGTTTTCTTAGTTTGACTAACGGGTGGTGCAGTTCATTGCTATGCTATGGTGTTGAGTGGTGTGGGGCTACCAATGTCAAGAGATTCTGCTGTCAGTGGTCCCAAGGAATGGGTTCAAAAATCCATCAGAAATACTTTATAACAACTGTCCTAGCTTGGAGAGTGATTCTACCTCTTGAGGTGTTCCTAGGAAAGCAAATATCAAAGGCTTCTTTCAGGGCTTAAGAGGCGTCAGCCTTCCCAGCCTGGCTCAATGTAGAGGAAGACATTTTTTACAATGGAGAGAAATGCTGACAGAAAGTTGCTGCAATTTTCTTACAGGAACAAACAAGAAACATGTGAATAGGCCTATCTGCACTTGCCTTGATGGAATTTAGGAAGTGTTTAGGTGACTCAGAGCAGTGTTTCACAGCATGGAAAATGCTTGCCTCAGGGAAGATAAATGCTGCACTGATTTTATTTCCTCCAGGCTGCTCCTGTCTCTTTGGGATCTCTCAGGTCTGACGTGCAGAATCCTTGGCAGACTACCCCAAGGTGAAGACGACAGCCAACTCCTATTCAGGAAACTCTTGCTAGAATAGAATCACAAATTATCTCAAGTTAGAAGGCAACACATCAGGATCATCGAGTCCAACACCCTGCTCCTCGCAGCAATATGTAAAACCAAACCACATGGCCAAGAGCATTGTCCAGCCGCTCCATGAACTCTGACAGGCAAACTGAGCAAAAAATCACCCAATACAGATCCAAAGCCCTGAAGGGCACGGCCTCAACACGACTGCCAAGCTCTGAATTCCATCAGAAACTCAGCTATAACTTACCTAATTTTATTAAGAGGGCTTTCGTGGAGAAAGTTCCCAAGCATCCCCACGGCTCTTGTTCCAGCACTCAGCGGCAGCAAAGGGCTGTATCACGGGGTTTCCAGGAGCTGGCGGAGAGGGTTATTCCTTTTGCCCCGGAGGCTCAGGGCACGCAGTCGGCAGCGCTGGGAGCTGTGCCCGCCCGGGTGCTGTCCGGGGTGCTGAAGCGGCGGCGCTTCACCCTCCGCGGCTGCCGGGGAAGCTCTGCCCGTCGGGAGGCGGTGGCAGCGCTGGGGCTGAGAGGGACCCTGGCACTTGGAGAAGGAGGTTGTCTACAACCTCTGGTTGCTTTGTAGAACAAGAAGAGAAGTCTCGTGCTTTTACCCCAGAACGGTCCTTGGTTATAACGCAGATGGGTCAGCTGGAAGGCAATTAATAATAGAATCACCTGACTTGGAAGGGATCCACAAAGATCACCAAAGTCCGACTTCTGTCCCTGCACAGGATGACCCCAAGAATCACACCATGTGCCTCAGAGCGTTTTACAAGTCCTTCTTGAACTCTGTCAGTCTTGGTGTTGACAACTTCCCTGGGGAGCCTGTTCCAGTGCCCAGCCATCCTCTAGGAGAAGAACCTTTTCCTAATATCCAACCTAAACCTCCCCTGACACAGCTTCAGGCCATTTCCTCAGGTTCTGTCAGAGATCACCACAGAGAAGAGATCAGTACCGCCTCTCCTGCTCACAAGGAAGTTGCAGACTGAAATGAGGTCTCCTCTCAGTCTCCTCTCAGTCTCCTCTCAGTCTCCTCTCAGTCTCCTCTTCTCCAGGTTGAACACATCATGTGACCCTTGAGGTTCTTCAGAGGGCTTCCTCTCTAGACCTTTCACCATCATAATGACTCTTCACTCACCATAATGTGAGGCTGTTCATAAAGATATTGCTGCTTATGGCTTTGAAGTGGTCTTTTGTGGTTTTGTGGGCTTTTTCTGTTATTAGTTCAAATTCATTGTATAGTCAGACACCAGTGGTGAAGACTTAGGCTGTGGGGGCCTTGCATGAAGAAGAGTTTTGAAGCAAGACTTTGGTTTCGAGGAGATAAGAATGCAGGTGAAAAAATAGGCAAGGAGGCAAAATCCAAAGGTGTCAATGGCATGATGGTTAACTCGTTAGAAACTAGAAAATGTGCCTGGCATTAAACAGAAGAAGCTGCCCCTCTTCCAGGGGTATCTGACTTTCTGCATTTAGGTGGTGTTGTGGTTTAGCCCCAGATGGCAAGTCACCACCCCCAGGCACTCCTTCACCCCCAACAGTGGGATGGAGGAAAGCAAGAAAAGTCATACACTGAGATAAAGATAGTTTAATAGGAAAAGCAAAAGCCTCACATACAAACAAAACAAAATGAGGAATTAATTTACCATTTCCCATGGGCAAGTAGGTGTTTAGCCATCTCCAGGGAAGGGGTCCATTACATTTACTGGTTATTTGGGAAGACAAACACCATTACTCCAAGCACCCCCTTTTCCTCCTTCTCCCAACTTTATATGCTGATTATGATTCCATATGGTCTGGAATATCTCATTGGTCCCAACTCTGTCTCCTTCCAACTTCTTGTGCACCCCCAGCCTACTCACTGCTGGCTTGGTGTAAGCCCTTCTCAGCCATAACAAAAATATCTCTGTTTTATCAATACTGTTTCCAGCACAGATCCAAAACACAGCCCCGTAGTAGCTACTTCTATCAAGAAGATTACCTCAGCCAAAATAGGCACAGGTGTTGCTTAAAGGTCAGATCTCAAGTGTTGCAGGATGATGGTGATGTGATAGCTTTCAGCAAGGTGAGACACTGTGTTCCATGCTCGGTATAGATATAGAGATAGATAGATAGATAGATAGATAGATAGATAGATAGATAGATAGATAGACAGATAGATAGATAGATAGATAGATAGATAGATGGAAAAAACACAAAATTCAGCCATGTCAGAGAAGTGGCTACTACAGCAGCTGAGACAAAACAATGAGATCATGTCCAAAATTTGTATTTGCCAACTATAATCCAAGATATTTCATTCTCAGAGGGTATCCTACTTGAAACCTTGCATTTCACCTCCTTTTCTTCAAATGTGATGAGCAGGTTATTCAACCAGTTATAGAGATTTTATGAAACTGAATTCCTTATGATGGGGAAAGCATTACTTGTCCTTGCTGGAGCATGGTTATTGGGACTCAGTCATATGACAGCAGTCAGCTGAGATACACTGGTATTATGGGTGTTTGTTAACAAAAATTTCGCTCTCTATAAACCACAATATTTTTCCCAATATTGCAGTATTTGTTACAGAAAATCTAATATAAAGAAAATAAAAATATTGCAACTGCTTTGATCCCGACAGGAACAGTGAGCTAAGGTGTCCTGGAATTAACTCCTGGCACAGTGCAAGACCAATGTAGAAGTCCCACTGCTAGTGCAGGTAATTCATCACTCTGCAGTCCCCAACTGCAGTGGGTATTTCAGGCTTACCTTTTTCCTAGATAGGTACGTGGTCTTATGACTGTTTTCATTTGTGTATATATTCCTCTCTGAAGTTTAAGCACTTGATATTAGGGTTATGTTGATTAAATTTTCAGTGGCATCACGGATGACCTAACTCAAATGACATAGGCAGCATTGCCTGACATGGTGATCTACCCCAAAGGCAATTCTCTCTCTTTTGGAGAAGAGAGTTTCTAATTCTCATCACTCAGATGCCTAGGAGCTGTCATTGCTGTGCCTAAAATATAACAGAATAGAACTGTGACATAGAAGTTAATCATTATTGTCTATAAGACTCATAGGCAGTGATTATAGACATCCATAATAAAGAGGATCACAAAAGATACTGTTTCTAGACAGTGATGTTTAATACTTTATTCTCTGTTTTCAACTTGCACCTGCAAAATGAAGTATCTCCATCTGATTTGCAGTTCAGACAGCTCCAAAATGCAGGTTCCCACCATCTCTCTATCTTTTGGATCTCTACTGGAATTAGAAATTAGTTTAGCTCTCCGAGAGCACTGATATTTCACACAAAGAGAGTCACTGGCAAGCTTTTAAAATGGTCTCTAAGGATATGAATTCTCAGTCTACCCATTAATACAAGGGCACTCACACCAGCCATCAAGGAAGGCTTTCTGACCCACTCTCTGTGCTGCCAGAAAAATGATGAAAAATCATCTACACCTGGAGAGCTAACACAATGCTTTCTCTTCAAAACCCACTGGCCTGTGGCACTGCACGGTGCCCATTGTGTAAGAAGGAGAACTGGAAAGCAATCAGCCCCACTTCTGCTGACTTCTACTAGCTCACTGATCATTCAGGTGTGACTTTGTGCTGACCACCAGGGACCACCAAAGAGACCTCCAGCACAGAAGAGCACGTGCTGGGAGGGAGGGAGGGAAAGGGAGGGAAAATATGTCAATGATTTCTGGGAAATGGCTATCATATATGTATGTTTATTCTGGGACAATCAGTGAATATGTTTGTAAAATACAGTATATAAAAAGGAGTTTTCTTGTACTGAGCATGCATGGTATTTTGGAGGAGATATTCCCTCATGCTTCCAGACAAATAAAGAGCTCCTGATTCTTAATATTACATTGGTGTTAAGCAGTTTGTTTTATTTTTACTGATGTTTGGTTACAGCTAATAGTTGATGTTCACATCTCCCTCAGACCTGCCTTTTTATCCAGCAAATGAAAGAGAATACTGTGCTGGGATTATATCTTCTTGCCAGGGCTCAGGATCCCCTGGTCTTTGCTGTTGCTCCACTCATTTCTTCCAGTCAGATTTGGAACCAGTGTAAATTTGCTGGGTTTCACAGCAGACAGGCATGACTTACACTAACTGAGGCCTGTCTCTGGCATGGACAAAAAACAACCCAAAAATCCCCGTTCTATTCTGAAGAATAGAATCAGAAGAAGTTGGTTCTCCCTGGAGAGAGCCTGGTGGGAGTTTGAGGGTGCTTGAGGGGCAGAACAATGCCATGCACTGGCAGCAGCTGAGCTAGAGAAGCCCTGGGTTGTCCATGCAGCCACGTGCTCGTGTTCCTTTCCCACAGCCCTCAAGAAAGGCACAGTGCAGCGGGAGACAGCAGCCTTGAGACAGCCAAGCTTAGAGCAGCTTTCCTACCCCTGGTGGCACAGTGGCCTCCTGCAAGCTGGGCCAGGGCTTGGCAGGAGGAGGAGGCTCACCAGGTCAGGACATTTCAGAGCAGCCTGCTCAGACTTCTGCTCCCACTGTTCTTTTTCTGCTCTTTTTTGGACACAGAGTTATGGAGAAGGGACACTCGCATCCTCTGCAAAATGGCTTGCTGACAAATGTGTGAGAAGGGCCAGCGGGGCCAGAGGCATGGAAATTGGAGGTGAAGTGTGTGTCAGTTGGCTTAAATTCAAACCAACCATGCAGTGCTGAATAGGAATGGGAAACTGAGAGCGAAGAGGCAAATGATGGCTAATCATAACAGCTTAAAGGAACATGTGAGACAATCCAGAGCCAAGTCAGCATCACAGATTCCCCTACCAAGGAGACAGCAAACTGCATCCTTGGGTCTTCTGCATCCTGCCCCTTTGGTGTTCCCCCATCCAGCACATCAAGCAGAGGCAGATTCTCAGGGGTGAGCAGGCAGATTTCATAGGCTGGTATGCCAAGAAGCACTTTCTAACTTTGGAGAACAATCCTATCTTGTCTGTGGACCATGACCAAGGTCCACTTTGGCCCTTAGCCTCCCCTCAGGGTTTTAAATCTAGGCTATAGCTACATCTTATTGGTACTTCCTGACTAGTCTCTTTTGAGAATCACAAACTTTTTTCTCATCCATGTGGTAGGCACCAGAGATCACAGAATAATAGAATGGCCTGGATTGGAAAGGACCTAAAGTTCATTTGATTCTACTTTCTTGCCATGGGCAGAGACACCTTTCACTAGACCAGGTTGCTCAGAGCCACAGCCAACCCTTTTTTAAACAGTTCTGGGGACAGAGCGTTCACAAATTCTCTGAGCAACCTGCTTCGGTGTCTCACTGTCATCTCAGTAAAGAATTTTTTCCTAATATTTAATCTAAACCTTCCCTCTTTTAGCTGGAAGCCATTCCCCCTTGTCCTGTCACTACATGCTCTTGTAAATAGTCTCTCCATCCTGTAGACCCCTTCAGATACCGAATGGTTGCAATTAGGTCAAAGCTACTCTTTTCCTGGCTGAACAATCCCAATTCTCTCAGCCTTTCTTCACAGGAGAGGAGCTCCATCCCTTTAATCAATCATCCTGGTGTCCCTCCTCTGGACTCACTCCAACAGGTCCCTGTCCTCCCTGTGTTGAGGACCCCAGAGCTCAATGCTGAAGCTGGGGTCTCCTCTCTGTGTCCTCATTTCCAGTGTCACACTGCCATGCCCTGTTGTCCATGAGTTAGGTTTTTCACAGTCACCTGCACTTTTTCAATTGGGTGATACTGCCTGTAAACATCCAACAGGTGACCTCCTGTCTCTTTTTTTCCAGCTCCTCTTGTGCTGCTCTGCTTTGCTGAGCTGCCAGCCATGCTGGTGTGTGTTTGCCTCTTGCTTCCTCATGCTGCTACCCTCCTTCATTCCAAGCTGTAAGCTCTTTGGGGAATACACCATTTATAGTTTTACAGTCCTTCAGCAGAGTGGAGCCCAGGCCCAGTAACCAGCCCTCTGCCCTTCCTCATAGCTCCTTTGGAGTTAATCTGCTGTACCCAGTTCTTGCTTGGAGGTTTAAGAGCTAAATCTCTTTTCTAATTATACTTCTATATAGAGTAGAACAGTTTCCTTTACTAGAATAAGTAATGACCTGATTTCTATGTGCACTGCTCGCAGGGGAAAGCACAAAGCCTGTCCTGCTATATTCCTACAGGAGCTGGTAGGAAGAGTCCTGTCTGATCTTTGGCAAGTCTTACAGAAAACCTGCACTGCCTCAAACTAAGGAAAACAATAAATAATTCATTTCCTTATCCATTTCAGGATTGTTTTCTGCAAAACATCTATTTTAAGAATTTATGTGATTTTTAGCTGCACCATGCTGCAGATGCAAGAGCACAGAGGGGAACCCTACTGTTTATCTCAGTGTAGCCTAGAGGATTCATTAGTGCAAAATTGGAGCTCCCATTGGACCAAGTGCCAAGTGAGGAGTGAAAGGTAGAAATCAGGGTAGTTAACAAGATTCAAAGTAGAACAATGCTCTGAAAATCACAGTTCCAGAGGACTCTTCCTGTGATGCTGAAATGGTCATATGTTGATGATGTCAAACTTGTTAAGAGCCAGCTGGGGGACAGAAGGAGCTATAATCAGAGTTCTCATATTTCCCAGTGTGTATACAGAGTTTCCCTATTTCCCCAAGAGCACTTGCCAAAGACATGAACTTCTCAGTCATAGAATTGCACTCCAGTTACTATTTCAGGCTGTAACTGATTCCTACCTCAGTCAGACCCATCCAAGTGGTGGAGCTGCAGATTGAGGTTTCCTCTAGAGCTCGGGCAGGAATGACTACAGCCTGCAATACCACACCAGGGGACAACCCTGCAATGCTGGTCTCTCCTGTGAAAGGGTCAAAAACGTCTGGTCACATTCTGACAAAAAGGGACAGGTCAGTAAATCACACGTTAAAAGCTGATCACAATCCGTGAAGGGAGGGATTAAGAAGGAAATGATGACCCCTTATAATGGAAGCCAGTGTGCTATGATGCTACCAGTGATTCTTTGGGCCAGTAGAGACAGATCTGGGTTCATTAACCTGGGCGTCAACACTCTGTTCACATACATCCTGTTCCACCTAACAGCACTTATTTCACCTGGGGACATGCTGAAAATGCCCTGCTTGCAGCAAAGTGTTTCAGCCTAAGTCATCACCAGCTGTCTGTGCCCCATAGGGCACACAGCGGGCACAGGTGCTTCTAAAGATTGCTCTTTCATTAAAAAGGACAATAAATTAATCTCCTTTACCCTCTACATGACAGTAAATTTTTCAGTCAAGCTTCAGTGCTGCTCTAGGAAACAGTCAGGAGATACAGTTGTCCAAGATATATATGTACCTCATGTAGATAAGGTAGACCTTGTTTGCTTCTAAAAATAGCACATACAAATACCACCAGAACCAGCATTTGAAAAACTACCTTCCAAAAGAACCATTTAGAAACACAGCTAAAATATTTCTCCTTGCCTCAAAGGAAAAAACCCAAAAGCTACAAGCCAAAAAGTGTCAGGAAGCTGGAGTAGCACTTGCTCTCCTCCTCCTGGCTGTAACAACCCCCAGGCACAGATCCTGTTGGCTCTCACAGCCCCAGCTCCACAGATTGGCCCAGCACCAAGGTCAGTGAAGACAAGTCAGCATCCACCCACGTTGTTGAAGGAGTTCTGGTAACAATTTAAATACACATGAGCTGGGATAAGAAAATGCTGTGCTATGGGAAGTGCCTGAATCTGTAACAGGGAAGAATATAGGCACCATTATAAAAGATGTATACAGAATTAAAGAACTCCTATACTACACAGCCCTTTTCTTTCCCTGTCTTTAAACAGATCAAGGTAAATATTGCTGAATTTTAACACATTCAATCTCCCAATATTATACTTTCATCAATTATATTCTCATCTGCCGACCTAAAGCAATACATGTTCTAAGCAATGCATATTCTGCATAGCTGCAGCATGCTGTCTTGAATTTTATGGAATAAAGTAGGAGCTTAGACTTACAAAACCACTGTGCCTTTTTGAAATGACACCTGGGCCGTGTGGCATTGCCAATGTAAATTATTTGCCTGGGAAAAATTACCTGTTAAGAAGGAAGGTGACCATTTACTTTACAGCCTGGGCAGGAAGCACTTGCTGCCCGAGATGCACATGGCCAGGCACGAGCCTGAGAAAGAGATGGATGGTGAAACGTAACAACCATGAAGTGGAAAGCTTTTTGAAAGATCCAACCTAAACCTTCTCTATTCTTAAACCAAATTCTGTACCCTGCAGTGAGTATAAATATTGCTTCTTTTAAATTTTAATTACTTTTCTTTTAAAAACAACTTTTTAATACTTTTTTACCTCATTTCTTTCCTTTTCTCCTCCCTAGGGAAAGCAGCATCCAGTTGCTCACAGGTCAGTTTGGATCTGCACCAGTGATAGCATAAATTCTAACTCTTTTTAAAAATGCTTATGTTCGCATCATGGCAAGAAGCCATCCTTGGGGAGGAAGGAAGGCAGTGCCCGACAGACATCCTCCCTCAGCAGTGTCCAGCCAGTTTTAGGCACCCACCAGGGATATCCTCTGCCCCAGGTTTGGCAGAGATTCTAGGAACAAGCTTGCCACAGGACAAAGCTGAAGCAAAAGCGGGCAGGATGGTAAGATTTGAAGGTACCAGCATGCAAGAGCTCCACAGGAGAATGGATTTCACACTTAGCTTCATTAAATCTATCTTCCTGCAAGACAGGAAAAAAATCACCCAAACCAGTTAGATTATAGTGATGCAATCTGACACAGAGCCAGATGACATTTTCTGATTTTGTTTGAAGTTAACACCTTGAGACAAGGCATATCTGAGAGGATCAGAGCAGTAGGAACCTTCAGTAGCAGGAACCTTCCCTCCCTCCCCCACAACTCCGTGAACTCCACTGCAGAGTATTAAAAATAAACCAGTGTACCCTAATAAATTGCAGAAGACATTTAATTCAGAGTGGGGCAAGGAAAGAAAGAGAAAGCCTAAAATTTGAAACAATGATAACTGTTACTAGAAGCCTATTTTAGAAGCTTCAAGAGTCACACAAAGAAGTCCTCGAGACCTAATGGCTATAAATAACCACTTTCCAAAACCAATGGTATTAAGTTAAACATGCATAGTTTTTATTCCTTGTATTCTCATGCAAAATATGCAAATGTTAATATTTCCAGTTCCATATTTCCAAATTCATTGGAGAAGACTAATGCTTGCAACACCCATAAAATTCTGCTGATTAACTCCATGAGTCCAAGTTTCCAGCTGTGTAGAGAAGTCCTGACCCCCAGCTTACATTTTAGCAAAGAAATGAGATGGCTTAAACCCAAGGGGTTTCTTAGGAAGATGAAGTACTCCCATTTCTTTATTTTTGTTAAATAAAGTGATGGCCCAAGCAGTCAATAAAATGATATCTGAGCACCTTATCTGAAGAAGTTGCAATCACACTTCAGCCTTGGGAATACCACAGAGCTGTTAAAGAGCCCATTTTACCTGATCCATTACGTAAAACATTTTTCCTCTGTATTACTGCATGTCTCAAAAATAAAACCCACAGTGCTTCAGTTTAGAATGACGTATAATTTATTCATATAATTCACAAGTAGTTGGACACTACTCAATTTAATCTCCATATGCAAGTGATTTACACAAACATATAATACTAAAATTGATTGCTTAGAAGGTAAAAAATACCATGGGTATGAAATGCCATGGTAGATGTTTTTCAGTATACTACACAATCTTAGTGTCAAACACTTTTTATTCATTTAGGGTTTTAGAAAAAAAAGCAGTTTGCCATTTTAAATTTTTTTTAATAAGTAGTCTGGGAAACAAGCAGTTTTGTTCTAAACCTTCTAATCAATTATTTCTCCCAGCTCTTAAGAACTGAACTAACAACCAAAGCAAAATTTTCAGTAGTTCAAAGAAAAGATACGTATTTTTGCTCCCCTGAATCCCCCAAGCACCACGTGACCAAATCACGTTGCCTTTCGACGTGTGACACAAAACACTAACCTCTGTACATCCAAAGGAATGTGCAAGAATCTAGACCATGCTCCAGCACGGTGGTGTTGCTGACAACAGCCTGATGTTATAATTTTTGGCCCCTGCCAGTATCTGTTCGTTGTGAATGTGTTCACAGGTCACTGTGTTAGCATCACCAGACCATTTGGTATTCATGCATTTGATCATAATTCTGCATAAACTCTTCTCACTGAAACTTGTATCTCATAAGCCTCATTAATTTTGCATTAAGCATATAATGATTGCATGGAGCAAATTGGACTTCAATGTGTTTGTCTGCATTAGATTAAATTACATTATCTTCTAGATGAGGTCCAAGCATGTATTTTGCTTGAAATGCCAGTAGTTATCTTAAAACATACCGAGAAGTTAAAAAGCTTTCACAATACAAGATCCAGCTATTCCACATATACAAAAACACTGCTAGAGAAATACAATTCAATTGTCAATGCTGAATTATGAGGAAAGTCTAAAAAAATAGAAAAACTCTGATACCTGGACATCAATTCAGAAGGTAACACTGCATAATGAGGCAGTATGAGCACCCATTTAAAATGAAAAATCCCCAGCAAGAGACGCATAAGGGGATCATGTGACAAAAATAGATGAACACTGCGCCAAAAACATGCACACGATTGCCATGGTCATTCAGTATGCTAGTGATGGTCTAACAGTGATCTAAACCAAGAGTGAGACAGTGCTCCCAAATAAAATCAGCTGAGTAACTACATATTGATTAAACTTTCTGATGCAGCAAAATGAGGACACAGAGCCATCTCCGGGTTCTGGAGCTGTCTCAAGATTCGCCTGTAAAATTTCTCTCTGACACGATTGAATTCCATTATGTCCAGTGGATCCTCATCAATCCAGAATTTGTGGAATTCATGCATTAAGTAGCCTACAAAATAATAAGAAGGAAGAAGAGATAAATACAGCAGGTAAAGATGACATATAAAATTGGAAAGTAGCCTGGAATGAATAATTATGTTCTGCACAGAGAATCCTGGTCATTGAAATCTGACACCTCATGACACTGGGCAGGAACGAGACTAAAGCTATTCTGGACAATCCCAAAATTGGATGAATGTTACATTGGCATAGTTTCCCACAATAAACACAAAAAGTCACTAGTCATCTTGACATATGGATTCACAAATTGAAACATAAAACCAGGGAGTATAAAAACAAGGAAAGATGCTGCAGGTGCTTATTATCAGTTCCTTGCCCACACATTGAAAAGTATTAGAAGTGTTACTCCCATTGTGCAAAGATGAACAGCAGGCCCCTGCTATAGAAAGAATGTTCAAATACAGGGGAAAGAGCTGTCAAGCATTATTTTGGCAGTGGAGCTGCAACTCTGCTGATGGGTGGGGAGCAACACTAGAATGTAGATGCAAGTATCATATGACAGTTGGATTTAAGGGGAAACAATATTCAGACACTCCTTAAAGCACATTTGCTTTCTTCTTATTATTTAAAAAACAGGAAGGTCACTTGTTAAGGTGCTTAGTGCATTTTTTTGTTTGTATTTGTTTTACACCTTGGTTTGGTGGTGGCCTCCATCACAGCTTAAGAATCCAATCATCCTCGATGGGAGAGCGCCGTCTCTGCTGTGTCAGAAAACTTCATTTCTTTTTTTTCTAACTATGGGCAGTATTATGTTAGCAGTGTTCCAGTTATGGATTTCCCACCCCTTGCCCCACACTCACAGCCAGCACTTACAGAAAGTCTGCTGGAAGTGAGTGAGCGTTGGTGCTTCTGGAGCAACATTGTAGAAATGGGTCTTCAGAGCCCCACTCACGAGCAGGTTGTAGGCAAGGTCTGTTATGTTAATGCCCACGATAGCAAAAGAGTAGCTGTAAGGAAAAGCAGTGACTTTTGTTGAGAGTTCACCTTCTTTCAGCACATTTTATGAAACACAGATGACCCTGACATTGCAGATTCCATGTGTTACTGAGATGTGTTAATTCTCTCTTTTGTGAGTTTCCAACTTGTGTGTGGGGTCGAAAGCAAGGAAAACATCTATCCTGCATGCTTTATACAGCATTTCCCTTGGGGAATACATGGTCACAATAAAAGCAGGAGTTTCATCACTGTGCCAGCCTTTTCAGGGGAACAGTACTGATTAATTCCTACAAAATAAGAACAAGCACAGATGTCCCCGTGCTCTTGCAGTCGCCTCTGAAACAGGGCAAGGACTCCACACGGTGGCCATGGCTGCAGGGTGACCCATCATTTGTTATTTTTAACTGCTGGAGTTCCCACTGGAACTCATTACCCGTAGTTAGGAACATCAGGTTTCAACAACCTGTCCTATAAAAACATCCACATGGCTAAAAAGCTTGTGAAAAAGATCCAGTCGAGTCACCTCTAATTTCTCCCTAAAAGAGAACTAGAGACAAAGGCCAGAAAACAGCCAAAAACCTAAATCAGAGCACACTGGAAACAGACACAAGAAACTGAGACTCATTAAGCAAACTGTCCTGCTATGAGATACCAACAAGTGGAGTATATCATAGCACAACAAAACTCAGAAACTGGAAGTTAATTTGTGAGGCTGGTGCATAAAGAACTTGACATTTCTAGCACTATCTATTTCCCAAGGAAGCACATAAAGACTCACATGGACACTTAGTGATAAAAGCAAAGATGTTTGGATATTCAGTGATTTTTTTTTTCTCAGAGAAAGGCAGCTGTCTTCTCTAGACTCTCTTGAGTATTTTTTCAACTACCTCTATCAAGCAAACCGAATACTTTCTTTTTCCTTTAACCTTTTTCTGCATTTCAGGAGGGAAAAACCCCAGAAATCCAGAAGTTAATTTCAGCATGAGGCCTAATGGCAAGTTTCACAGAAAAATTAAATATGGGCAGTAAAATGTTGTATTACAGCTTTTTAGATACATTCAGAAGGAACATCCCGTTCCATTCTTATGAATAATGCAGTTATACCAAACCCACTGTTTAAGAAGAAAAAACCCTCAGTACTATTTCTTTGCCATTATTTTTTCCTAAAAGCAGTTCTGAACTTGGCTTTGACAGCAAGAAGTGAAACTTGATCATGTCATGTGCTAAGAAGAATTAAACAGATATTAATCACCCCACTATATATAGCACACAGAGAAAGTTCCTCCTTGCTACAAAATTTTTGGTTTTGTTTTTTTTTTTTTTTCTTCTAAATGTAACTTGAACTGTTTCTCCTGTAATCTTTGATGAAAACCGAGGTGTTATCAAGACAGCAGATGTATATATGCTCACAGAAGTTTCCTTTAAAAAGTAACTAGGAAACACCTTTTATCCCTGAAATATACAGCATCATTGTTACCTGCTGTGTTTGTAACAAATTGAAAAAGATCTTTAAACTTACCCAATTGCCTTATCAAACTTTTTCTTCTCCCATTCAGCTTTGCTAAGTTGGCTGAGGAAGAAAAAATAATTAAAATCCAGATATTGCAAAGCATTACTAACTGACAAATATTTTTCTTTCAACTTCTCTGATCTTATAACATTGACTGAACATGGTATTTTACCTTCCTCTACATGGCTAATCCCATTTAACACTGCTTGTGGCTGAATGGATTGATATAAACAGACTTGAAATGGGTAACTGGTTTAGAGCATTGCCAACAAACTCATCTCACCATTAGAAAATGCACCCATGTCAATGCTCTCAGCAAAGCCCATTGTATTCTAAATTGACCATAAAGGTAACCCACTTTAGTTAAGCTTGAGCTGTACAAGAAGTTAAAATTACATTTAACTAATCAAAGATGGTTTTAGCTTTTTTGTGTTTTCAGAGATATATCTGATACTCATCACTGGAGGCATGATTCACCTGAGGGAGCAAACATGAAAATACTCCTCTGACAGGAAGTTTTTATGACCAGCCAAATTAGAAATCACTCAACAGCCAAAGATAAGGAACAGCCTATTACTTGGCACAATAATGCAGTGCTTTTCAAGGACAGAGAAGACACCACCCTTAAAATAAAATTAGTTAGGGAACAGATTGATTTTAAACTAAATTTCAGCTCTTCAATGATTTAAAATATCTGTGTGATCCAACCAGTCAGCCAACATCCCACTAACCAGGTTTGAGCCTACTGAAACGAGCAGGTTTATCAGAAATCATTGCCTGCATTCATAACCAGCTAAAGGCAGGCACCCAACTGACCCCAACCAAGCCTACAACCTTGACATGGCTGTGGGAGTTTCGCCCTAGTAAGGCAAATCAGAGTTTGCAAGCTTTAGTTCCCAAATTATAGACAGCTATGTGTGAAAGCATTGTTCTTAGACTATTCTTGAACTTCAATCAGTATATATTACACCAAAAACAATTCCCTCAGCTTCATGTAAATATAGTATATAAAAATTATTGTCATTAAGTACTTAAGATGCTAATAGGTTCATGTCCATCATGACCTGAGGGTTACTGGGTGGCATGCATGAGGACAAAACTTCAGCTCCTAAATAGCTTTGCATACAGGAGTACACTAATCTTTGCTCATCCTCTAAAATCTGAACCATCTTTGTAGGCTGTGGCATAGCACCAGTTGGAAAACCCCAGGTAAGGACTGAATAATAAAGGTGGCACACACAGGATGTGGGCAAGTGAAACAGTACAGCTGAGACAGAAAATCCATTGATTATGATCCCATCAGAACACAGCACAGCTGCTAAGCAACCACATCAGGAGGATCACCATGGGCACCACCTGCAGCATCTGTCTCCTACTGAATGCTCTGTCTAGGCATAGGGATTGCACATGCTCACACAGCACTCCAAGACTGCCCTTGGTCATCAAACATGCAAATGAAGAACACTAATATGTTCCAAGGGCTTTTAGTCACAGAATTACCATTAGGAACTTGACAAAAAACCCAAAACCCCTGAGGAGATCAAAAGCTTCAGGACTTAGGTGTGAACCAGCTTTATGGATATCTAACATTACTGGCAGAAGAAAAATGTCTTTTAAGGCAACTGATTTCTATGTAAGTAGCTAAGAGGCCTCTACCCCCCAATAATTATGGAGTCTCTTATTGACAAACTATCTACAATACAGTTTGTGACATTTGAAGGTACCTGATCTCTCAACAGTCAGGACAATGCAGGAGCCAGATTGGAACCATCATTAGTCAAGGTAGACAGAGTATGTGACTATAAATAAAGGGGCTTTTCAGCTCTGCTAACAAATATTTGGCCTAGACTACTTATGATTATCAATCACTTTAACTACATTAAGCAATGTGGGTTTCATTTTTATATATAACCATGTTCATATATAGCCAGTGTTCCACCCCCCAGCTTGGGTCAACTGTAAAGAAAAGAACATGGATCTCTTGCAGCAAAGACTTTAACTATATAACACATCAAATTATAGATTGGTCTTTATTTACATGTAGTGTCTTAGAAAACTTAGAAAAAAGAAAATAAAATACCTGAGTTCCTTCTTAGTGACTTCCCTTTATTACAAAAAAACACAAACAAATTAAAAGAAAGGTAAATAAAAATACAAAAATCACTTGAAATCAGAAGTGAAAATATTTAACACTAAATTTAACTATTTCCAAGATTCAGAATACAAGTTTGCCTCTTGCATCTGATCAACTTTCAGGAGCAGTACTTTAAAACAGACAGCATGTGGCAAAACCCAAGGATATGCCCAACAAAGAGAAAAAACCCAGCCTTCTTCCTCAAAGAGTGCCAGCAGAGTGCTCTCTCAAGTTATTGTTTCTGGTCTCAAGCCTTACCTGTATTTAGGGTGAAGAGAATCAGTGAGAACTTGCTGAGCTATCTCAGTGTCGCATTCAGCAAAATACCTGCAGACATATATGCTTAGGGTGAATTGTTAACAAAAAAAAAACAACAAAAAAGCATCTGAAGTGATACTAAGGTGTCTATACACACCTTTCTAAAGGTCAGTGCATGTGTTACACAGTATTAGTAGCATCCGACATGTTAAACTCATTAAACTGCCACTCAGACCCCCAAATTGAAAGATTAAAGCAGCCTCCAACTACAAGTGCACTCCTGTATGAGTTTAGTGAGTGTGCATTACCAGGTTCTCCCTTCTACCCACCCAAAAGAAAATCAGTTGTTTATGACCAGAGCATGTCGGGTGCTGAGCTCAAGAGAAAGCAGTTCAGGCTTCTTGATCTGGCAGATTCATTAAGCAAGATAAGAGTCATCACAGAAGACTAGGAAATTAAATACATGGTAGGGATTAATTTCAAATGGAAGTTCAAAGCCAGAGTCAAGAGTCCAGATCCTCAACTGAGATTTACTAGGGAACAACATACGGACAGAGGATGATTTACGTCCTTCAATCCGTAAAAGCAGAAAACACTTATTTTTTTGCCTCATAAGGAGAAGTTGTTTTACCAAATGTTTCTAAGTTATGTAACTGCATGCAGCAAATACAAAGGCTGGAGAAAGTAACAAATTACAAAGCACAGCTATGGGATTAACACCTGGTGTGCATGAGTTGGAAGGAAAAAGTGATGTAAACTCACTGCTTAATTTTGAGTATCGACAGAAATTGAAGTAATAGTCAAACTACCTAAGTCTGTCATCGGCAACTGCATATCAAGTGTTTTGCTTAGGAATTCAGCATGAAATTCCCAAAGAAAGCAGCTGAACAGTAATATAACCCTCCCACCTACATCCTTCCAGGGCATTTTGTTTAAAGAGATCTAGATACTGGCAAAAATATACTTTCTTTCTGGTAGGAAGGCAGTGCTAACCTACTGTGTCACAGAGGAACTAAAAAAAGGTCTTAGCAACTGGTATTACAAGGTTGAATTAAGAATACTGAAAGAAAGGAGACTCCTTTGAGAAGAGAAACACTCCAAAAATTAGGCTAGCAAATAAATTCTTTCATTTGCTCAATATGAAGTCCCGAGCACTTTTCTAAATTATTCCCACAGATTTGCTAAAATCTGCAAGTAAAGCTGCTTTTCATGACTTCAGATAAACCCATCTGCAGAGGGACATACTTACACCAAGTTATATAATCCCAGGAGACCCATTCCTCTGAAGTCTGTTTTAGGATCGTCACCCTGGAAACCAATTTCGCACCATTGCTTCGAAATCCGAGCTTTCAGTGGTGAATTCGGCTTCAAGCATTTCCACAGCTAGGAAGATTACAGGTAAAAAATAATGACGTTTCCACACAGTACAGCTTTTTTTTTCCCCTCTCTTTTTAAACCAAGCTAAGTTCTGATCACTGAACAGATGACTGCAGTAACATCAGTGCATTGCTATGCCAGCAACCCAAACACAAAATCAAAGTTCCTCTGGATGTGTGTCTGTGGGGGAAAATCCCAAACCACTCTGAAGTATTGCAGACATTTCTGCCCTACGAGGCCCTTCTGAGCTTATCACAGCTGCCCTAACATCTCACACAAAGACTTGTTTCACTCATGTCTTGTGCATCGAGATGGTGTCTGCCTCCATAAGCACAGAGGCAGGAATGGGCTGGAATTTGGTTGTAAATCACTGACAGAGCAGCAGAGCAGCTTTGAGTCCCTGAGGGCCGGCAGCAATCTTTTCTCTGGCATCTTTTGCAAGTCTCTGGAAAGGTTATAAATCAAGAGAGCTGACTTGGCTACCATAGTGTTGAAAAGCAAATTGGAGAATATTTTAAAAATATAAAAATCCACACAAGGATAGCATGTACACCATCATATTTAACTAAGGGAAGAATCATTCATTGATCTCACATAAAGAAATGTCTGAAGTGATTTAACAACCCAGATCATCAGCTGGAATAAATCCATTTAACTGCACTGCTCCAGCAACTTTAGTGCCTAAGTATCATGTTGTTATGCACTTAAAGCAGCCTAAATTGACATATGACAAAGACATCTCTTTATGCACACCTTATGTGCCATATCACAAACTCACCCCTTCTGAAGTGTATTAAGAAATCAGAATTTAGAATTAAGAAATTATACTAATCACCAACCATGAGTTGGTGAGTACACCCGCAAGAAAATCACTTAGGCAAAGCCTACCCAAGGGAAAGAGCTGTATGCACATTTCCCAAATAAAAACAGAAATAGTTTTAATTTTAGCAGTTCTAACTGCATTTAAAATTAAGTGCCCTGGGAAGGTTAAAACTTTAATGATTTCACTTTGTAATGACTCCATAAAGCATCATTGTTTAAAACAATGTTCACCCATCAACAATAAATACAGTATTAATCATTAGTCCAATCACATTAAGTTAATCTTTCTCTCACTCATAAAGTGCTCTCCTGGTAAACATGAATAAATGATAGCCATTAGGAACCTGAATTACCCATTGCAGAGATCACTTAGCAGAGTATCTAGAAGGAATGAAAACCAACCAGCCTATCCTTCCACTGTGAGGATAGGAAAATGAATTAAACCCTTGGACATATTTCCATTTGACATTTGCAAAAGTAGAACATCTGCTGTAAACAAGTGTTAATACTTAGGTGAAACTGATACTTTTTATAACATAATGAGTTTGCATAATGTTGCATAAACGGCACTGTTTAATCTCTCCTCAGACAAATGCTCAGTTTCCATTCTGCTTTTACACTCATGCAATGATGTTTTTAAAGCACTTACATGACTACAAATCATTGCTGACATGATTCTCAGGACCTTGCCCTCACTGGCTGCCCTACAGCCAGCTCCTTGGTCCTTCTCCCCTGTGATCCCATCCCCAGACCCTACTTGCTCTCTGGGCAATGTAGATACCCAGGGTATTTAGGGACTCTTTCCTGGAGCCAAAGGCCCTTTTTAATCTGCAGTGAGGTGCCTGGTATTTTCAGGGGCAAACACTATAGGCTGCCACCTGGATCTCTCACCTGCAAGACACAAGCTTCCTCAATGGGTAAATCTGTGTGTCCCTTTAGCTAAAACTCACCCTACTCCCATTAATTTGTGGATTTGGCTGCACAGGCAGAGGACTTGAACAGGAGGAGTCCATCTGCCCAAGTCTACCTGATGATTAGAACATTCCTTCAGAGCAGCTCTGGATTTGGACCATTCCCCACCTCCCAGCAGCGGGCAAACCTTAAAGGCAGCTTTCCAGACACCAACAGGAACCCTGACCATCTGAGGCATTTTTACAAGTAGTTACTTGCATCTGACAGTGCTGGTATAATATGCCTACTGGGATTTTTGGAAGACCAAGTAACTATGGTAAAATTTCCAGAAGCTCTCACTGTAAATTGTGCAAAGCCTTGCACTGAAAGCTACAGCATGAAAGACATCTTCATCATCATCTGGTATTGTTAAAGTTTTCAGTATTTTTGCCTTAATTTGAAAAAGAAAAACCCCCACAGCCAAACAGGTAGTATGTTTTTATAGGAAAAATTCTCTAAGAAGGCATTTTGCTTGTATGCAATAAGCTCACTATCCCTTATTCTATGTTTCTTGGCATTTCTCTGAAGCATCTTGCAATAGCTATGGTTAAAACCAGGATCAGGACCATGGCTTGCTATTAGACTGTTTTCCAGAACCTTTATTCTTTCCTCAGCTTCTTTCTAAGAACTCTCTAGCTCTTCCTCTGCTCATGGCTTCAAGATAGAAAAAATGATTTTATTATCTGCACGAGTGCAAGGCTTTTCCAAAAGCATGAAGGAAGTAAAACCAAACTGGTATGGTTTTCATAACTCTGCAGGTATTATCTAAAAAATAATTTCATTTTGTTTTCACTTGAAATACATTTGGTAACTATAAAGTTACCAGTGTAAGTCATCAACTCCCACTCTTCTATTCCACGCAGTACAAGATAGATGTTTGCCACTCATATTCACCAACATTGCCCTCAAAAATTACAAAAAATTGAAGAAATAAATTTGTAATTTGGTTAATAGAGAGAAATACCCTTCTTGTGTTGGAGAATGGTGTACTGAAGTAGGACATGGAGCTATTTTCGAGCTCACTGCAGATAACAGCTCTGTGCTCTAAGACCCGTGTTACCCAGTGCCTAGATACGGTCCAGCCAAGGGGAATGCATTCATCATCCAGGGAGTGAGCTGCTTGCTTGGCAGGTGCTACACCCAGACCAGACTACAATGCTGTGCAGTCTTATCTTAAAACAAGTACACGATGGAGGAAGGTGACGTTTCAAAGGGGTTTGTGAAGCAGGCTTGGGAGGTGACATGAGCAAAGGATGCTCTCTAAGCACCTCTTCAGCACCTACCTTCAGCAGCATCTCCTCGTGTTGAGGATTCTCTGAATCGTACGGCTCCCGGCGCAGCTTCTCGACCTCTGCAATCAGATTCCTGTACCCCACAATCTGCAGCAGGCATGCCTGAAGAGACACTCCCAACCTGAGGGTGGGGGGAGCAACATATTCCAACTCAATCATGTATAGCCATGAAACAGGGTGACCATGTACACACACAACTAATCCACATGACTGGTGTTACGTCCATGAATTGATAGTCTAACACTTCAGTTGCAACAGGAAAATTTCCAGGAGATCAATATTACATTAAACAAGGCATTGTGAAAGGCATAATCTCATTTAGTGCCTTCCTTAGATGATAATATTTGGGAATTTTTTAAAACCACGAACAGCGATTTTTAACATTGAAATCCTGTTATAACTAAACAGAAGAGCAGCATTGAATGCCTATAACAAGCACATTGCTGAATCTTTCTCCTCCTCCTCCTTTGACAGCTTCTCAAACAATTCCCTGGGATCAGAGATGTGAACTTGAAAAAAGCTGAGGGGGGAAAGAAAACTCAGCAAAAAGCTAAAAATAATTGTTTTGCTTCTGTGCCACAAAAGCTAGCATAAAGAAGCCAAAAGCCTGAAGTAATACAGTTTCAAAGATCTGCCTTCAGGCAGATTTGGCTTTTGTCTCATGTTAAGAATCATCATAATGCTTCTTTTTTCATTCTAATGCAGATTTTTGTGTTTCCTTTTTACATTTTCTGAGGCATCATAAAAAAAAAAAACCAAACCCAACACACACAAAATGACTACCCTCAAAAAACCCTAAACCAAACTTGAAAAAGAAACTACCAGAAAACTGCACCAAAAAACAGCTTTACATTAAGATTTTATAATACAAAATGCAAGTCATGTACTATGCAACTGCCATGTTCATAGAAATATTTGCTTATATACAGGAATAAGCCCTTTAATATTTAATAGTGTCTAAAATTGTTTGAACACCTGGTATGAATTTGGAGGGCAAGCTAAATGTGCACCCTTATTCCTCTGTGGAACACAGGCTGCACTGATATTAAGCTGCACAAGTTCCTTGTCTGTCATGTTTGATATACTGAAACATTTTGTTTATTCTGTAATACTCTTAAATTTTCTGAACAGAAGGATTTTCAATGCTTATCTTTTCAGGCAGGTCCTGTTTGTCCAAATTGATCTCCCTCTACGGCAAGGTGACCTACCTAGGATGAGGGAAAGGATGTGGAAGTTTTCTACCTGAACTTTACTAAGGCCTTTGACATTGTTTTCCTCAGCATTATACTGGAGATTGCTGCTTATGGCTTGGGGGGGTGCACTGTTCACTGGGTAAAGAACTGTCTGGATGGCCAAGCCCAGAGAGTGGTGCTGAATGGAATTACATCCAGCTGGGGGCTGGTTACTAGTGTTCCCCCGGGATCAGTTTGGGACCACTTCTGTTTAATACCTTTATGAGTGATCTGGATGAGAGGACCAAGAGCATCCTCAGTCAGTTTGCAGCTGATACCAAGTTGGATGGAAGTGTTGATCTGCTGGAGGGCAGGAGAGCTCTGCAGAGAGATCTGGGCAGGCTGAATCCATGGACCAAGACCAATTATATGAGATTCAGCAAGGCAAAGCACTGGGCCCCTCAGTACAAGAAAGGCATTGAGGGGCTGGAGCGTGTCCAGAGAAGGGCAACAGAGCTGGGGAAGGGTCTGGAGCACAAGGGCTGTGAGGAGCAGCTGAGGGAGCTGGGGGTGTTCAGCCTGCAGAAAAGGAGGCTCAGGGGGGACCTCATCACTCTCTACAACTGCCTGAAAGGAGGGTGCAGCCAGGTGGGGATCGGCCTCTTCTCCCAGGTAACAAGTGATAGGATGAGAGGAAGTGGTCTCAAGTTACCCCAAAAAAGTTTAAATTGGATATTAGGGGGAATTTCCTTCACCAAGAGTGTTGTCAAGCCCTGAAACAGGCTGCAGGAAAGTAGTAGTCACCATCCCTGGAGGTGTCTAAAAGACATATAGATGTGGCACTTAGGGAAATGGATTAGTGGTGGATTTGGCAGTGCTGGGTTAACTGTTGGATTTCAGGATTTTAGACCCCTTCTAATCTAAATGATTCCATGGTTAATCTACAAAATCAGAGGTGTCAGCATTAGTCCATTTCTCTTGCTGCAATTTTATCCCATTTGAGGCTATAACTCTTCCAGACAGAAAAACCTTCACAGTAGTTTTTCCATCCTTTGCTGGTTTTTTGTTGTTGTTTGGGTTTTTTAACATGCTTCATTGGCTGTACCCTCCAATTTTACAAAAAGGCTGCATTTCAAAGAAAGCTGAAAAGCCTGACAGACTGTGAATTGCTGCAGAGTATCACTAAAACACAGCCATAATGTTTTTAACTTCTTTATAGCCTCAGAATAGTTTAGAGCAGCAGAACATAGGCTGTGGCAAAGTAGAGCAATTTTATATTAATAAAATACATGTTTTTAAGATCCAAGGGGCACGACACAGTCAAAGTAAACCATCTTTGCACTTCATGTAAAGGCAATCAAAAGCTCCATGCAGTGTTATTTGGGTGAGGGAATGGGGGTTGAATTAGATTCCTCCCTTTCCCTTTCATTAATGCTTTGTTGTTCTTGCCAAACACAGGATGTGGATGAGGTGCTGAAGTCCCACACCTGCTCCTTGTCATCCTGGTGCTGGCTGTGGCTGTTCTCAGAGCACAGGAGAAATGTACCCAGGCTTGGACTCCCACTGTACTCAGCTCCAGATGCTCCACCAGATGGAGGCATGTCCAAAACTGGAGCAGAGGAACTAGATGATTATTAAGTCCCCTCCCAACCCAAGCCTTTCTGTGATTCTGCGTCTGCTTCCATAGTTAGTACAGACTGCACACGTCACCACCAGGTTATTCAACCTACTTGCTCCTACTGCTAAATACACACACTTATCTGAGAGGCATTGATAAAGGAAAATTACTGTGGCATGCCTTCTCCACTTTAGATCACAGCAGCCTGCAGCCCTCAAGAACAGCCAGTGCAAGCACCCCTGAGATGCTAGTTCAGCTCTGCAAAGACGCCACATTAAGAAAAATGACTGCCTACAGACTTGCAGAAACACATACAGTATGACACATGTCCCCTTGTCCTTACCCCAGGAAATTTCAAGTCTCTGCTATTCAGCATAAGGCCAGAGCTTCTAAACCAGACAGTTTGGATACAGGTTTTTATGTTCAAGAAAAGGCAAGGCATTGGATTTTCCTTAATCATGTCTAAAGAAACAGCTGACCTGCTTTTGCTCAAATTTCTCCTGCAAACATCAGTATAAAATAAATGGCTACATGTAAAGCTTCAGTGCAGATGTCTAAAGATTAGCAGAAATACAATTAATTTAATATAAGGACCAATTTAGTGGCAGAGCGTGTATCTACGTATGTGACATCATCTTGCACATTTCAGGCCCCCATTCCTCACTGTTTTAAGAAGATATTTCACCAAATGGGAGAGAGTGCAAGTGGGAAAGGGGATGAGAGACTCAAATGCAGTAAAATATTGAATGCAAGCATTCTAGTCTAAAAACAATCAAGCATTTGTCCTGTGCTAAGGATATGAACATCAACTGGATTTAAAAAAAGTTATTCAGGTGATGTTTTGTTTGGGTTGTTTAGGTTTTTTTTTTTTTCCCCCCTCTGTGTGGTATTTAAAAAAAAAATAGAATCACAGAATGGTTTGGGTTGGAAGGGACCTTAAAGTTCATCTGGTCCTAACCCCACTGCCATGGGCAAGGACACCTTCCACTAGATCAGGTTGTTCAGAGCCCCACTTAACCTGGCCTTGAGCACTTCCAAGGATGGGACATCCACAATTTCTCTGGGCAACCTGTTCCAGTGCCTCACCACCCTCACCGTGAACAATTTCTTCCTAACATCTAATCTAAACCTAATCTCAATTTGAATCCATTTCCTCTTATCCTGTCACTACATGCTCTCCATCTCTCTTGTAGGGTCTCTTCAAGTACTAGAAACACCAGACCACCAAAAATGTAACCTAATGTTCAGGGTCCTGATGTCAAGCAAGGAGAAGTCATTTGCATGTCTGCTCTCTCTCTCTTCTGAAGGACAACACTTCTTCAGAGGCCAAAGGCATGCCATGAGGGGAATCAGAGGGTGATCTCTGGTGTTATATAAAATAATAATTAATTTCTTGTTTTCTCCTGAAATCATTCCACCCAGTTACCCAAGGGTCCAACAATGAGAAGCAAGTACTTGCATCACCCTGATTGCTAAACATTGCAGTTACTGATGTCCACAGGCCAGGCTCTGAGCTGGGCACATCTACATCCTGCAGTTTCTCCTCATATGTCACTATCACTAATTTTGCCATTGATGGGTTTTTATTTCTGAATTTCAGCAATCAGCATCCTGTGGAACACAAGAGTACCCGTGCTGTGATGCCCTCCTCAGATGGCAGCCTCTCAGAAAGGCTTCACATCCACTTGAAGCAGCTGGTCTTTCATCACCCTCCCTTTGAAGAGCATGAGGGGAGGGTCAAGAGACACCCCTGGAAAAGCTCTGTGCTCACTTCAGAAAAATTCACAGGGCTTCTCACCTATGAGAATGAAGGGTTCTCTTTGTTTTGTTTCTCTTATTTTCTTCCTTTCTTTAATGACTGGGTCACCATTTTTAAATTCTTGGGACTATGGACACCATCACAAGAGTTGTCTCTCAAATTAGAGAGATGCAGTTGTATTCTATTTCCTTTATGATCAGTGAAGCCTCATTTTAAGATGAGCCAGTTACCGGCCCTTTTTACTGGGGTGTGGGCTGGGAGGGAGATTCCTGTAATTAGACAGAAAGAATTATAATTTTCCAACTTAGCTTTTGGGTTTTGTTGTTGCAGCAAGACCTTGGGACCACCTTATACCTGTTGATGCTGCTGACCACTTAAAGAAAAGCAGCTATCAATTTATGGATTTCCATTTTGCATTAGGCATACTAACTTCAAGCTTGGAAAGAGGAGTAAACCTCAGACTGATAACCTGAATAATATAGCTCTCCACTTGCCCCCTGCTGATTCCTGACCTAGACATCTTGTGCCTTAAGCTAGGAAGTGAAAGGTAAGACAACCACAAAAATGTTATCACCACCTACTCTTGAAATAGACACTTGTAAGTTTAATGGTTGGTCATCAATCTCTTCTTACAATATCAGTTATATCACTAAATATCAGTTATATCATTAAAACTTCTGTTTGGATAATTAAAGGCAGTTTTAAAATGCAAACCAGTGTATGTTTGTATCAGCTAAAACAGGATGATTTCTTCCCTACTCAAAAGGCCAGATACAGCCTTTCTAAGAAGCCATCACTGTCCCTGCCAGGACCCCTGGTTTGGGGATATTTTATCCCTGAGGAAATGACCCCCATAAATCCATGCATCAACAATATACTGAGACAGATAAAAGACTCAGGATTTGCCTGTTAAATCACCATAAAAGATCATTCATTTTCACATCAGTTTTTCAACAGCAAAGTTTAAATTAGAATTTTATGCTGAAAGATAGAACATCTTCAAATAAGCCACAATAACTATGGAGAAGCAGTTCTCCATGGACCCAGGCACTGAAGAAATCAGTAATTCCCACTTTCTCTGTAAGAAAACGATGAACTTACTGTGGATTTATATCTGGATTAATCCTTTTCAGCTCCATGATGTCATCTATCGTTTTTTCAATAGCATCAGGGTGAACATTCACTGATGTTTGCAGCCGCTTAAAAAGAGGTTTCAAACACACGTTAATTCCTACAGAAGCTGTTACTCAAAAAAAGTTAACAGTGGTAAATTTGATAAAGCTTCCGCATTAAGAGCTGTTAAGAGCCGTAAAACCCAGAGCTTCTGCATTAAGAGCCCAGAAGACCCAACTCAACACATGTACATATCCTTCCAAACTTCAGCCCTGCTTGCCCTGTAAGGACTGGAGTCCCTTTGCCCCTGCAGTCAGTTTATTGCATTTCTGTGGCAGCTGTCAGTGAAGATGATCAAAGGCCTCAGTGCAGATCAAGAAGCAGCTTCAGACCATCCACCTAATTACACTGGAATTTCTAGCCTTCATTTGACATTCTTTCACCCAACAGGTTGCAGTAACACAGCAAAACATTCTTTCTCTTCTTTCACATAATTGTTATTTGTAGAAATGCCCCTGAAGGTTCAGTTCAAAAACCAACGTGCCATCTCAAAACTCAAGAGGTTGAAATTTCTTGTGCTTTGTCTCAAGACTGTGCAATTTCTTAAATGCAAGCTTTTAAATAAGATTCTGCCTTTCTGTTTGTGATAGAAATACATGTAGAAGTACTATGCTGAACTAAGGGCTACACAACACCATTTTTGCTAATGCTGAGGTGATCTTTTCAACACCATTGATTCTTGTGACAGAGAATTTAAAGTCTGAAAGATGTTATTTAACATACACACAAATGCCTTAGGGAAGAACTTAGGTTAGCACAACCACTAGTACAGTAAAAGGATGAAGTGAAAGAGGCTTTTCTCCCTCAATGTACTTAAAAGAAAAAGAGGGAACAAAGTTGGGAAAGTCACTTTCCAGACAAAACCCCTGACTTTGTTTTTCTAAATTTACAAGTGACTGACTGCAGATTACAGATATTCTAAGACAGGATGAGGAATCAAGCCAAGAACCCCCAAATTCCAACACTTCACTCTCATCATCTCCACCATGGCAGGTTGTTCTCTTGATTCCATCTTTGCCACAGTGGGCCTGTCCCTGGAACACAGGACACTCTACCCAACTTTGTAAGATCTGCAGACACAAGACCCTCTTTGGTGGAAAATGGCTTTCATGTAAAATCATACCAAACTTTAAAGTGATTTTTTGGGGGTGAGCAAATAGCAGACTGAACAAACCAACAGCACAGGACACAATAGAAAGGGTGAATAATGAAATCTTTCACTCACCTTACTTTTTGAACCTTTCAAGGATGCTTCTGTAAGGGAACAGTATTTGAAAGCATCATGTCAAACAAGCATGTTTACATTGGATCAATTTAACAACTTATTTCTAATAACAATATCACACAATTTTTAGCACATGCAGAAAGTTACAGAGGCTTGCAGGACTAAGTATATTGCAGTTACCTATTTTCATAGTTCTGGCAGCTCCAGGTTTGGTATTGTAACAGATCCTTTGCAATTCACATTGACCTGTTAGTTTCCTGACCACGAATTTCAGGCAGCGCCACAAGCATTTGCAGTAGAAGTACAGGCATACCTGGACAAACATCCTGGCAAAAGAAGAAGCCTGAAAATAAGAGTCTGGAGCACGGTTTGTTTCAACATGGTCACCACTCAAACAGCAAGTACTTCCTCACCCCAAATTCCCGTTGCTTAAGGGCACCTTCAGAGCAAAAGTAACAAGCACACTACAAACATTTATCCTGATAAATGTTAAATCATGCTTTTTAATATTAGCCAACAATACAACCTATACACAAAGCACCAAAACTAGAAGCACAGAATAAGCAAACTCCAGATATTTTTTTAAAAACTACTTCTAGAAAACTCTTTGTCCTCTTAACATAAAAGGCTGTTTAGTTCCTCCCAAACTTTGGGGAAGCAGGACTATACGAGAAGGGAGTACAGCTTACTCTGATATAATGGATGCTGAGAACTCAAGAAGACATTACACCCTAGCTTAGTTTTGTCTCAGTAACCACCTGCTACAAGCAGAGTGCTTGGTTATACTGACAAATTTGATATCCTGACAGCATTCATGTCACGTCCCTAAGTGGGAAAATTAAGGCAATCAAAGCTTCTCCCCTTTCAGGAGAAAAGGTGTTTAAGAACCTGTCCTGAGGACTGCCAGTTCTTCCCTAGACCAGCTGTTACCCAGCACTGATGCTGCACAGTTTCTCAAAGAACAGACAGTAAGCCAGGAAAGCCCTTATGTAGCTACTGCAACTAGCTTTGAGCCCCAGCCACAGAAGACAGACTTTGACAAACTGGATGTATTTCAGTGAAGATGGTAGGGTTGGAGCAGAAACCCTGTGAAGAGAGGCTGGGAGAGCTGGGCTTGCTCCACCTGAAGTAAAGATTCAGGGGGATCTAACAGCAACCCCCAGTGCTTGTGGGAAGATCTTGAAGGAAACAGAGCTGGGCTCTTGATGGTCCTCCAGGGCCAATAAACAAGGGACAACAGCCTTAAGCTGAAACACAAGAGAATCAGCCTTGCAAGGCTTTTTCCCCTTGAGTCAGGTAGTGGCACAGGCTGCCCAGAAAGGCTGTGCAGTCTCTTTCCTCAGTTTTTTAATCTTTGACTGGAAGAAGCCCTGAGCATCCCAGTCTGGCCTTGGTGCTACCCTTGCTGTGAGAGGGAGGTTGAACTGGAGGCCTGGTGAGGTCCCTCCCAGGCTCAGCTGGGATCCTACAAAAGCCCGAAAAAGGCTGCATAGATGAGAAACACCCTATTTTAAACTTGGTTAGTGTTACAGCTGCTTCCAAAGCCCACCTATTGCTATCACAATTACATAACACACCCCAAACCCGTATTTTAATGGGAAACAACTTATTTGGAAATAATTTCTCTTTCTTGTTTCTATGGCTATGATGGCACAGATCTCGCCACATTACCCAACCGTCTGTCAACTTCCTGGGGTACACCTGGATCCACTCACAGTCCCTGGGTTCAGAAACACATCTCATAAAAGACAAATTGCAAAGAACAGCAGTAGGAACACTGCCATATGGGCATGGTCCTTGGCTACAGGGGGCTCTGCTAGAACAGGTGGATGGACTAGATGATGTCTACAGGTGTCTTTCAATCTCAACATCTCTGTGCTCATATTCTGTGATTATATTATATTATATTATAACATCAATACAACTTTGATATGCTTGCTTGCCAATAAATATTCACAAATAATTTGGTCCATTATGTTCTAAGCCTGTATGCATGCATATTCATCATTAGCCCATTATTTTCTGCTGTTGATGCTTTCAAAGGACAGTTATTTCTTAGTTATTTCTTTCTATTATTCTTTTCAATAGACTGCAGTGATTATTTCAAAGCACTGAATTCCAGATAATCAGTTATAAATATGTATATGTATGTATGTAAAGCTTTGAGAGCTCCATCTCTTCCTAAAAGCTTCCTGAAGGGCATGGTGTAGAAGGATGTCCAAGGAAGGGAAGATGAATTAATGTGTGTTATTGTCTACACAGGAGTTTAATCTGCTTTATGTTGGCTTCAGCTTAATCATCTTTGAAGGGGGATTAAACTGTGGGAACTAAAGACATTTTATGTCTAAATGGAAAACATCCACACAAGTATTTAAAATGCTTTAAAAGCATCCACTTTATCTTCAGACTTTTAGTTAATTCACTTAGTACTCCCAAATGCTTGCATGCAGGCAAATGTCCTTGGTTTATTCAACAGGAAGCCTCTATTTTAGATACATATTGACACCTAAAGAATGAGGAATCAGTCCCATAACAGAACCAAGTTTTAGACAAGAAAGAAGTTTCAGGTGTGACATCAAAGTGTTTGATGAATGATCCTTGATTCAAGACATGCCAGAACACACTACTGTGAGGAATTAATTTGTGCTTCACAGCAGGTTTTCACCTTCAGTATTAAGAACAATACCAGGTATCAGGAGGCAAGGCCATCATCAAGCAGCTATTCTTAAAGTTTCCAACAGTCAGGAGTAGAATAATCAACAGAGAATGACTTGGGCTGGAAGGGACCTTAAAAATCATCTTGTTCCAAACCTCCTGTCATGGGCAGGGATACCTTCCACTAAACCAAGAAGAAGAATTCAAATATAACCGAGAGCCATTCCTTAGTTTCATCAGTACAACTCAGCTCTGTAGTCAGGCTAAAAGCCCAGGAAAATTGGAAGGTGGAGTATGGTAAAACAAAGCCCTGAGTTTTCATCATATATTTGTAGTAGAAATTAGAGTTGCTTTCTTTTGGTCCGTTTTGTTTCCAAATGTTAGGTCTCTTTTAAAACAAAGAAATACAGAGAGCTCAATTATATGGAAGATGAAAGACTCAGTTCATGTTAACAATCCATGAAAGATTTCCTTCTAATGGCCAAGATGGCTCCTATAAAAACCACATGTCCTTTAAGAAAGTTCATGCCTATACTTAGTTGCCTCCAATGCTGAAATGTGACAATCCATTCCATTAAAAAACGTTTTGAGAACTATATCGTGGATAATTGAAGACTGTATGTTGGGGATAAGTTCTGGGGACTTAGAGGACAGAAGGTATCAGGTGCATTTGAATTATATATTTTTGCCTTAGGCTCAATGACAGATCTGCAAATCAAAGGAAAAACTGCAAATGGGATAGAGCTGTGACCACATAATTGCAACCACATTCTCTACTAAAGTTCTGCCTTGGCTGTGGTTTGCACAAAGATTAATAAAAATGCATCTAATAAAGCATGACATTACAGCACACAAACACACACCTCTATGATTCACTAAAATATGCTTAGCAGCTATTACTAATAAACCAAACACACACTAATTTTGACTAGGTAGCTTATAGAAGAAAATTAGCCTTTGTGGGTACCTTCAGTTTCCTACCACTCATCCATCTCAAGCTTACAATAGCTGAAACCTTCCTTTTGTAACATGAAAGACACAAAAAGTATCACAGGCTGTTTATAAAAGGGAATTCTTGCTTGCAGAAATCCTGTAATAAAAGCACACTAGTGATTATGCCAGGCAAGTTTTATGTTAGCCCTTATGCACTATACAACAAAACACAGTGTATCATGAATGAAAAGCCCCCCCAAAAGCACAGCCAAGTGCTTTGACTGTGGCACAGTGGCATTAATTTCTGGCTTGTTTTAGAGTTAAATTCCAAACCTTCACTCAGTCTCCTCTGTGCTGTATTTTATTATTATTATTATTATTTAGTTTGTTACTCTTTGTTTGTTTCATGGGTTTTTTCCCCACCTGCTTGCCTTTACAGTTTTCTTGCACAGAAAATAGTTTATGTGGTCATGTACAGCATTATGTCAGATCCCGAGGTGAGATGTAAGAACAGAAGCATTACAGAAATGAAGGTGTTCCTCAGGGACTCACACTCTACTCTTTTCTACTTCAATCCAAGTTCCTTTCCCCTCTTGTATTCCAACCATCTGTATAGACCTGCATTTTTGTGTTTACGCATGCATTAAAGCAGTTCATTATGAACATTATGTAAAATAAAGAAAAAACTGCATAATAAGATGTCAAATCAACATTCAGTTCCCTTGCCAAGGATGCTACATGGCAAAACCAATCAAGCAACCCATCTCCATCAGCAATAATGGGGCTCAGAAGAGATTCTGGAGAGCTCTCTTCCATGATGAAGAAGACAAAGAAGAGATTCTGGAGAGCTCTCTTCCATGATGAAGAAGACAAAGAGAGGGGTTTCTACAATTGCTCAAATCCTTGCAAGACAGGGAGAAATGTAGAGCCAAAGCTAGCACAAAGTAAGAGTACTGCTGCAGCAGAGACATTTTCCAGAGCATGTACTGCTCTGCCTGGGGAAAGAAAGCATGTGGCAGCAACCAGCAGATAGCACTGAGCATGTTGTTTCACACCCCAACACTGCAAAGGAAAGGATGTAAGGGGTTTCAACCAAGGCTTTCCAGGTTTGCCCTCAACTAGCACAGCCCAGTGATTAAAATGGCAAATGCAATGGCTATCAGAATTGATACCTCTCTCCAATGACAGTATGACATCACATTTTCATGAAATCTGGCTTTATTTAAAGGTGACTGGCTCTAAGAGATAAGCACAGCCTTCTCCATGATAAACTGCCAGAAGCAAAATTGTGCAAAACTTTCCAAAGTTGGCTAATATTTCTGTGAAGCTCTTTCCTGTGTAATCTAAATATAATTCATCTAAATAGCAAGATGTACATCTAATGCAACATGAAGTACTTCCTGAAGGGAAGTAGAGATTAATTACTGTGCAACATTTCTGAAACTAATAAAATAGCAGGTGCTTATTCCCTCCCTCCGTAATTTCAGAACCTTCGTATCTTCAGAGCTAGTAACAAATGTAGGTACTCTGGGTAAAATGGAAGCTTCACCCAGATACTCAGTGCTAGTTACTGGACTTTAAACTGGGGTGAAAGCAAGCAAACCCCTGAAACAAAACCAACCAAACAAAAACCACACAATCTCTCCACAAAACAACAACAACAAAAAAGCCAAAATGCCCAGCCCTGCCAAAAAAACCCCCAAACACAAAACAAACACAAAACCCAACCCTAAACCAAACCAAAAAACTCACCCCCCACCACCCACTAGTTTAAAAGAATGAAATAAAAGTCATTGGGCATACTTACACATAATTTTCCTCCCCTGTGTGTTGTTTCAGGTACTATGGATACTGAAGATTTTTACACAGCTATTTTTCCTGAAGGACATTCTCATCTCAGAAAAGAGTGCATTACACATCAGTACTTCCTTTCTGAGAATTCTAATTACTGCTTGAGAAGTCAAAGACACACTAGTGATAGTGTCAAGTCAAGGACACACTAGTGATAGTGTCAAGTCAAGGACACACTAGGCTGATAAGCTGTCCCAATGGGTGAGTAAGCAAGTGATACAACCCTGCTAGGGGCTCATTAACTTGACTACCTTTGGTTTATCTGCAGAATTTACAGTATGTATATAAGGTCAATCAAGAAGTGAGGTACCAATCACCACTTCTGCCACAGGCATACCTGTTATTAGCTCCTTTAAAATGCAAGAAATTGCTTTCAATCTGTGCCTTTGTGGACTTGACAACTGAAATCCCCCTTATCTCCCCATTTAGACATGGGAGCAACTCACTCTGGCAACTAGAGAAGACATAAGAATAGTTTTTAACAGCAGCTTTCCATACATTCCCTGCTCTTGCTGTTTGCTGATTTGATTTTAATTTTATCTGATGACTCCAGTACACTTAAAGTCAGCTAGGGCTTACAGATTGCTTTGCAGTAGAGCAAGAGAAGATGTCAGATTTCTAGGATTTACTGGAAAAAAAAACCTAAGTGTCTACTACAGTTGGTTCTCCAAGTTGTTATTATTTCAGATGTTTAAGATAAATTACAGTCTAAGTAGAAGTGTTGCTGACAGATTTCTCAGAACCCCTTTACAACAAAAAGAGAAAGCCCTGAAAGATTAAGTATTTAACCGAGAAACAGTTTTATTTTCTCATAAGTAACACTTCAGATGTCAGAAATAATTTGTATCACAGCAAGCTGAAAAAGAAAAGACCAACTATTTTCATTTGGAAATTTAGGGTTATTCCAACTACTGGACTGTTTAATAG
>VZSR01003803.1:11502591-11585134 GCA_013398615.1 Brachypodius melanocephalos | reverse complement strand
TCTACAACTGCCTGAAAGGAGGGTGCAGCCAGGTGGGGGTCATACTCTTTTATCAACACAAGAGAAAACAGCCTCAATTTGTGCCAGGGAAGCTTGAGATTGAAAATAATTGAAAATTTCTTCACGGAAATAATCGTCAAGCATTGGAACAGGCTGCGCAGAGAGATGGTGAAATTGCCATCCCTGGAGCTATTTAAAGGAATCAGATGTGGCATTCAGGTGACATGGTTTAGTGGTACACTTGACTTTACACAGCAGCTGAGTTAATGCTTGGATTGAAATATCTTAAAAGTATTTTCCAACCTATGGAATTCTATGATTCTAAAGAAATAGAACAGGTGTTTCAGAAAGGCTGCAAAATCTCCACCCTTAGAAGTGCTCAAAATGTGTCTGGATGCAGCCCTGAGCAATCTGCTACAGTTGACCCTGCTCTGAGCAATAGGACAGGACTCAATTCCAGAATTGTCTTTCAACCTCACTAAGCACTTAGAACAAGTTGGATTTGAAATCCACTCTTCAAAGTCCTCCTGGGTCTCCAGGTGAATATGTGCTGCATGAAGTTGCTACAGGTAAAGTATTGTCACTTAGAAAGCAAAGTCAAGGTTATTCTAACTTCAGAGACGAAAGCTCTGTTCCTCTCAGCGTCTGTTTTATGGCATTTTCCACACTGCAATGAACAAAATGACTTGCAGTTTGTGCAGACTTAAGTCATTGGTTTTAAACACAGAGATAATCTATGCCATCAGCATCAGCTATTCTGGTGTCTGTTCCAAGTTGTGCAACAAGGAAAACTGTGCCACTGAGTAGTCCCTGCCATCAAATTTCCCCATTTCAGCCCTGCATTTGATCTTCACAAACAGTTAAAGATGATTTAAGCTCCCAGGTGGTGCCGCTATTGATAATGACCATGGGGACACAATATATATTAACTTATTTTCCAAGCAATTTCCAAGCTGGAAGGCTTAATATCCTTGTCTTGCACATGTATGCCCCTGCAGTTCCACACTTCACTGCCTTATTCCCCATCACACAAACCTGCAACTGCAGGTTGCAACACATAGAGCAGAACTCATACCCAGTAAGTGCTTTCCATGGAAAATTTTTGCTTCTTAATCTCTGTGGTTTCTTCTATATTTACAAAATATGGGGAGGATAGTACTCTTATCAGTTCATGTCAAAGGATTAACATAACATAAGAAAATCCAGATGCTTGTAAGTAAATAGAAATAGATTTCCTATTTCAACACTGTGCTCATATTTTGGTGCTCTGTACTCTCCTCCCCCCCATCCCTTAATGCAACTTTCTTTTCAGCATTTGGAATACTGGGCTTTCCATAACAAAGTCCTAGACTGTCCTGTTTAGATAGGCAACTGTTTTTCAGAAGGTCTACCTTGACTATTGAAGAGAATCTAGCACCACTGAGACTTTTCAAATCTTTTAGGATTCACTGACTTCAGAAATAACATGAAGAGAAGTAGAAAGTAGTTTTTCCATTATAGCCTTAGGAACCTACATATTCAAACCAGCACTCTCTCTCCAACATGGAAAAATCCTCAAGGGGCCAGGA
Source organism: Brachypodius melanocephalos (assembly GCA_013398615.1). NCBI lineage: Eukaryota > Metazoa > Chordata > Aves > Passeriformes > Pycnonotidae > Brachypodius > Brachypodius melanocephalos. The sequence goes on along the minus strand of VZSR01003803.1, from coordinate 11,583,566 downwards.
GAGCAAAGGTGAGCACAACAGGTAGTTTAACAGGAAGAGAGCTGGCAGCTTAAAAGTTGTCAACAGCTCAGCTTTTCCATCAGGAGGGAGCAAAATGATTTTATGTTCAGAAAATACCAGACCATTATGGGGGAAAGTGTAACGCACGCTGCGATCCCAGCCAGAGGCTCCTACCCCTCTGACAGGATGGTAGAGTCCACTTCATGAAGGACTCATGAACCAAATCCCATATGACATCAATCTGTGACCTTGGGTCAGGTTGCTGAACAAATCTATATCAAGAAAAAAGGTAAAAATTATAGAGGCAGGACCGTTGAGAAGGAAATAATTAGCAGGATTCCAGAACAAAGGCTCTGATATGAGGTGTTACAAAATTGTAAAGGGAAAAAGCATGCAGGGATGTTAGTCAGGCTAGTTGTGATCTTTCAGGTCACTGGACCAGTACAAATGGAATTGGTGGAAGACTTGGGACCACCCAGGACCTTGGCCACAGAGCTGCAAAGGTCAGTTCTTTCCCTCCTGGCTGCTGCCTATCAGGTGGTGAGCATACAAATGTCTAAATTAAGGCTCAGTTCAGCCTTGGCTGGGTTTTGTGGATGTTAGCAAACAAATAGTTGCTTTACATTTTTGATCTGCCTATATCCTGCTTACAAAGCCCTTTTGCAGCTGGTTCAAGATACATGAGGAAGTTGGCCCAAACACTCCACAGAAATGCTTAAGCTATGTCTGTCTTGGCAGCAAAATCATTGCAGATGATCAGCCTAGAGGTAATGGTGCTGGTATCCATAGTGTGTAAGATTTTTTCTTATAAACAGTTTAAAAAGGGAGAAAAATGTAGTGACAGATGCTCTATACAGAAGCATATGTTTTAGTCCTCTTGAAAAGGTTCCTCCCATACAGACAGAATATGATTTCTTTGGTTTATACACAAATTGAGCTCTTGATCTGTATTAGTTTCGAGAAGTGCTCAACTCCCTGCACCGACTGCAGAACAATTACAACGTGGGCTTTCTCCACCTACATCTGTCATCTGCAAGTCACCCATTCTATACTTGGTTTATAGAGGAAAAACTGCAAGCCATATGCAGGAGCAAGTAATTGACATTTCTCCTGCAAATTGAGCATGTTCAGCTTCAAAAGCATTTGCACATCTTCAGCAAGCATCTCTGCTTTCACAAGCAACACGCCAAAAATCCAAACGGTGGACAAGAGCAGGAAGGAAAAAGCCCGACATTTTTCAAGCACTGTTCTATGTTACTATTTCTTCTCTTTTCCCCTGACATATCAGGCACTACTGATTTGATACATCACTGCTCCAATCCCACAAGACAGTTCCCACTTCTTTGCTTCTATAAAGAACAGCCAAAGAGAATTTAAATTAAAACAGCTTTAATTAAATAGTGAAATCTAGGTGAACAGAAAGCGGTCTAGTATAAACTAGTTTACACCTTCTGTAATACTTGTAACAGCTAAATCACTTAGCTCACTGCGGCATAAAAGTAATTAGAATAATTCAACACTTTTGAGAAAATACAGAACAGTTACCTCAGGAAGTGCTTCATGGTGATGGTTTGGTCTGTACTGCTAGAGTCGTAATATATTGATCACTGGTGACCTCTTCTTCACAGGTGATATTACTGCTGTAGAAACACGATTGAGACTATTTTACAGATAGAATAAAAAAGGGATACATCAGTTTTTTAAAAATTCGTCTTGAAATAAACATCTGTGGAAATATAAGGGAAATATATTAAGAAAAAATATCATGTCAATTAAAAAACCAGAAAATCATAAGGTGTTCACACTTCAGCCTGAGCAGGTACTTTGACCAGACCATGCTACCCATGTCTTTTTTCAGAGAAGTAAAAAACTTGAATGAGAATACAGAAATAAGTGAGAAAGTTTGAAGTAGTATCTAGACGTTTTCAAAAGCTCCTCATGTTCTTCAAACACCTGTCTGGTTCAAAGCAACTCCCAAGCAGCAGCTTCAAGAGACACTCAGTTCACATTGCTGTTAGAAGCCCTTTCTTTGTCAAAATTTGCATAATACATATAATAGAATAATAAAATATGCTGAGTTAGAAGGGACCAACAAGGATCATTGGGTCCAACTTCTGGTCCTCTGCAGGACACCCCAGGAGTTCCAGCATGTGCATGGGAACATTGCCCAAACACTTCTTGAATTCAGAGTTCCTAAAATACAGTTGACCAGGCTGCCCATTGGTTCTGTGATCTTGTGTCCTATGGTTAATGGTCATTATGATTACCAGATAGTTCCAGCAGAGAAGAGGAAGAATTAATGAAGAAATTCCATAAATATAACCCTGCTTGTGTACTGTAGACTCTCTCCAGTCACCATCTTTTTAAGTTTCTAAAATTAAATGTTCATATACAAGTGATACTTGACTAAAAGATGCAGACTTCTCAAATGACTGTACTTCATGTTCTGTAAAAGGCAGTAAAACATTTTTACTTGCTGCCAGAAAACAGGACACTGCTACACAGGTCTGCTACCAGGACAATTTAATCCAACACTTAAAGGGAACAAGATCACGGTTTCAAGCTCTGTACTGGTACAAACCACACACAAAGGCCTGAATTGAAGTTCTGTTGTTAAGAAATCATTTAAGAGCCCATTTCCCCTTATCACTGCATGCTGAAAAGTACTGAAGGCCTTAAGAAATCTGACCTCTTTTGCCACAAATTTAGAAACCTAGAGAACTTCAAACTTATTTTCTTCTGTGCGACCTATCAGCAATGATGGGATAAAAATCTCCTTGCCCTGCCATGTTCTCATATTCTTTCCTCTTTGTAACTTGCAAGTTTTACACTGTGCTACTGCCTGCTGACAGGAACAGGACAAGCATTTAAGTTCAGAAAAATGCAGCTATCTTCTTGGATTATATCACACACAGCTTACTAAAAATACATAATCCCGGAACAGTGAAAGCTTCCTTCACTTATATTGTTTTTGACTGGCTGAATCATGTTGCTGTCCCCTGAATACAGCTGCAATTGGTGCTGGCTGCAGTGACACCTGCTTGCAAGGGCAGAGAGATGCTAACTTTGGTTCATTAATGAACACGAGAGGCAGGCTCCAAACACTTCCTGCTACAGCTTTTGATAGGTCTTCTATGGCAGAAAGCATAGGAGATAGGCAAAAACCGGAGGGAATGTAATCTGCTCCCCTACTCCAGTCTAATAATTTGGTGTTTAAAAAATACAGTTTGTGAAAGATTCTCACAGCTGAGTCTCAGCATTTTAACGTCAACTTGAACAAAGAAAGCTCCACCACAAAATTTGACCCATAAGGGCATCAGTGTAATGAACACACCAGAAGTGCCAGAAGCTGTCAAATCAACCCCCTCTAGAAGTGCACACTAGTCTCAGCCTCTGAGGTCAGCTCCTTCTGGATTCTGACCAAGGTCCTTGCTGAAAATTATACTGCTTTGTTGTTACTGCTTTAAAGTGAAGAGAAATTCCACTTGTCCCAACTCCAGAAATGGCGCATACAAGCATGGCATGGTAGGAGCTTCAATGTACTATCCCTTCAAGAACAGTTACCAGCTCCAGTCAATTATAAATTATAAATCTGTTTTCAGTGCTCATTAAAAATTAGAGCATCACTGTAGCTGTTTTGACCAGAAGATCCTTGTCTTCTGTGCAGAAAGCTAAACTCAAAGGAAGATAGCTGATTGGAGAGAAAAAAAAAAAAAAGGAAGAAAATCTAAGCGACACAACAAGCATGACAAGTGGTTAAAAGTGCCTATTTTGGATCTCTTCAAAAGCCCACACTTGAAATTACAAGAATAAATTTTCCTTGCTCTATCCCTTTTAATTAAAATGTGTGTGGGGAGGTCTACAGAAAGAAACTTTACAGCTGAAGACCTGATGCCATAGAATTCAATATCAAAGTCCTTCAGCATAAAGAGAGAGTCCACCCTGCAAGTTCAACGGCCAGTTCCCTACAGCACAGTCCCAGCTAATAACTGGGCCCATAGGAAGACCATGGCCTCAAAAGCAGTTTACTCCACAGAGGCACAAAGCAAGCAAATCCCACCTGACTCTATTAACATGAGGGCTTCCAGATCTAGAGGCAAGACTTTTAGCTCAAACAAAAGTACAGGAAACCTATGCTGCTCTCTTTGTTCATAAGGTAAAATGTTTAATTTTTGTGTATGGCAGACAGTCTTTCTAAATGCTGTCATCTGCTAAGTACAGGGATAGAAATCTACACCATGCTCTGTGGTTCTTGCAACAATTCACTTCTGTGAACACACACATACAGATAGCATTAGGCTATTTACACCCAGGATAAACTGAGAAGCTGAATCAGGTGAAAATTTACAGTCATCTTTAAACAAGTAGGACTGGAGGGCAGCATTCTCTGTTTCCATATACCTCCATAAGCAATCCTCTAGAGGAGTTCAGCAAAGACTTTCTGCGAAGAAAACAGTATTTAAGCTCTTTAAAAAGATTATTTTCACAATTTACAGCTAAGTTCAACTTTTCATAAACCTGTAGAGCCAGAAGACCTAATTTCTGCCAACGTCTTTTTATCTCAAAATGTAATAGATTTCTCATAAGTGAAACACTACTTCCAGCGAAGTTGTTACAGCATCTCAGTGAACAGGAAGAACAGCTCTAGCTAAGGATGATATGTTCTATCAACAATTCAGAATTTACAAAAATCTCATTTGCCATCAGGTGTGCTTAGAAAAAAATCCCAACCCAAACAAAGAAGTCACATACTTATTTTATTTAAGGAGAATGACTTAGCTTCCAGCCTCCTGTTTTCTTTAGGGAAGACCTTCCTCAGCAAGTTGGATATCTGCAGATCAGGAAGGCTTTCAAGGTCCACTTGTAGGAAAGAAAGACACACAAGAAAAAGATTCTCATCTACAAGTGATAATCTTGTTAATAAATGTTTATGAGTTTGTTTAAAGAAAGGGCACAACAATGATGCAATTCAGCCGAGAAGTTGACAGCAGTTATGGATTTGGAGAGACTGAAATACAAAATTCTGAAGACTTGACAGTAGGACACCCAGAGCCAGCAGGTGCTGGGGAGCAGCCAGTTGGCCACAGGGTCCACCCACTGCTCAGAGCCTGAGTTTGTGCTTTTACATGGTTTCTCTTGTGAACTTGTAGCTGTGGGGGTTTTTTACAGCTTAAGAAAATGTTCCAGCCCCATGCTATACACACATTTTCTCACCAAGGAACCCTCAAAGTAGTTCCCTTCTTCTGTAGTCAGTTTTTCAGCTTTTTCTGATTTTAAGGCATGCAGCTGATATAAGTCTAAAGACAAATAGATTGACTTTGGTAGCAATCTGCCATTAACTCCCTAGAAGTAGCTTGAACCTACAACTAGAGAAAGCCTCTAGACTCAATATTTGAAGTTTGCTCTTTGACACGAAGAGACTTATCCATGTTCTAAGGCTCTATATTGAGAATGATGGGATGAGGATGAAGTTTGGGTTTCCCACATACTCATGCTCTCAGCTTACAGGATTTTATCCCATAGATCACTTCCACAAAGCAGCTTCCTACTCCCTCCAACAACACACCCACATACCCATTCATTGCCAATTGTTTCACCCAGTTTATTTTAAACTAGACAGCAGCTTCCCCTCCTAAAACTAACCACAGCTTTTCTTGGAAGAGAAGCAGTACTACTATAACCACATACAAGAGCAAAACTATTGCAAAATCTGTCTCAAAATATAAATGAAGCTTTCCTTAAATAAACATCAACTATTTGAATTTCTTTTGACTCTATGATCTTTTTAGTTGTATAGCAAAACATGCATCAATCTGAAAGGTTAACAGTTGCTGGAGGCTTAAAGAAATCAAGAGTAAGCCTTAAACGTCACCTCTTTATCTAAAGCTGAGGGTTTGCTTTGTTTGTCTTCAATAAAGCTGCAGATACAGCTGCAGGGAAAAGCTGTGTTATTTAATATAAATCACCATACTTTCAGAGTAAAATATAAACCCAAGGTAGTTCCCTTCACAATCTTTGTTTTGCAAGCTAATGGATATTTGCAACCTGGTATATTGCAAACACTTTTAAATGTATATTCCAATTATAAAGAAAGAATAGGTGTGCTGAAGAAAAAAAAATCAGAAACATTAATGTGAGCAGGCTGGATATAATATTTTGTTTACGTGGATCATTTGATTACAAAAAAAATACACAACCCAACCCCCCCCCCCCAACCAAACAAAAAAAAACCCAAAAAACCAAACCAAGTAATTTATTTTTAAGTTTAGTTGTTGCAGTTTAAAGTATGTTTTAATGTACATTCTTCTGAATGCCACCACCATGATGCTGATTTCAGGTTGCCACTTTTCTTTCCAGTGATATCATGGGTTGGCATCTACTCCTCATTCACCTCAAAAGCCTACGTTTATTTATTTATGAGGGACAGTAGGCTTGAGCCTTATGTCACCAAAGTGACATACAAAAATATGCAGTTTTGCTACTGTATATTCCTTTTTCTTTTGCTGACAGGATGTTAGAGCTTCTGTATCTCCAACACCAATCTGAGATAACTAGAATTGGAAATGGGAAGAATAGCAGATACACATTATGAAATGTCCCTTGAGGTCCTGGAGGATAGCAAGATGGCTGGAAGCCAGCAGGAGGCAAAGACAGACAACAGCATTCAGGGCTACATGAACACAAGCAGAGCCAGTAAGTAGATTGAGGGAAGAGATTATCTTCCTCTACTCAGCACTCTGGGCCATATTTAGCCACTGCCTAGTTTGGGGCCCCAGCAATACACAAAAGGCATCAACAAACGTAAGAGAGTTAAGCAGAGGTCACCGGCATGATGGGGCTGAAGCTGGGGGAGATGAGCTTGTAGAGCTCCAGGCAGGGACAGCTTTGGAGGGACATTACAGCACCTCCAATGCCTTTGAGGATGTCACTGAAAAGTCAAGAGATGGAGCCTTTACAGCAGTGCAGGACAGGAAGGGGAAAAATAAAGGGCAAAAACTTAAACAGGAGAGGTTCAGCCTGGATACAACACAATTTTTTTTCTCCCCCAAGAGTACAGTCAGGCAATGGCACAGGTTGCTCAGAGACACTTTGAGGTTTCAAGCCCCAAACAAATAAAGCCCTGAGAAGCCTGACCTCAAAGCTGACCCTGTTGTGGGCAGGAGGTTGGGTCAGAGATACTCTGAGGTCCCTTCCAGCCTTTGATTCTCTGCTTCCCCCCCAGTCACTCTCATGGGATGATCTCAAATATCCTGCCTTGTACCCAAATACTCTTAGTACCGTAGTGCTATAGAGATACAACTGACAGGGTGCCCAAGTGCCTGCTATCGTATCTGTTTAAGAGCTACCCACCTCTCAGCATACTTTGCAATGTTTCCCAAGAAATGAGCTTAGCTTTAGGATGGATCAAAATAATTTCCTCTCTCATCTCTCCCCACCACTCCAACCAAAAGCCTGCAGCATGAAATTTGACCATAAATGAGTGATATTATGGTGCTACAATTCAAGAGTGATACAAGAGTCATGCCAATGACAAACACACAACACATGCAAAACCCACACACAAATAAAACCCCAACAACTCTAAGACCCCAGTTTGGTAAGCCCTTCTAATTCTAAGCAAGTATTGCTTATCCAGCTATCCCATGGAATAGACACCTACCTACTTGCATCTTCCATCTTGCATGCATGCCCAAAGGTGGCATAAAAATCACTTTAAATGTATTAAACAAACTAGTAAAACCAAAGGATCTTCATCTAAATAACTGCATAATCATTTATAGGTCTCTGAATATAATAACAACACTGCTTAGACCTCTCCAACTCAGAGGACATCCTGGGAAACGACTCTATTGCCAGAAAAGATCTCAAGAACAGGTCTCCTGTTCCATGCAGTTGTTTTGTGTCGGCTCAGAAGTGGCTTTGACTGACTCCATTGGATGCAGCCCCTGGCAGGAGACATCTTAGAGATCAAAAGCGGATGCCTGTTTTGTGTGAGCTCAGTTTCCCATCTCAGTACAGAAGGGTATTTTCATTTCTGTGCCCAAGATGAGGCTGTACTCAACATCAAGCATTCTTTAGAGGAAAGTCTTTGAACAAAATGTCACACTTGATTGATGACCCTAATAAGCAAGACTTGACTTCAGTCACACTGTCACAGGTAATAAGATTTTTTTCCACTTCTAATCTCCATCACAAATTGACATTTTACATTTCTGTATTTCACTAGGAGAGTGAGGGCAAGGCTAGATATGAAGTAAAATTTAACAGAACTTTAGTCCTGTGAGCATAAGCACATACCACACAATTAAGCAATAAAAAGAAAAAGAGCTCTGAATAAAAGGTTAAAATCACAGCAGAGTTGGGGAGTTGGCACAAAATCCCCAGTTTCTCTCAAGCTACAGAACAGTGCTTCGAAAGCCTCCAATTTTGTAGTTCTAACTTAGCATTTCAGTCCATTACTTCTTCTTCAAAGCATTATGGATATAAGGAAGGATCAAGAAGGTCTTACAATTCTCCTAAGAAACAGTCATGTAGGATTGTACTCGGGTTCAAGAGAACTTACTTGTCAAATCTCACATGGAAAGTTACCTCTAACACCACTCAATTCAGCCTACATGCTGTAATTCCTCATTTTGGCTCAGTGACAACCCACAGTTGGATGAAGGTAACATCAAACCAGGACTCAGCATCGTAGAAGCATCTCCACCTTTCATTGTAGATCTCTGCCCCTTAAAAGAAAAAGGCTGGGGTTCTCTACCTGATTGTTCAAAGCAAGCTAAATCCCAGAAATCCAGCAAAGGAAATGTTCATACATCCAGACACATTTTGCATGCAGAACTGTGACAATAATCTACTCTTTTCAATTTCTACTAGCTCTGCTCTACTACAATGTTGAAAGATGGAAAGAAAGGACAAAACTATATGAAGCCACTTCAGGTGACTGGTGAAGACTTTGCTGGGTACTAATAATTCTGTTTCTAATAATAAGTCTATTTCTAATAATAAATACAAAGGCAAAAATAGAGGAAGCTCTCCACAACCCAGAATATAATAAATTTCTAAAGATGTAATCAGATGCCTAAATTCAACAGGAAATAAAGTATCCAAGTCTTGTGTCTGTCTATAGTGTGTCCATCCTTAACAAGCTCATTTTGTATATTGAGGAAAGTGTATTTTATCCAGAAGGGCACTGAGTAAATGACATACCAGCTAAAAATGGAGTTCTCATGCTTGAAAACAGTCTTCAAAGTATAGAAACTTCCTCAGCTCCCCTCCTTCATACATTATAAAAATGTGTAATTTTTAGTCACTTCTCATGAACTTCCACTTGGTCACTAAGGAGTTCATCCAGGAGAACAGCAGCTTCATCTGGATGGCTCACATCTGTCTACACGGTTTGCAGTTGAATGTTTCTGGCCCACTTGCTCTGTTGCCAGACACACTGTAAGACAGCTTGTATTGCAAGAAAGTGTGTTCTAAATAAAACATCACACTTTGTAGCAAAAATCCTTCAAGTTTAGAATAAATCCTACAAGGCTAGATGCATAAAAATCCAAAGAGGCTTCCTGGCTACCTCCCAGACTAATTACTGCAGAAGTTTCATGGAAAAAAACCCCAAAATTACTATTTCTGAAAGTGAATGACTGATGTGCTTTTGCTCTCCCTCCTTTCTTGGTTTCCACTCCATTGCCTAGAGATGAGTGGAGGGTACAAGTTAAAAATGCAAAGATGAAGTATTCCCTTGCCACCAAAATTAACTGAAGTCTAGATGTGCTTTACAGCCTGATCAATTCCTAGCAAACAGTAGTTCGTGGAGAAGAAACATCATTCTATCAACAGGTTACATACAAATCTGCAATGTCAATAGATTTACACCAGAGACTCTTGTTCTATCCATTCCCCACCTTTCCAACATCTGTTATATCTTCTTGGACCAAGCAGAGTTAACTCAGCCACAAGATTAATACGAACTCACACCAAGTATCAGCCTAAAAGCATGTAAAACTAAGGACTGAGATTTAGTTTGCTAACTGAGCCTTCCTCCCTAAGAAAGTTAAGGATATCAGAGGTGTCAGAACAAAAGCCAAACTCAGTTTTTGAGCTAGAGAAGCATAAATCAATTTATTTACACAGGAATTTGGTGAAGAGCAGACACATTTCATACTGATCTAACAGAAAATTGTTCCATATGGTGCCATTTTCCCATCATTTCACCAGATTACTTTGGCTTGAAGTGGCAGCTTTTCCATAGAGCTCTGAGAGACAGACATGCAACAGTAAAGCAAGTAGGATCCATAAGAGTTTCTGTGTTTCCTTCTGCAATTTTACTAAGACAGAAGAATAACATTCAAGAATAATGACCTCCCATGCAGTCAGCCAGTTAGATGAGGTGATGAAGCACCACATTTGTGAAACCATAAGCATCCTATAGTAGGTTATTTGTGAAACCATAAGCATCCTATATAGGTTATGCACCAGCTGTTTGCTGCCTGCGGTCCTGCAGCCTGCAGGGGGACCACAATAAAAAAGGAACAAACTTATTCAGCAGACAGGAGGATCTAAAATTCCACTGCAGTTATTTTGCAAACTTCATGGCCTACAATTTAATCTCCTGGTTGCTGCTCAGTGAGATGTTCTGCATCCCAGGAGGTAGGAAATCAGGACACCTCCAAGTACATGACCTTGTTGGAAGATCTAGTTATGCATTTGCTGCCCAGAAGGACGTGTGCAGGGTCGATCGCTCTGGTTTTACCAACGTCTGAAGAGAGGAGAAGTGGAAGAAATCATCTGTTTTATCACAGAAACTAGAAACTTTTCTAAAGTTTCTTTAATATGTATTGCAAACTCCATGCTCTGGTTGAACCAGCCCTTCTTCAGGGAAAATTTTTGAATGGCAACACAAAAAAAAAAAAAAAAAAAACCAAACCAAAAAACCCCAAAACAAAACAAAACCTAAAAAACCAAACCAAAACCCCCCAAACAAACAAACAAAAAATCCCTCCAGGGCATCTATCCAAATCTGCTGTCCAGAAAGGCCTATGTACCAGCCAATATCAGCTCAACTTGGAAGAGTCATAAGTATCTTACCAAATTTTTATTTCTATTAACAAGAGCTGTGAACAACTGTAAAAATGACTGCACTAAGACTCCCTTCACCTTTCTGTAGCTTAAGATAACTCCACTATCAAAGCAGTGGAGCAAGAAAGCTATGATGGACTTTGGAGCCAGGGACATCCATGACAACGAGGGCTAAATCAACACAAACGCCACACTGACACGACAAAATAAGAGGAAAAGACTATGAAGATCTGCAAAAGGTAAAGATGGAGAGAACGGTTTGAAGGTCAATGAACTTACATCAGCTGTTAAGCAAGACTTATGAAAGACTATGACTTAGACCTTTCAAGCATGGCATAGGAACCATTCTTAAGTGGTAATTGCACAAAATGTATTTTCTCAACCAAGTAGGGAAAAAAAAGTGAGTGATAACGCAAGTGCAAGGTGCTGTGCTGCTCTTCCTCCATCTGCCACTTCCTGCTTGGTTCAACTAGACCTTTACTTTCTTTTGGGTGCCCACTCTCAGACAGAAAAGGATGCTGGCAAAGATTCAATAGCAGAAGACTGGAAAGAGGGGAGAAGACCACATGGGAAGAAAAGAGAAAGAAGAAACATGAAGACCATTGAAAACTGTGCTTGCAACAACATTACTGAGAGGGAAGAGGAATAAAGTGGAGCCAAGAGGAACATAGACTAAGACAGTATGATGGACAGGATTGCTATAAAGCATTTATTCTTAACACACTGCAAGACTGAAAATCTTTTTCCTTCAGTGTCTCTCTCTACTTAGAAAAGTGAGCATACTTTTATTTCTTATAGTCTTACTCTTAACCTCAGAAGTGTAAAGTGATAGAAAAACTAAAAGGAATTACATTAAACAAGTTTCCAGAACCCTTGCAGGAGATACATCTATAATAATTCAGTAGTATGGCTGATCTTATCCTTGAGATAGTAACCACACAAAATAGCACATGATGGTCAGGACAAACGAGGTTCAAAGAAGAACATGACTATCTCAGACCATTGGAGATACTGTTGTAGTCCTACTTGAGAAAGTGGGGAGTAGGTTGTGTGGCCTTTTCCTAATTTGTGCTTATGGTACGTCCTGTTTTCCATGTCATCTTCTGGGAGCACCACCATTTCTTTTCCTTCCTCACTCAGTTCAGCTAGAACTCCTTTTTTTCCTCCTTCAACCCATCTGTTCTCGTCAGGCTGCTTTAACACTGACAGCATGAGGGCCTTGCAAGCCCAAAATTAACAAACCCCACATCGATTTTAGTGTTTCAGAGGAACAACCTGTTTGATGGCACACATCCAAGCCAATGTTGATATGGATATGGCTTTGTGAGAGCGGAGTGGGAGAAGGAATAAGAGATTTGCTCTTATAACTGCCTACCAGAAGAGGACTATAGTTTCCATGACCACAGGACGGCTTCGTACTAAGGGGCCCAATTTTTCTTGAACACAACATGACTGTGCAAGTATTATCAGTGTAGTAACAAATTGTTGCCACACCATGGACGAGTCTCAGCATCCAAGTCATCCTGGAAGATAATGAAAGGTAGGGATGTAATTCTATTTTTCAAATATATGGATAAGAGTACTTAAAAAAAAGAAGTAATCAAAATAATTAGAAAAATTCTTTCAATCATTAGTACAATCTGTAACTAGCCACAGAAGCCCTTGCTCAGTTGAGCAAGTATAATAGTATCAGTTTTGGGGTCCTAGGAGACTTACTGATTCACTTTTGGCAGCCATAGGCATGGGCGCAGGCTTACAATAGGGGCTTAAATGGCAAATGGTGTGTACATATATATATATATATATATAAAGGAATAACTCCTATGTCTGTGAAACTGACAGTCAGCTGTACACAGTCCTAAACAAGTCTTTGCAGAAACTGCCTTTCCTTCTTATGCACCACCAGAAAACATTGGTTAACCATGGCCAAGTTAGAAGGATGATACAGAGAGTTGTGGAGAAAGGACTTTGTACAACTAATTCTTTTGGGTTTGGTCTTGTCCCTTAATTTACCTGAGTATCCTTCCCTGGAAAAGCAAAATACATTTTAACAAAAGTTTCTACACAAGCTACAGCTACATCAGCGCAGAGCACAGACCAACAGAAATGCTGCTGCCAAGCACTTAAAATTGAAACTGCATAGGATGGGGCAAGGCAGTTTGTTTTCAAACAAAACACCCTATACAGATGCTGGAGTAGCTCCAACCAGGTCCCTGGGGCTGAATACCAGGTTGCAGTTGGTGTCTTCCCAAAACATTTTCACCTATTTATTCCCAGGTGCTCCAAGACTAGTCCACAAAGAAAGGTGAAGAACAAAAGCCAGGAGATTTGCTTGAAAAACATTCATGTAGACATCTATATTTAGACTAAAAATGTCTGTGAAGTAATTTCCTACCAGAGAGAGAACTCCTCATAGGTACACAGTTTCCTACAGACAGTCCTGAGGACCACTACTGCACCTCCTAACTTTGCTCTAACAAGTTGCAATTTCACCTGCTTATATTGTCAATCATTTTCAATTCCAGTCTTTCTAGTTCCTATACTTCTCCTGTTCCCCAGGCTCCTTTTGATGTCTGTGGTTGTATCTGTCTGAACTAGAATGGAGTGCTCAGCCTGCAGATCTTCAGACAAATTAGGATGAGGTAAAAACACTATGCCAAACTGCTACAATTCGTTCAGATACTTTAGCTACTGGGAGGGCTAGAAACTGTCTTCTTGAAGGGCCTCTTAGCTGTAACAGAAAGCTGAGAAGTGTTTGCTCACCTTTTGCAGAGGAGTAGGATGCTGCACACCAGAACAAACTGCCAGGAACACTTGAAGATGATGAAGTTGGTGTGGGGCTCTTCACTGGTTTTATGCTGAAGTGAATGAGAACTGCTAACTAGACTACAGCAGGGAAGTACTTTAAAGAAACCAGTATCTTTCATGAAAGGCTCAGTAATTGAAAGGGAACACTCCCAAAGCAGAAGTCCTGGTATAGTTTCAATGGGATACTTCAGGTCTCTTGCAGCCAGACTGCTCTGAGACCTGAACCACTGCAAGGCAACCGGAGAAGGTCTTTGGAGGATGTGTCAGGTACTTGAGCCGGATGCAAGCCAAATCACTAGTGTAAACATATCCATAATGTGTCTCAAGGCAAAGTCAGACAGGTCAGTTTGCCACCAAAGGGCTTGCTTTGCCTGGACAAGGAGTGCCCATGCGGTCCCACATACCACTAAGTAGTGACTTGGAAAGCTGCTCCCACAGCTTCTGCTGTCATACTTCCCTTTCCAGTGCCAGGTAGGAACAAGCAAAATTTCCACCTCCAGCTCAGGCTTGGCAAATCCTGCGGTACAGCACAGCTCAGCATTCAAGCTCAGTTAGGTGGCTGAGCCTGTATCATGTCAGATGGATGCTGAGGATGCTAAGCCTGAACCATACCCATAGTCCTGCACAGCCACAAACATTCTCCACATCTTTTTACATCAGTCTCATCTTTCATTCTATTTTTCCTTACTTTATCTTTCTTGTCTGTTTGGAATCTCACCACCTGCTTTCCTTCTCAGTATTTCAGTAAGCTCTGCTCTAGAGTTTACTTTTCAGGCCTCCGTCCCAAAGCTTGTATTCAAAGAATAACGTTTGATGCAGTCTTTTGCCCTGCATTACCAAGCAAAGGATTTAAAAGGAATGTCAAATGAAAGAAGCTTTCCAGTCAAGAAAGCTGAGCAGATGTTCATAAAAAAAAATTAAAATGTAGTCTTATGAGCCAGAGGGCATTAAATCCAACAAGATTTGATCTCCAGGCAACCCAAGCTTGTTCTCCTTGCAATTTTCTGCTAACACTTCGAATGACCCCTTGGGAAAAATAAAACTTGCCTGGCTCTGTATAGTTATAATACCCTGACTGTACAACTGAACATAAAAATTGGTTTATAGCTGATCACAGCTTAACTTTAAAATACAAGATTATTTAAATACTAGCAGCAGTCTGGAGCCCTACAAATGCCAGCATTTGTGCAACAGCATTTTCCCTGCAGCCAGCAGCAAGTCTGTTTGTGCAGGGAAGATGATAGATAATAAAATAACCACTTAATGCAAAAGTCTTTAAGTTTACCACTTAAGTATAGCTTAGCTCAGGGGGTTGCAATTCCCTGTCAAGAGCGACAGGAAGATGTTTGATCACAGGAAAATCTTGGGTTCAAACATGTCAGTGAAGCTAATGTGATGCTGTCCCATGGCTAATAAAGCCCTGTCTCAAAACTTGAGCTGGCTAAGGGTTCATCAACACTCTGGTTATGTGCTCAGCCATAGGTTTTTACACCACCACAAGATGTTTTACTGTGTACCAGTGAGCCAGTAGGAAAGTTAACGAATGCATTCCACAGGACGATTTTCCCATTGTTTGCTGCTTTCCTGGAATCATCTTCTGCCCATTTTCTGTTTAGGGTGATACATACAGCATCTGATGCTGTCACATGATTTCACTCTTGAAAAATCATAGGCTTCCTGTCTCCAAGCTTCTATTAGCCTTGATGAGAAGTCATTTGCTGCAGCAATGTAGTTTTGCATTAGGTTTAGTTGAAATATTTCTTAAAATGATAGGCAGATTATGAGAACTGGGCAAGTCAAAGGCTGTTTCTGTATCTAACCCCACCTGTTCAGCTTGGCAACATGGTGGCCCACATTTTTTAAGACAGTCAGAGAAAAGCAGGCTCTCCTAATAATCAGTAAGTCTCATCTGAACCTGCACTTTGACAAATAGATACAAATATGCAACACCTACCAAATTACTACACATAATGAGGCTTTTGCTGTTCTGTTCCTGGGGAGATGAGATGTTCTTATCACACTCAACCGATTCAACTATTCATCGGCCTACGAGTACAAAATAACATTCTTTAAAAATGTGCAATAAAACGATTGGAACAGAAGGCAATCAGTAAGCTTATTGTGGAGCACAGGGATGATGCAGGATTTTAGAGATGCTATTTTTTTCTATTCTATTTCATTTTATGATAAAGTAGAATAACGGAGAGTGAACAAGGAGGGGCAGGGGGGCAGCAGAAGAGAAAAGAATGAAAACCAGGATTTACTAAAGCATGCAAGCCACAAAATAAATTTCTTTCAGTTTCTAAAATGGCTTCTTTGTTTCAAATGCCTTTGTCACAAAAAAACCAGCTTGCTGTGATCTGACTGTTGAGTTGACTGAATTGGGACAAAGGTGTTGTTTTTCCCTCTTCCCCACCGCCCCCATTCTGACATACACTTTCGCTATCATCTTTTAGCCATTTTAAAGGAAATTGTAAGAAAAGCAGAAACGGTGAGGACAAAGGGAAACATCAAAGACATGAATCCTGGAATAAACTCGGAGCAAGTGTAACTTCAATACAAAATGACCATGTAGGGGGATGAAGGGGAGGCGGGCAACAAGAGAGTGCCACGGAAAAAAGAAGTCATCATTGCCATGTGCACACGTTGGTGTAACTGAGGTGCACAGAGCCCAGGGCAGGTGCGGCGGGACAAGGCAGGCTAGCGGCCCCGCGCAGGGCGCGCTGCGGGGCAGGGCAGGGCGCAGAGCCCACTGCGGAGCCGCAGAGCCGTGCGCCTGGCGGCCGCCCAGTGCCGGCCTCCTCCTGGGCAATTATAAAGGATGGGGCCGTTAGAAAAAAAAAAAATTAAATTAAAAATTTGAAAAATCAACTACAAATACCCCAAATGCGCAAGCCACTCAGCACCTCCAAATTTCCTTACGCCACAAGGTCTTTCCATAAAGCGTCCCGCATTCGGAGGGGCAAAACTTCTCTCCCACCGCCGGGCACTGGACGGGGGAGGGAAGCGGTGCAGGGAGCTGCGATGCGATGCCCGGAGTCGCCTCCCGTCGCTAAGCGACCCGCGGGGCCGCCGCCGGGGCCCGCCGCCGCCGCGCACTCACCGCTCCGCGCCGCTCCATCCCCGCGGCGCAGCGCAGCCGCCGTCCCGAGCCGTCCTTCCGAGCCGGGAGGGACACGGGGCTGCGGCCGCCGACGCGATCTGGGTCACCCGGCGCGGCGCCCGGCGAAGGTGAGGAGGAGGAGGAGGCGGAGGAAGGCGGGCGGCGGTGCCGCCTACCGGCGAGCGCGGGGGGAGGCTGCGGCGGGGCCCAAACCCGCCCCGCAGGGAGGGGAAGGGGCCGGGGACCGGCGGGAGCCCCTGGGCACTCCCTGCGCGCCCGCCCGCCATCGGTCCCCGGCCCCCAGCGCGGGATGCACCTCTCATCCCTGGAGTTCGAGACCCACCCCCCACCTCGTTCTCCCCGCGCTTGCCAAGGAAAGGCGATACCTATCTGCGCTTCAGGGCAGTCCAGCCACAGTGGTACGGTTAAGGTCCTACAGGAAAGCAGGGAACCTCTCCAAGGTGTTAAAGGTCCTGGCTAGCTGGACTAGTACTCAGCGAGCCAGTATCCTTTCTCCATATCCCATCCTACCGACCTGTCAAGGAGATCAGTATCCTTTCTTCCCCAGGAGTATATCCTCAAGGCTTTTGATCTTCAAAGTTTAAAGTCAGCTAATCGGGATCGTGGGCATTTCGTTCTATTTATATAGCTCTCCCCTCTAGGAGAATAACAACTGTTGTCTGCAGCATCCTCAGAATCATTTAAAGTTTCCCAGTGCAGTATCTACTGCCAGTAGGCAAGTAGTCTGTGTTTCATTCATCCTGACTGCTTCATGCATCGGTCCAGATGTTCCTTTGAAGCTGTAAGCAGCCTGTCAGGCCACACTGGCATCCCAACATTAGCCGATAGTCTCATGTTTTTAGAAGTCCTCTGAAAATGCTAATTAACCTATTTTTCTAAGTGTTCTCTATGCCTAATTTGAAAATAGCTTTCTGCATGCCCGTTTCAGGGACATGGTTTAATTTCTTCTGAATCTCCCTCTTCAGTCAATTAGACCCCATAATCAACTGTCACATTCAAGAAGTATGGTGAAAACACTTGGGTCGTTGTGTTAAACATTTAACGACTAGGAAACACTGTTCATGTCTTACAGCAAAGCAGACTGGTATTTAATTCTCCTCCTAGCTAGAGCTGTGTAGTCTCTCTTCCACCTGCCATCAGCATGCCTGATGCACCCGGCTGGCAGGTGCTGTGCTCTGCAGAGCTGATCCAGTGGCAGGGAAGGAGGAGGTCCCAGCAGCCTCCACTGCAGCTGGGTGCTCCATCAGCAAATGAGGTCCCACGCTCAATGGAACAAATCCACGGTTGGTATCAGACTGCAGCTTTACCCCATCATCTCTTATTTGCATCATGCTTTGCACACTGAAGTAATCTTTCAAGCTTAATTCCATGCATCAATGCAACTAGAAAAGTAGTTCTTTCTCCCGTCTCCTGCATTACTGCAGTGTTTCTAATTACTATCACAACAATATTCAGCCCCAACATATCAGATCCTTGCTCTTAGGTCCTGTGCTTGTCAGAAACTTCTCTAGCATTGGGCCAAAGGATCCACTGCAGGATTGTAGATGTTTGAACAGAATAAACTCTAAGTTGGGGGACTTTTCAGCGGCTTCAGGAGCAGAGTTCAGTTATGCTCCTCAAAATAAATCTAGAAACAGAGATTTGTAAGACCATTCATTCATAATTATGCGAGATGAATCATGAGCATAAAAAGCCAGATCCTTGATACAGAAGTAGCCTTACTTTTCCAGATGACAGGCTCTTGTTCACAAATATTAAGGAATTCAAAATATCAAATAGAAATCCTTACTGACTTGTTCTCTTACTGTTGTGGCAAATTTAGGAAATCAGACCAATATGTTTGGAGTTTCCAGATGGCCTCCTGCCCATTCTCTGGAATCCTGCAGTGGTACATAGCTGTACTGTAGTCATGCAGTGCCATTTCAGATTTGTCTGAATTTTTTTGAGACCCCTGTTGTCAAATTTCAGTTTGATGTACACATTCACTCTATGGTGGTATGGAAGCTACCCAGGTTATATGACTTCTATGTTCAGCATCATTATTTAATGGAAAGTTGAAGCAACCCAATATTTTATAAAAAGCTCTTTTGTTTATAAGCAGTTAAAGAACATTTTATTATGCTGTAGTTTCCTTTTAACAGCATAATTATTTTTTAATTTATGGTAAATAAAAGAAACTGTGCATGACAGCAGAAATATAGCCTGTACTTACAAGTGGCAGTGAAACCATATTAGAAAAAAATAGATGTAGGACCCCACTAGTTGAGCAATGTCACACTTTTCCAGCAATAGCTCATACAGCCTGCTGTGCTTAATAAAAACCAGCAAGGTCACCTGCATGATTAATTTAGCATTGGAAAGAAGGTGACAGAAGCAGTAGAAAAACCAGATAACAACATACCTCACTCAGATATTGGTAAAAAATCAAAAGCTCAAGTCCCTGATTATTTTGGATAGAAGTTCTTGCTGTTACAGAAGTTACTGATAAAGACAAAATTGATAACAAAGACATGTGCTGTGTCCTTGTGAAGAGCCTGACTATTTTGACATCACCCAACACATTTCTCAGACAATGTGCCACCCAAGCATAATTAAATGCATCATAAGGACTTATATTTTAGTTAATGGTTTTATAGTATTATTTTTTCCCATTTTAACAAGTAACATTTTTCATTTTGTGACAGTATAGAGGTGACAGAAATACTTTAGCTACACTTGTATTCTTTGACTTAAAATCGACAAGAGAAAGACTGTATTTTACCTAACAAGCCTGGTCATGCTGGAATAATAATAAAAGTTGTAGTGAGAAAGGATAAGGATGGAATAGGAAAACCCTCCTTATTTACGTAAGGAAATTTTTTACCTCAATTTTCAATTTTCAAAATCTGTGGTTCAGATTATTAATCTCTTTAATTTTCACTCAGCATGAGATAAGCTACTCTCTCCACAAATGACAAGCTTCTCAGGCTGTTCTCAAATTTCATCACTTGCTCCTCTTGAGGGGTTTCTTGTCAGCTGGAAATTCTTTGTGCCTGGCTTAGGACAAGCATCAAATACAGATTGTCCTGCAGTGGTGAATTATATGGCTCTCACACACTGATAATATAGCAACTAGGGCTGTGTGCACATAAGCTTCAGGATAAGTTTTTAAATCAATCTACTTATTTTGTTCATCTCCAGTTCCACACTTCGCCTCACTTGTATTTCTGTGACTGAAGATGCCATAAAATTTAACACGGGAGAGACTAAGAGAAGCATGTAGATGGTGGTAACGTGAGAGATGAAGTGTGTCAGGCTGACTCACAGTGCCTTTAGAGAGATGACAGCTAAATGAAGCAGCCAGTATGCTCATTTAGTTTACCCATTTCTTGAAGCAAAGAATTTTGCCATTTCATTCTACATATGAATTAAGAGCATTCAATGTTATAATATTTTAATTTATATCATTCTGGTGGATATTTCTGCATAGAAAGAGTAAAATAAAGTGATGTAGACATGAATTTCAAATACTGTATGCTAGCAATATCTGCTTTTTTCTCTTAATAAAAGTAAACAAACTCAAATATGCTGAAACTGTGTCCCAATCATCACCAAGATGTGTACCAAACATATTATGTTTGTGTGAAAAATAAAGAATTGCATTTGTAAGAGAAAAATTTTAAATCAATTTAAAAGGAAAAAAAGGTGATTTTTAAAAATCTATTCTTTTCATTCATCTTTTGCCATTAATTAGATCCATACTCTGAATGCATGTACTACACTTCATGCAAAGATTACAAAGTGTTTCACCAATGATTCATGAAGATTCACAACCCCTGGTGATTTGGGTAAATATTTATGTAGATGTCATACAGATCAGCAAACTGACTCACAGACAAGTGGTGTTTGTACAAGAAAACCCCACACTAAGTTTGGATGCTTTTTTTTTTTTTTCTCTTTTGCCTATTCAGTTTAAAAGCTTACAATTCCTGTTCTCCAGATATGTCAAATGTGCACATAGATCCAGAGGTGTAATGAAAACTAGATTACAAGAGCAGTAAATGGGGTGACCCAAGCATCTGACCATGTTTTTGTTTAGAAAATTTTAACTTATGATTGAACAGCTATTCTTGCAAAGAAAGTAAATGTGTTGCATGAGTTCTCCTGAGATGTGCCTGAAAGGAGATTGAAAGAATGGAGTTCCAGTCCAAGGAATACATTGCAATATTCTCTCCAGTCAGTGGGGGCACCAAGGATCTCACTTATCATGGAAATGTAACATTTAGTTCCCTTATGTAATGAGTACTATGTCTTTAAAAATTAACTTCACAGAGTGTGTCTGAACTGCAAGCACTGCATCCTTAAAATGTATTGATTGCTCAAGTAGACAGAATCAAGAGCCTGATATCCCATGATTGTCCTTATGATGCATTTATGCCCTGAACTGTGAGAAACTATGGTTCCCAAGGACATGCAGGAAAGCAGACTGCCTGCCTAGTGTAGATATCAGGGAGGATCCCTGTGCAAGGTCACATTGCTTCCTGAATGCCTACCAAATCCTCATTTCTTGTGGCAGAACTCAGTTTTCCCAGGTTACCATAGGATTTTGACTGTAGGGCCAGAAGAGTATAATATAGTTCAAATAGTATTTTTAAAACACTCTATTTCTTGTTTGTTTAACATAAAACAGGCATAAAGAGCCAGAAAAGAATGTAAGGTACATACAGACTTTGAAGGGGTGATAATTTTCAGTCTTTGTGTCAGAGAAAACAAATATTTCGTGAGACTCTAACAACATTGCTTTCAAGGCTAAACTACACCATGTGTTGATTTAGAGTGATTTAGAGGGAAATCAATATTTTGTTATGGTTCTTTCAGTATTCCATATTATTTTTGTGACACCCCAGAAAGTGTACTAGACTGGTGAAAGATCTCACCTAAACTTTGCCTGAACTGCAGAGAAAGAGTCACACTGGCAGTGAAAGCAACAATTCCTGTTCAGCAGAGAACTTTCATCTTTTCTTTAAAGCTTGCATGGCATTGGAAAGATTTAAAGCCCTAAGTTGCTAAGATTGTTTATGCCAAGAGAAAATGAAAACTGAGGACAAAACAATTTCATGCTATGTATGGTTTGCTTAGTATTACTGCATGTGGGACTTTGAAGGCTGAGGACTATTCACTGAGAGGTTTTATTTGAGCAGAAAAAGCTGGTAGGAGTTTCACTGGGAATTTTTGAATTAACTTCAAATATTATGCTTTCCAGTAGTTGTGTCTAGGGAATTTATATCTCTTGGGGTCTTCCTTAATGAAATCAAGAAATTATCTGTTTCTTGACATCTGTGTCCACATGTTGCAGGAACCTCTCAAGAGCTGACTCTTTGTACTAGCACTATGTACAATGAAATATCTTCAGACTTGTAGTATGCATATCATAATTACAGTAATTTCTGTCTTATGCCTGAAAATTCACAGGAATTTTCTGAAGATTCACCAGAAGAGGGTCAAAGATTTTCTGTTTATTGGGGCTTACAGATTGTTCTCCCAGTTAAAGTGCAATATTAATGGTCACCCAGCAGGCATGCTTTTGCAGTGTGTCTGACAACAGAAGCTAAAGCTGTTCCTCCCTGTCTCGAATAAACAGTCTTGAACTTCATTAGTGTAATTTCATGGCATAGCAAAAATGCTCAGTTTAGCTAACCCCTGTCCAATCCTAAACATTCACAGACTGGTTTGGTTCTGTAGATGACAAGATCTGCAGCTGTCCCAGTAGAGAACTGGAATCTCCCTGCTCAGAAAAAGCTGTGTCATCATGCTAAAGAACCTTGCTCCACAAGAGGATCACACCTGGTAACAGTGGAAGTGAATCTGCCAATAATCATGTATTGGTGCCAGAAACACAGTGTTGCCAAATATTACAGTTTTACCGTGAGATTTATGCTATTTAGTATATTTCTTAAAGTTCCAGTACACTGAGTCTTGAGATTTCAGGACAAGTGCAGCTTCTTTATTAAAGGAAAGGGGGGAAAAGTACTCTAAAATCTTACGTTTGTGGAAAAAAGCTTGAAAAATTTGGAGGTATGAATAGAATGTAGGCTAAAGCCTAGAAATCAGAAGGCATACTGATACTACTTGACATTTTAAGTCTCTTGAGAATACAAGCATTTTGATCACCAGCATTTGAGAATCCCACTGATTTTAACAGGACCCAGACTTCTCATGTCTCTTTCAGTCTTATGCAATTGCTAACAAAACTTCTAGAAGTTGTTTTTTTTCTGACTGTTTTTTAGAAAGGAATATGAAATCTAACATTGAACAGCACAAATGCAGAATAAAAATGACATGCAAAACAGAGCCAGCCTTGCCTTCTTCCTGAAAAATATAAGCCCTTGGCATTGCAGAGGTTTGTTATGGAGTTTTATTATCACAAGCAGCAGCAGTTGCACATTTTGAATTTAGGTCAACACATATTTGTCCAAATACTGAACCATTACATGAATGCTATCCTGAAACAATTCATCTTGTCTTATCCTTTATTACAGTACTTCTCTACAGGAGTAGTCATGGGTGATTTTGAGCTGGATTTTCTGCTAAGAGGTTTCTTCTTATTTCTGTAACAAACCTGCTATCCTGAAATATATCCTATTTGCCATGATTCTTAAACTGCAGTTTCTTACACCAAGAGATTTGATATAGCAAATCCTATCTTCTTGCGATTCCCTTTTAATTGGGTTTGAAATTAATGGAAATCCAGTGTGATCGCATTAGGCTAAAGCATGGTTTGGCTTGCTTTGCTATAAAAGGGAGTAAGATTGTCTTTCCACTTACAGACCAGTAACCTCTTGTTTGTTGAAGGAAATAGAAGTGTTTACTTGTTATCCCATGAAGTTGATTCCCAGGGACTGACAAATGCCTTGATTCTTCCTGGGAATGTGGCCAAGTCAAATAGCTAGCAGCATGGCAAATAGTGTAATTTGTTCCTCAGAAAACTCAGTAGGATTTTATTTTTTCACCTGTGCCTAAATGGGAGCATGATATTCTGCATTAGAAGACATCTTTCCTCATTATCAATTAAAAAATAGACCCAGAGCCAAGATTTTCCAATATAAACTTTTTTTTCTTAAGAAATCTGTTAAGACTTAATATCAAACTAGAATATTAGCTGACATTTAAAACCAAAATATTAAAATTATTTTAAAGGGATTTTTTAAAAGAACTAGTGCATTTTCTGTGAAAGCACTTTAAATCAGAGATTATATTAACAACAAAGGTAAATGTATTTCAATCCCCACTTTTGTGAACTCTTTTGTGGTTAGTCAATGATAATGTTGTTAATGGAGATGTATTTTTACTTGTCAATAAGCAATGTGGTATCTGTAGGAGGAGCCTGTACCCATCTTGTCTAGCATGGGAGGAGAATGAACAGTGCTTCTAGGCTTAAATCATGAGGGGCATAACAGTTCTGGTTTGAAATAAGCTTATGTTAAACCTTTAACCAGCCTTTAACTGTTTTCCTTTTAAATGGTGGAAATTTCCTATGTGAGAATGTTTATTGAAGAAAAATCTTGACCAGAGAAAATGCTATTGCAATATGCATGAAAAATTCTTGACCAATGTTAATCATACAGAGATACTTGAAAAACGAACTCACAGTGAGTTTGTTCTTCCCCAGAGAACACACATGGACATGAATGTAAAATGGAGAGTGCACAGAATCTGGAATGTGGACATTTAAGAGAAACAGCCTTTGGGCAGGTATTTTCCACTTGTCAGAACAAATTGGTAATGAATTACAAACTGGTATCATTAGGATCATCCTTTCATTAGCTTTCAGGGTTGGGTGGTTTCCAGGGCCGAGAGCCTTGGAGAATATTTTAATAGAGACAGCAGCTGTTGATGCAGCCTGGCTTTTCTTTCTCCATTCACTCTGGCTCACAAGAAGAGCAGATGATAACTAAGGCTTAGTGTTCACAAAGGTTAACAAGCTCTATGCTATACTCTTACTAGATAGGTAGCAAACATTCCTACTTTAAATATAAGAAAACTTAGGTAGAAGATCTGTGCTATCACAACACTTTGTTATCCACTATGTGTGTCAAGGACAGAGGGTGACTTAATAGCACAGACTGTGGTGGAGGAAAAGAAGGGGAACCACCCTTCTGACCAAGTACTTCCTACCTCCCATATTACAGGCTGGTGGATGTGCCCTGTCAGCCTCGCATGCTTAGTGCACTTGTATCTTCTGTACATGGAATAGCTGTGTCCCTGGCATAGGCCATGGTATACATTCCAAGGGAAAGGATATTTTTGGTGTCGTTTCTTGGTTGGTTGGATTTTTTCTTGTTTTCTTTTGAAAAACTTGAGGAGCTGGCTTGAGTCTACAGGTTTACAGGCTTGTCAGCCACCTTAAATACCACCTGCCTGGGAATCCCACGCATCAATGATGCTGAGAAAGGTTATATACCCACAGGAGGATGAGGGAGGAAACATAAAAATCAGCTTGGTACTTAAATAGAGAGAGAGAAAAGATGCGTTAGGCTTTAGGTAATAAGATGCAGTGAGAAGTAGAATATTTGTCAGGTAAACAACATTTATGTACAACCCAGAGGCTCAGTCTTCACATGGCCTTGTCTGGTTTGGCATGGTTTTATCTTCCTCTGTCCCTGGTGCTTCGGCGAGCCAAAGGTAACATGATCAGTGATGGTGGCTTGTCCAGGGTATGGTCTCTTATGGTGAGCACCTGAGCCTGGGGGAAACTGTGACGCTGTCTTTAATCCATCCTGGCCTGATGGAAGCTGTCTTTAACTTGTAGTGTGGGTGTGGCTTCCCTCATCTGGTTTTGGATACCCTGTGTTGGAGGAGGCCCCAATGAAGGGATGGAGGCAGGTGTGGGGCTGTGGGATGGTGTCCTTCTGCACATAGGGTTAAAGCATTGCACTTGTTCTGTGAGGACTCAGAAGGAGGAGACTCTGTGGATAGAGAGGAGGTTGGCAAAGAGCTGGTTCTGCTTGGAGAAAAGGTGGCATGGGAGGGCCTGCTGGCAAGTGGAAGCATGGAGTGAGCAGGAATGGGAGGTGGCACAGTGACAGTAAGTATGTGTCCATGGAAGGTGGTTGTAGGGAGCCACTCACTCCCTTCCCCTTGCCACACCGACTGTCCTGGATCCACCTGGCATGGACATCCCTCTCCCCAGGACAGAGGGGAGAACCCTGGCCTGGTCATTGGGAAATCTTGGCACATAGAACTGGCTGCTGCCAGAGAATCAGAGAGCCAGTTAGGTTGGAAAAGACCTTTGGAGATCATCAATCCAAACTTTGACCCAAGACCATGATGTCAAATAGGCCATGGCATTACACGCCACATCCAGATTTTTCCTAACATCTCCAGGGACAGTGACTCTGCACTGGGCAGTCCATTCCAAGGTCTAATCACCCTTTCCATGAAGAAATGCCTTCTAATGTCCAACCTGAACCTCCTGCAGCCTAAGACTATATCCTCTTGTCCTGTCACTTGTTACCTGGCAGAAGAGATTGACCCCCCACCCCAGCTGGACACGCTCCAGCCCCTCAATGTCTTTCTTGCACTGAGGGGCCCAGAACTGAACACAGGATTTGAGGTGTGGCCTCAGCAGTGCCCAGCACAGGGGGACGGTCACTGCCCTGCTCCTGCTGGCCACACCATGGCTGATCCAGGCCAGGATGCCATCGGCCTTCTTGGCCACCTGGGCACAGCTGGATCGTGTTCAGCCACTATCGACCAGCACCCCCAGGTCCTTCCCAGCCACTGCCCCCAGCCTGCGGCGCTGCCTGCGGTTGTTGTGACCCAACAGCAGGACCTGGCATTTGGTCTTGTTGAACACCAAAGCTTGGATTCCCTGCCCTGTAATAAAAAGAGAGCCGTTCGCGCTGATTAAATCCCCACGCCCACTCGGCCGGCAGCGGGGCGGGGCGGTGCCATGACGGCGCGGCGGGGGCGGTGCCGGTGCTGAATGCCCGCCCCGACATGGCCGCTTCCTGCAGGTAACGCGCCCGCCGGGCCGGGACTGCAGCGCCAGGGCCTCTCCCGGCTCTGGCTGGGCACGGGGAGCCGCGGGGGCGGCGGGAGTGCAGGCGGCTTCTGCTGCTGGTTCCCCTCCCCTCCCCTCCCCTCCCGTCCCGTCCGTGCCGCCCTGTGCGGGGAGCAGAGCCCGCGGCGGCCTGGCCGCGTCTCCGGCTCTGTCTCTGTCCCTGTCAGGATGAGGTGGTGTAAGGGGGAGAAGGCCAAGTCGGTCCCTACGTCTGCCTCACAGCTTTTATAGCCTCCCCCGTGTGTACTCAGGGCAGAGCAGAAGGGACACTGCTGTGAGGGTGGTGAGGCCCTGGAACAAGTTGCCCAGGAGCTGTAAGTGCCCCAATCCTGGCAGTGCTCAATGCGCCTCTTGCAGGTCGCGCCCCTGCCCCATGGCACGGAGTTTGGGACTGGTTGATCTTTAAGGTCTGTTCAAACCCTTAACATTCTGTGATTCTAAGACGCTCTCCTGTGGTTATTCCTATTATCGCTGCTGTTTGCAGCGTGTGCCCAGAGCCCGGGGGTTTGCGGGTTGTCGGTGCGAGGTTTGGTGCTGGCTGTCCCTAGCAGAGGTGGGATGGGGCAGCCGCGGGGACATGCTGGTGCCTGGGTGTGCTGGTGCCTTCAGGCGCGTTTGGCTAATACTGGAGCTCTTAAATCTCACCTTCTGACCTCCTGAATATATTTTTTTTTTTCCACCCCCAGATGTCTGTGTGAATACTGTGCCCTTATACGTTTGTTGTCTGTGGCATAAAACCGAGCCAAAAGTGAGTAACAAAGAGCCCAACTTATCCCTGATCGCGGCGCTCCCTCTGCCGACAGCCGCCGCTCAGCTCTGCCCTTCCACCAGGTACTTCCGTTTTCAGAAGTGGCTTCTACAGCAAACAAGGCTTCTACAAAATAAGCTTCATACGTTGCATTAAATCCTTATATTAACTTTTGTAGTAACTTTAGGCCACTTTTGTTACGCGCTATAAACTTAGCTCGCATTGCAAGGGGAAACCGTTTTCAGTGTGTCTTTTCAGGAGCTACATTTTAAAAATACTTGAAAAACTAGGTGGTAACAGTAATGAATGCAACAATGGATTAACCCTTTTTCGTTTCTAGTCATAGTGGCCTTTCTAAAGGAGGTGTGAGATCCTAGCGAATGAAGTTTCCTGCTTCTATACAGTTGAGTGTGATTCCTTTGTTCAGAAATCAGCGCAGACTTGGTTTCTGTACCTGCTGAATTGAGCCACTGCAATGGTGCAACAGACTAGACACAGAGTTTAGACCCGGTTCAGACAGAGACCAAGGGAATATTCTGCTGTCTCAGCTATGCATATATGAATGCCTTCAGGAGCTGGAGACACCAGAGTGATGCTGGCAAGCATGACACAGCACATCAGGAAGGCCTTCAGCTTCTTGAGCAGCAGGTGAAAGGCTGAGTGTTGTGGGACAGGTAATCTCTGCCAGTGTTACATGCTATTTAGACAGACTTGGCTTGGTTCCAAAGTATTTTTTGTGTATTTTTGCTCTCTTTCTGAAAACTCACCAAGTCAAAGATGTGTCACTTTCCTGTGAAGCAGTTTGGGACTGTCTGATACCCTCAGGCAGAGGAACCTGCACATGTGTAGGCTGTAAAGATGTGGGCCTTTGTTCACCTATGTGTGGCAAATAAAGTGGGGCAGGCCAAACCTTTTGGACCCAATAGTGTAGATGGTGATGCTTAGGGACAGGGTTTAGTGGTGGACTCAGCAGTTCTGGATTAACAGTTGAACTCAAACTTGCAGGTCTTTTTTAACCTAAATGAGTTTGTGATTCTGTGAAATCTTATAATTGCAAAGCTTGGTTATAGAAGGCTTGCTGAAGGAGCCTGCAAATCAGCTGAATCTTAGTAAGGGTAACTCATTAGATGCACTTAGGAGAATTTACTTAATAGAGACTTTTTGTGCTGCTTTTCATGAGACTTCTGTTTTTCCTCTCTTGGTTATCTTGGCTTCTAATTATCTTACACTTTTGGGTAATATAACAGCCAACTTTTGGGTGTTGTTTTTTTTTTTTTTTGTTTTGTGTGTGTGTCTCTCACTGTGCTTTTTTTTTTTTGTGGTTTTTTTTGGTTTTTTTTTGTTTAAGCAAGTTTGGGATTTTTTTATCATTATTTAAATAATGAAGGTTAAGAGGACCATTGCTCTCTGTGTATGTAACACCGTTTGTTGATTAGGTGGAGAATCTTATTTTGAACTGTTTTGAGCTATTTGTCTTTACAAGGAAGAATGCTGTTTTCAAAGAATGAGCTGTGGCCTGTTTGCAAGTGTACCATCAGGAAGGGAAAATTATTAGGAAGGTACCGGGAATTTGAGGAAGGGAAGGGAAAAAATCAGAGTGTAAAGCAGCCAAAAAGCCCTTAATGAGCACTGTTGCTTTAAAGGGAAATGGCACAGTTCCTAATAAATCTGCAATGAAACTAATTTTGCAGACATCAAGATTGGTTCTATAACCCATTGATCTTTTCAGCCAGTGCACTTAATTTCTGAAGTCATGTGAAATAATTATTTTCGTAGTCTTCTCCTTTTTCTGACGTTCTGCCCTGTTTCAGTTTTATTACTTGTGAGATTTTTGTCTCAGGCATTTTTTCTCCGTTGCACATGAGCGTGATTGTGCTTGAATTCTCTCTAAGAGAAATGTCAAGAGTCTAATGGTGGTAGGATGGATTTTGGTGCTGAGTAATTTATTAAGTGTGGGGGTTTTGTTGTTGTGGTGGTTTTTTTTTTGTTTGCTTGTTTAGTTGGTTGGTTGGTTTTTTTTGTCAGGCTCAGATATAAATGTGATCTTTATGTAATCAGATATATGTAAAAACTTGAATAATGCCAGGTAGTCAGAGTTCAGACTGTTACAGCCTAGCATGTACCGCCTCAAACTTGATAGCAGGAATCTGAAACCATATCAGGAAAGAATTGTTGATGCCTGTCATGCCAGTAACTTGCTACATTTGCTTGAAATTGTTGTTGGACAAGGGTTTCAATTCATTTAAGACCACTGTAAAATTGTGTTTGAGAATGGAAGACGAATGGTAGGAGGATGAACTACTAAGTGGAAAGACAAAAGACTGAGTCTTTTTTGACAGCATTTATCCTGCTCCTTTTTGGAGCATTAGAATCTTTTATTTCCACAGAGTGCTTTTGTCATTCTGATTATCTTTAAAGATTTTTCTTGTGCACTGCAGTTAAGTTATGCAGGCTGATGGTGGTAATGCTGCAGCAATCATGGAGAATACATACTTACAGCTCCTGTGCAACACTTCAGTATTTTATAACAATTTTACTAGCATATCAGTGCTTTAAAACAAAATTTTTGCCAAGTCATTCAACACAAAGTTGTAGCAAATACTAATATGAGGATTTTTTTACCTTTACCATTTTTTGTGGTACGTTGTCATGTTATCATGATTGCATCTACAGTTCAGGAGTTGGGAAACAGCTTTGCAGTCATACAAGCCAGAAGGCATGCAAGTGGATGAGTGACTTGGAGTAGGTTACGGAGTTAAATGATTATGTATAGGGATGATTGACCTAGTTTTGTTTTGGTTTTTTTTTTCCCTAAAAATAACTGCAACAAAACCATTTTTTGACAGGAAGAGAAAATGGAAGGATTGTTGTCAGGTTGATGATGATAAAAGAGTGGAATAGGACAGACAAATGCAGTTGGATTGTCCAGCTATACTGTTAGGAGGATTTTTGGCAAAGAAGACAAGATACCTCTAAAATACAGGTGAGGGATTATATTATAGGGAGAAATAAAGTCAAGCTGCATCAATGTCTTGGAGCTTTGTCATAATCTTATGTGAGATCTGGACTCCTACCTGGGATTTGAAGGAAGTAGGAAAAAGGAAGGAAAAGAATGTAGGCTCAGAGAAATGTGGGAAGGTACTGTATGATCTCAGTATAGTGTACTCACTGCTGATAAATGTTGTGTTGCCATGAAATTCAGTAGTGTATATATATATATGTACACAGTTTTCTGTTCCTCCTCACAACAGGAATGTCATTTGCATCAAGTTTGGGAGATGTGGTGAATTGAGGTGTGGAGCATCCTATTTGCTTGCTCTAGGACATCTAAGTATTGCACATTTTTCTACTCTCAAGAAAGTCAAGTTTGGCCAAATGTCGCACTTGGTTGCAATTAGGTAAAAGGAGCCAAACGTTTCATCTCCAACTCAAGCATTTGGTGAGGCATGAGAATAACTGAGAAGCTGAGACAACACAAATCTAATGGTAGTTCCACACATAATTTTTTTTCTCATGTTCTGCTCTGGAGAGACTGTAGAGAGAAGGAAATTAGCTGAAATTACAATATGAAAACAGGAGGGGCAGACAGGTTAAAACCCACAAATGAATGTAGTGATACTGTGAATGGGAAGAAAGGAGTGAAGAGGAAGAGAAAAATGAGAAAATTAAATCAAACATTGTAAGAGTCTTTTAAAGCTTTGTTTTTGGGAGAGATCCTTTTCAAGTGGGACACTCACTATGTGTTGTTATTTCTGCTTTCCAGAACACCGGTATGGAAGCTAAACCCAGTGAAGATTGTTTGAAAATCCAGAAAATGAAGAAGAAGGTATTGAGGAAGCAGGTCAGAGCTCAGCATACATTGATGAGACATGAGGGAATAAAGTGCATCTCCCATGCCACACAGGTGACTGGTAGTTGGGGTTTTGATGGTGCTGTTAAAATGCTGCTTGTCTGTGTTCTCTTCTCACATGTGTCTTATGTAAAATGCAGTTCTTACAAATGCACTTCCAGAGATTGAGGATTTTCTGTGCTCCTTTGATTTCAAAGCAGAACTGTACTTCAGCAATTTGGTGTCTATGGAGAGACTTTGATGGATAAGGTTTTTTTTAACCTGGAACAATAGTTACTTGGGTTGAGGAGGAAACATTGGAAATGTTATTGAAGTAGATAAACTTTTTTTCTCTTTCTCTATGGTTTCTTTTTTTTTTTTTTCTTCCTCAGGCTTTTAACTTTTGTATCTTTCTATCCTCCATAGTTCTCTGTCAAGTGCAATTTGTCTCATCTAAGCTCCCTATTAAAAACATTTCTATCTTGGAAATCCTTTCCATTTTGTTTTTTTTTTCTTCTAAACAAATTAAGACTGTGGTTCTGTGGGAATTGCACTGGTTGGCTGACTTGTAGCTGTTCAAATAGGGACAGCTTTCTCCTTCCTTGGGGAAAAGAGACCCAGCAGAAAACTAGTTAGATTTTTGATTTGTAATGTTCTGCCACTGTAGAGTTACAGCAGGTCAGAGAATGACCTCACAGATACTGTTGTAGCAGAAAGTGACAGGAACTTGCAGACAGAAAGGGAAGCTAGAATTTCTAATTTCTCTCTCTCATTTATGAAGAAATACAAATGGCTTGAAACACTGTAGAGCAATATCATTTACCCCATGCTTGTTCATCCTGACCATGCAAATTCTTCCCATTCAAATATGGAAACATTATTAACAATAGGTAGATCTTTATACATTTTTGTAATAAAATATGGTTTTATTTTTGCTCAGATTTCACACCACATGGACAAATGCTAATGACTCAGCAGTCTTGTTTATATTGTAAACTCTTTAGAGCAAAGACTGTATTTTTCTAGTGTTGCTTGGAAATACGTCTGTAATTTGGGACTTGTTCCCCTTGAAACTGTCCCAGGTACCAAATTATCCATCTAATCTATCCAAAGAGTAATTTTGGGGTCCAGCAGGCTCCTTTTTGGTGACAGAAGATTTGAATAAGTGATACATGAAACAAAATTATAGTGCTACTGGTAAACTTTTGTCAGGAATATAGGAAATACTTCCAGGCTTTGTGCAAGAGTCTGACTATCTCTAAATTACATCATCAGTTGCTATATGTGCTGCAGCAGTTGTGTAGTGGGGTCTTTATAGATTAAGTGAAAGGAGTGGTTTGAACCTCTGCCTGTCTGTCACACACATGGGTCTCTCCATCAATAACATTCCAGAAAATAGCAGTAATTAATAATGAGGTAAACTTTGAAAAATATGATCCGTAGTGGACAGCCTGATGCAGAGCTTAGAACAGATGTTAACAGAACCTTCACAATAGGCATAATCACAGCAGTGCTCAGTGTATAATTTTTTTTTAATGACCCTCCTCTTCAGTTCTAAACCTCATTTTCTGTTGTTTTTTAGAGAAGTGAAGTGCTGTCCTTTGGAATAATTGAACACTTTTCCCAGCTGTTTCAGAAAACCCCAAAATTATGTGTGCCAGTGCCACTGTTTGCTTGCAGTACACTTGATGCACACGTGCCACTTCAAAGCATGCATTAACTGAGGAGTGTTTCTGATAGAGGTTGCAAGGCTTTCAGCTAGACTGTGTGCTGGGCAAGCAAAGGTTGCCTTAGCCTTGTGTAACAAGCACCTAGAAATGTAAATATCTTGTGCAGAATACATGAAAGAGTGCTCATGGGTTTAATTTTTATTTATAGTGCTATTCTCTTGGTAAAATGTTAGTTTTAAATGAACCAACAATAATCACTAGTTCTTTTGTTTTGTTTTTTTAATTCTTTTTCAATTAGAGCCTGGTTATTGCTAATGCTGGTCTTGGTAATGGGATGAGTAGACAGCAGTTGCTCAGGATACTACAAGAATATGGAGCAATGGAAACACTCTTAATGCCACCAAATAAACCATATTCATTTGTGAAATATAGGACAACAGAAGAAGCCAAGAAAGCCTTTAATGCCCTTAATGGAAAGGAAGTAACACTGGAAGACTGTGGCCAAAACATTGTTCTATATATTAATTTTGTGGAAGAAGGTACAGTTTTTCTGCTGTCCTATATATCTGGCTTCCTGCATATTGCTCCCCTTTGTTTTTACTTCCTGGGTTGTAAATATAGGTAAAAGCACACTAGTTTTTGTAGACACAGATAATGAAAGCTAGAATCTGAGATTCAGGACATAAAATAATCTTTGTATTCCAGGTTAGGATGCTCTAATTTCAACTCTATTATTTGGAAGCAAAAGGGAAGGAAAATTGAGTAATTTTCTAACCATTCAATACTGTACATGAAGGTTGTGTGATTAAGGAGTCTGGAGAATCTCTGGGCAGTTCATTGGATTTGTTGTGTGACCCTAGTCTAGCAGTCTCTATCTCAGCTCCAAGAAGAAAAATATGCACAATGAAATTTCTGTCTTTTTTTTCCCCCTTCTCCCCAATAGTTTTTGGGTTTTTTTTTTGCTGATTATAAGCTATTTACTAGAAGAACTGTTGCTCTTTCTGCGAGCTTTCATAATGCCTAGCAGAAAGGGTTCCTTGTGTTGGTCTGTACATTCTGCCAGTAAATAGCTTTTTTTGAGCTCTTAGGATAGCAAACTGAATGTCCCAACATCAGTGATGTTTCACATTCACCTAGGTATTTTGTTCTGTACTCCACATTTGTACATATTTGATTACAGAGTACTCTCTGGCTGTGGAAGCAATCTGCAATTACAATAAATCACTAGAACTCTACAAAACTAAAATGAAATTCAGGTGGAATCTTGAAGTGATTGGGAAATTCCGTTTACCATTATTTTTACAGGAAAACTACAAGGGGTTTTGTGTTTGAATAGTGTAAAGTCTTGTTAGTTTTACACAGCTAAATTTTTAGAAGGTGCTTAAATGATGCAAAACTCAGACCTTACCCTGTTTTGTCATGACAAAAAGGATCATTCATTCTCCAAATAAGACTACAATGAGGGCTCCATTGTATCACTGAACATTTCTACAGCTGTACTGTATTCTCATACAAAGTAATTATGTCCCCATAGGAAATACAGGTTTTATTTTCTCTGAAGAGTGACAAAATTCTCTTTTTTTCATATACCTCAGTTTCCTTGCAAAATGCTGTTCCTACAAGCTTGCCTCCAGGCTTAATGGTAATTGAAAAGATTATTTCTCCAGAGGAAGAAAGGAGGATGTTGGAAAGTATTGTCTGGAAAGGAGATGAAGATACTCAGAATGGTGGGTGCAGCTATAGGAATCCAGACATTCTGTACTTCTAGGCTGTTTTTTTCCTGCAGTTTCAGGTTACAGGAAGTCTATGTCTTGGTAAATGTATTGTCAGAAATGATTCTGTGTTTGTTCTTAGCATTTTAGAAATTGGGTCTTATACTGCAAGTGATCAGCTGCTTGGAGCAAGTGATCTGAATTGATATTCTAGAATGGATTTACTTGGATAACAAACCTGCAGTCAGAGACAATAAAAGTATTTTTTATGTATCTCGTGCCAAGCATAAGACTGTTTGTAATTTGGCATCCAACTGAAGAGCCATGTCTTCTTCTATGTAAAAAAATTACTCAGTGAGGCAAACATTCTGGGTGCTTTCATACTTTCACTTGAGCTTACTTGAGTTAAATCCTTCAGTAAATGAATTCTTGGAAATCACTTCAGAGTTCCTGTGTAAATTAGTTCTGTGGAGCAATGCAAAAGGTTATGTTGACCTTAGCTAATGTGTAACTTGGTGGTTAATGTAAATAATGGGTCTTGAGGTATCTGTAGGGTATTCATCAGGTGTAAGTTCAGAGAGCAGGGCAAGAAAAAGATGCCTTAAGCTTGGCTCAAAAAAAATTGGTATTCCCTGCTTCTTGCATGTACAAAACCATCCTCCCTTTGACTCAAAACAGCAGTGAATGTGATGCTTGATGAATTACAGAAGATAATGAGCAGAAGTGTGTGCATGGAGAACGAGGGTTGCATACACTGTTTTAACTGCTAATTAAAGAGTGTTTAGGCTTAACAGGTAGGATGCAATAGAGGAACATAGCAAATTGCTGGCAATGTTCCATGTTGTCTTATGCAGTCTAATCTTACTTTAAAGTTATGTGTTTTTACAGCCCAGAAGACTTTAAAGCATAGAAGAGTAAAGCATTTTGGATATGCGTTTCGCTATGATAACAATAATGTTGATAAAGACAAACCATTACCTGGAGGTGAGAACTTCCATATTAAACTTACTTTGCACTGATGTTTGAACCATTATGTAAAGCCTTCAAGCCTTGCTGAGTTATAGCTGTGAGAGTCTGGTTAAAGGAGAGCCTTTGCTGTATTTTAAGCACATACAAAAGTGCTTTTGAATTTTGACATTCATTCCAAATTATTGTTAGTGTTTTAAGCTTGTTGTCCAGTACCTTGGAGCCAGACGTTGCTGCCCTTTGTTGAGGTCTGGTCAGATAAGGCTTTTGGGATTGTAATTGTCATTCCTTTTTAGCTTTTTGTTCCATAAAACAATTAAGTGTTACAAATTGCATATTAATTTATTTGGGGAATGTGACGTATGTTGCTGTATATATTTATCTCAACCAGCTTGAAGCTTGCTGGATGCACACTGAAATAAAATTTCCTTTGCTCTGAAAGCAATTTTGTAAAGGTTTCAATAACTCATATTTGGAGTTGAAAGCTGTGAGTCAGAGCAAAGCAAGTGAGTCATCTTATAGACTTAGATTTAAAAATAGTAAATAGGAGAGCTGAATTCCTGTAAAACTTGAAGGTGTTTAAGGTGATGCATGTTTGCTGGGGTGGATGTAGCATGCAATAATCTGTTATTATATTGTTATTAATATGTTACTAATAATATATTAAGATTTTGACTGTGAAGCTGTATTATTGTAAGAGGATTGAAATGTGAATTGTTTTTTAGTCTCACAGACTATTTTATGTGTGAGAAAAGAACAAACACTTCTTGGGAGAAAACAAGAATAGAAATCAGTAGATTCATGGAAGGGAGAGTAGTAACGTGTTTATTGCTGTTACCTTCAGCAGAATTTTTCAATCAAGTCCTCAGGTAAAATAGCAAAGCAAAGCTTCAGTGGAGGACTATACCTTACATTCCTGTTTCAAGAGCACCTTAACTTCAGCAGATTTTTTTTTGGTGATATTTAATCTAATTCAGTAACATTTATTCCAGGGAATAAATTTTTTAGAGAACTCCTTGCACAACTGACTCTGCATAATAATTTTGTTTCTTAACTGCAACTTTTTAATTGTAATTGGTGAAAACTTTGCCTCTGATTTGATGTGGTTTTATTTTACTGTAGTTGGCATATGTAAGGAATTATCTGCTTCTGATTGCAGAGGCCTTGGAAGAGTGGCCTTTCTAATTCTGAGATCTTAAAGGTATATTGGACTTGAAGATTAGGCCCCCAATTCTGATATGTGTGTTAGCAGCAGATGCAGAGTAATCGTCATTAAAGATGGACTTGCATGTATATGAAGCTACTTCTCTGTACTTTCCTAGTTATATTTATTGTAAAAAGCTGTTCTGTCTTGTTTACAGTTCTATTTCTATAACTAGGTCTTCCTGAAATTTGCAATCCATTCTTGGAGAAGTGCTTAAAGCAGGGATATATCAAACATAAACCTGATCAACTGACTGTAAATCAGTATGAACCTGGACAAGGTAAGTTTATTTGTTCCTCAGACATTTTGAGCTCTTTATTTTATATGGTGGTTTAACCCTGGTAGGTAACTAAGCACCATGCAGCTGCTCACTCACTCACCTCACTGAGGTAGAGGAGAGAATTGGAAGATAAAAGTGAGGTGATACTCATGGTGAGAGATACTCGTGGGTTGAGATCAAGACAGTTTAGTAAGTTTGAAAAGAAAGCAAACAAAAGAAGACAAGTGATGAAAAAAAAAAATCCTTGGCTAGTAACCAATCAGTGCTCAGCCAGTCCCTGAGTAATGACATCCCTGTTAAACTTCACCCTTAGTATTATTAGCAATCACGATGTCATATGATCATATGGAATATTCTTTTGGTCAGTTGTCCCAGCTGTGTCCCCTCCCAGCTTCTTGTGCACCCCCAGCTGGCTTGCTGGCAGGGAAACACAAGAACTGTGAAAGATCTTGATGCTGTGTAAGCACTGCTCAGAAAGAGGTGAAACATCCATGTTTTTATCACAAATCCAGAGCATAGCACCATACAGGAAACTGTGGAATAAATGAACTGCATCCCAGCCAAGCCAGTACAACTTGACTAAAAAGCAGGAGAGTGTAGCATCTCACTGTGGAATGGTGTAGGGACAGGATTTAACCTACAGGATTTTTACACCTGTTTAGTGTATTTCCTCTGTGACCAGAGATGCTTTGAATCAAAACTAAAGTCTTAATACTGGTTTCTGCACATGGGAACTTAGGTTCAGAAGTACAGTTTTTGATACCACTATTATGGAAAATGGTGGTGTTTGAGTCCAAGGCCATGATTTGAAAACTAACTATAAAAAGATACAGGGATAAATAGTCATATTTGGTCTTCTAGTTAAGTGCATTTTTTTACTCCAAACTTGTATTCCTTCCTGTAATGTGCATGCAGTCTCCAGGAAACGGCTCTTGCTGTTAGTACATATGATACAATGCTACTGCATGTAATATATGGAGTCTTAAGTGTGATGAAACAGTGTTCCTTTGTCTTAGAAATAAGGAATTACTATATTTTTGTATTTTTTCCCAAACTGGAGGCTCCTGAAGAAAAACAAGATGCTAATCACCTCTAGGGAATAAATCATGTGCTGTACTTTTTGCTAAGCTTAGTCATGAAGGTTAAGTATCTGGCTTGCTTTCCAGGGTGAGTATCTCATTTGTCCTTAGGAAGAAAGAACAATGGCTTTACTCTCTGAATTAATGTCTGACAGCTATTACAGTGTCTGCTGAACAAGGGTCTGAAAAGCTGATCCTATTTGTTTGTGTATCTGACAATCTGTTAAATTGATCTAGTTGTGTACTACTGGCTGGGACATCTGAGGAGATTAGTTTGATTTGTAAATTTCTATTAAGAATGGAAGCAGGGTTTTTAAAAAAATTAGACAAAAACCCAAGCCCAAAGTAAAATACCCTTTCTTAAGTGCAAATCATTATGATTGAGCACAGAGTGCAGTCAGATTAATACTGTCTGCATCTTGATTCTGAGCCAGTTTTTCACTGTGAATTATACTTGAAATTTTAGAAAGTGAGTTATGGCTGTGAGTATCTTAGCAGGAGGGGCCACACATAAGATAGATTAAACAAGGTGGGTAGGTCGGTGTGGTCTTGGCTGAATTATAAGTGACAGTGTGGAGAGCTGTCAGTGTTCTCCAGCTGCACAGTGAACTGCACAGACTTCAGTATGCCTCCTAAAGCAGAGCCTCAGTGCTTTGTACTGAGGCAAAGTTATGAGCTGTAACAAACAGGTACCTACCTGTCTTTAGTTTTCGAGTCTCACTGATTTTCTGTCAGATTAAATGTTGGTCTCATAAAACACTTGTATTGTTTTCACTGAAACAAATGGAATTCAGAATATTTACATCTGGATGTAAAATCTGCTGTATAATAAGGGTGCTTTATAGAGCTGGCTGACACTTTGGAAAAGTTGTTTTCAACTCAGGAGTTCTGTACAGAGCCCGAAATGAACTTGGGTAGAATTTTTGACTGTTTCAGTTGTGATGGTGTAGGATGTCTGCCTTGGCCTGCAGTGGATCAAAGGAGGGTGCAGCTGCAGTTCTCCCAGCCTGTCTGCTGTTCTCCCTTGCTCCACTGCTGGTTGCCGTTCCCCACCATGTGGTGAGATCTTGCTGTGGCACGCTCGCTCCTGTTCTAGCACTTGGCGTTAAAATGTGTGACATAAGCTGCAGGGATTGGCAGTTTCTTTCCAATTAGCAGGTATGAAAGAGAAAGCTAAACAAACCCTAAAAAAACGACTGTCCTTTTGACAATTCTCAGTTATGTGTGTGTACTCATACGTGCACTGACAGATGTATTACCCAGGGGTTGGCCTAGCAGTGATGTGTGTTGCCTAGGAAGTGCAAAGCAGAGGCAGGACTTGATCCTAAGAGTGCCTGCCTTGGAGGCAGTAGGTCCTAATGCTCAAGCTGAAACCCTTAATGCAGTCATTTGCTTAGCAAGTAGAGAGATTTGAGATTACTCCTCTGTGAAGGGAATGAGGAAAAATTATATGATTGTGGATGAACTAAAGCCCAAAATTGCCATTGTACCATAACTGTTGTTGCTGAGGGCTAAACCACCTGCAAGGAGAGCCAAGTGCTTGAGCTGCTCTCTGCAGCAGGGAGAGTATTTGGAGCCATGCAGGAGTGAGTGAGGCCTTGAAATAACCTGAACTATGTTCTAGGTATTTCTACTGATTATACAAGACATTTAGGTTAAGTGAGTCCATCTAATCTGGGTGTGTAAGTAAGACAATTGCCCTGAATTCTTACGGAAGGCAATTCCCATTTTTATGATAAGTTTTGTTTGTTCAACCATACATCCCAGTTTTCCATATGGGCATTCCTAGAAATAGAGCTTTCTAATGGAGATAGCACTCTATTACTGTTCTTATTATTATATTGACTTTTTTTTTTTTTTTTTTTTTTTAAACAGGAATTCCCCCTCATACTGATACACATTCTGCTTTTGAAGATGAAATAATCTCTCTCAGTTTGGGAGCTGAGGTAAACTTAATGTTTGCATGTGGTCTCATGCTTTACTGAGAAGTTCCGTTTTTATATTGTTAATTTGATTTTCCATGGTGTCTGTCCACATTCATCTGAACTTAATATCAAGTATGAAAAGTGGTGTGATATGCTAATTAAATAAGGAACTGCAATACAGTGTTGTCACTGGAAGATTTGCCGGTGATATCAAGGATTTTTAAATCTTGGCATCCAGGTCTCCAGTGACTTCCTTTATCTTTATTTCATGCTTTAATTTAGCATATTCTGCCTCAGTACTGCAGCCCTGGGCTTTCTTGTCCTTTCCATTTCAATGAAAAGGCTGACTCTGGCACAGATGCTCTGTTACTTCACTGATGTAACACCATAAGCAGTGCATTTTACGTTTTTGTATTACAGCATCCCTTTGTGATGGTCTCAGAGATGGCCAAAAGCACAGTGATTTTAATCACATGAAAAATACAAACCTTTCTGGGAAGTTTGGAGCATTTTGAAGCTGTAAAAGGCTGGAGTGTGTACATTTCAACCAGGCACACAGCCGGACTGGGACCATTTCTAGGTATTTCAAGTGTATGCTTTGGATTACAGCATGTTAGGTATCTCACAAATTTCAGTGCCTTTTCCTAATGGGCCATAAATACACTTTCCAGGTGCAGGCAATCAAAGCACAGATGTAGTAAAACAAGCCAGTGGCCCTTGAAATGCTGCATTATTTGTGGCTTTTCTTTTTCGTACTTTTACCATTCTTTATTATTTCTTTGTGGTTTTGTGCACTTAGCTCTTCATCTGATTTTAAAATGAAATATCAGTTGCAGTAATACGTGAATTACTTATTTTAGAAGTGAAGCCCCCTTCTCTATTCCCGTTAAATCCTACCACAGGGAAAATTTACACACTCTCTTAATAAATAGTTGTACTTACACATACAGCATCAGCCTTTGGTGTCTTTCTCTTATGTTTATTTTTCTCTCTGTAGGATGACTTTTTTTCCTACCTGAATACATTAGGCTGCAATGTGGTGGAACACATGCATAAAGCCATGTGTCTTGTCCCTTCTTTATTCTCTTCAACAGTAAATGCACACATTTACATAAAAAGTTCCATAAAGAAATAACCTTGCAACCCAGCTGGTTTTGTATTCTATTCTGGAAATTGGCAGACACTTCAGAGGACAAAAAGGAAGCGGAATGCCTCATTATACTGAGTAATAGAAAGAGCATTTCTTTCAATTGCTTATGTGCTTGTCCCTCCAGGATCTGAGTTAGGCAGATTGTGATAATTAATAACTACAATAAATGCTTTGGCTTATGAAAAAGAAGTCTGGCAGAACAGAGGACTAAAAACAAACACTGTCCTAGCCTGGTCACTTAATTGTCACCACAGATTCTCAAGCTTCCTACAACATCTTCACAGGCCCACAGAACTGTTTAGGTTGGATGCAATCTCTTAAGGTCATGTAGCCCAAGCTCCTGCTTAAGTAGGGTCAGCAAAAATAGGTTGTCCAAGGTTGTGTCCAGTTGTGTTTTAAATACGTATACAGATGGAGACTCCAGAACCTCTGTAGGAAATCTTTTGCAGTATTTGACTTCTGTCACAGTAAAAATCCAAACTGTTTCTTTGTGCCGTGATGGAATGGCATGGGGTTTAAATTGTGCCCATTGTTTCTTGTCTTATTGATGGACATTGTCAGGAAGAATCTGGCTCCTTCTTCATTCCTTCCCATCAGTTATTTATACACATTAATATAAGAGCCATTCTTACCTGATCCTGAGCCATCCCTTGTCCAGGCTGATCAGTCTCAACTCTCTCAGCATCCCCTTATGTAAAGATATTCCTTAATAATCTTTATGGCCCTATCCTGGACTTGCTCCAATAAGTCCATGGCATTCTCGTAGTGGGAAGCCCAGTCCCATAGCAGTACTGGACAAAGTACAAGAGATACCCCCTCACCAGGGCTGATAGGTGAGGAAGGATCACCTCCTTTTGCCAGCTGAATGCTCTTCCTAATGTAACCCAGGATTCTGTTGGCCTTTTTTTCTCCAAGAGTGCATTTGTGGCTCATATTCAACTTCTTGTCACTAGCACCTCAAGGTCATTTTTGGCAGAGCTGCTTTCTACCTCATCAGCTACCAGTGTGTAGAGATACATGGGATTATTCCTGACCACATGCAGGACTTTGCACTTCTGTTTGTGGAACTTCATGAGGTTGCTGTTGTCCAGCCAGTCCAGATCCTTTTAAATGGTGGCACAACCGTCTAGTATCAGCCACTTTCTCTAGTTTTATTTTATCTGCAAACTGAATGTGTGCTCTGCCCAATCATCCAGGTCACTAATGAAGCTGTTAAACAGTGCTAGCCCCAGGATCAGTCCAAGGGCAGCCCACTCCTGATGTGCCTCCAACTGTGCTTCGTGCCACTGCCGTTTTCAGTGGTACCTTGCAACCTAACTCACCTTACTGAGGATCAGTCTTCTCCTCAGTAGGGGATGGGTTTATCCAGTAACACAGCACTCTGTACTGTTTTGTTAGAGGAATCATTGTAAGTTTAATTTGTTTCTGCAAACCTGATTGATGTTGAAAAAGGAATAGTTATTGGCATGTATGTTCATTTTAAATAGAAACAATTAATTTTGAGAAATAAAGGTATGATTCTTCACAACACTGCATTTGTCTTGTATCAGACAATCTGCAGCGATCCAGGTTCTTACACCTGTGTAAAATGAGGTGGAAATGTGGGTGTGAGATTCTCTTTCCTATCTTAGTTTCATGAAACAGCTTTATCAAGAGCCACAGAGTGGCCAAGTG
Source organism: Brachypodius melanocephalos (assembly GCA_013398615.1). NCBI lineage: Eukaryota > Metazoa > Chordata > Aves > Passeriformes > Pycnonotidae > Brachypodius > Brachypodius melanocephalos. The sequence continues at coordinate 11,540,276 of VZSR01003803.1, read as the reverse complement.
GTTGCCCTGATTTGTGCAATCCATTGTGTTTTGAGGAGTTTACCAGATGGATTAAACTTGATTTGAAGGAGGAAAATCTCATTATTGCTTTGCACTTCTGCCTAGTTTATAAAAACTGAATAGTTAGAGGGCAAAGCAGTGAGAGGTGATTTGTCTTGTCCTATAATACTTCAGGAAAAGTGGGGGTCTCAGGCTAATCATTCCTGTTTGTAACCCATTTCTTTGCCATCTCCTGGGAAACTGCAGAATGAAATGAGACTTCTAGAATGTCCTGTGGGCTTGTAATTGCATTTTATAGATCACCACATTCACCCTGTCTTCATAGGAGCTGATACACTGAAAACATTAACGAATATCAGTTATTAATGCTCTGTTATTGAATGCAACTTTCTTTTATTCAGAAATTGTCACACTAGGAAAGACAAGGCAATGTGTTAAATTTAGGTGAGCAATCTTTTATTAAACTTAATGGCAAATCATGTTCTGTGTCCATGAATTTGAACAAAGTATTGCAAAACAGGGATCAGTCCTTTCTGTTGAGAATTTTGGTTTTATTTCAGTTAGGTGTTATTTTCAGTGCCTCCATTTGGTGTCTCTAAAGATATGCAGTTTTACAGTATTTCATCTTAGAAGCCTGGCCAAGTTTGCAGCTGTCTCAAAAGAATCCTCATTTTAAAGCCTGTGTCAAATTTCTCTTTGCAGGTTTGCAGCAGGAGCTTGATCAATATTGAGATTTCTGTTTTTCCACTTTTCCTAATTTGTCATTTTATATGCTGCTGTGTAAGCCTTGATTCATTAGAACTTCAGAAATACAGAGGTAGCATTTCTATTGTGAGCTAAGTAGTGCTATGAATGTATGTAGCCCATAGAAGAATTTTCCCTTCCTGGCTGCAGATCTTACTCCCAGTTTAAAGTTACCAACACCCTGCAGTCCCTCCTCATCATCTCTGCCCTGCTGTGTCCAGGACTGCCATGGGACACCCACTGTGCCCTGCCAGAGGGCAAAGCACAGGCATAGTTTGCTCAAAAGGGCTGTTGTGTTGGCCCAGTATCCTGATTTATGTTGCTGTGTCCCATTTTCCCAAGATGCATACCCAGGCTTGTCATTCTCTTCCCCTTAGCTCTGATTTTCCTTGCCTTGCTGTGCTTCCTATGCTGGCAAAAGGCTGGTACAAACATTGAGAACTGCTGTGATGCTCTGTCTAGGCCTGACCTAATGTCTGAGGAAGGAAAGCCTTAGGGATATCAGCCAGGTTTGTGGCTCAAGGTTAAAGAGGAGGGGGCCATGTATGGATCATCCTTGCCCTCTGCCTAGCTTCTGTTCATCTGAACACATTCATCATCTCTTAGCCTGTGGATCTTGAGTGCTTTGATCTATAAAGAAAACCTGTGACTCTCTTAAGCCTTGAAAGCAGAGCAGTGTTTCAAAGAAAGCTTCACCAGACCTTTTGAACAACCTTTGAGTATGGTCATTCTAGAACTGATAGAATGAGGCATGCTGCTTCTATTCATCTCTCAGTGTGGTGATTGACCCTTTTTCTGGCACTTTTGCTTCTTATCTGTTGATCTGTTTCCAATCTGTCTTGGCTAACAAACAGAAACCTGTAGCTGGTATAGCAGCAGCTGTTTCTGTAATAGCTGAGAGATTTTATGAGAAGCCTTTAGAAAGTCTAGACTGTACCCAGCCTTTGACAGCAGCTGTTTTGTGTCTTGCATGAACTTAATAAGATAGGCAGGCACTGGATATTACTGTGAGGTCCAGCTCTTACTCTGCTTATCTTGGTTAGTTGCTAATTCAGTTTAGTTTGCTGTTTATGTATATATTGCTTAAATTTTCTTGTAAGAGAAGGCAGAAAGCATCTTACCTATTTAAAGAATTACTGTGGTAGTGGCTTTACCTTTGGGGTTTTTTTTTTTTTTCTGTCTGTGCTGGCAGGATGATGGTAGCTGGTGACATAGTAGCAATCGTCATCACTATTTAAGAAAAGATTGTATTGGCAGAATCAAATTGTCTCTGAACCCAAAATGGAAGATACTAATTGTAATCACTACAACCTAATGCTGAGTTTAGAAGTTTGTTCAGATAAGGTAGGATTCCTAAAGCTCAGTAATGTGCTTTTCCAATCTGTAAGACAGGTGCAACTCAAGAAACATGTCTTACAGTATGGATTTTATTGGTTCCTGAAGAATAGCAACTTGCAGTGATTTTAGCTGGAAATCCGAATGGACTTTATTTATAGTTGTATGCCAAGTTTAGTTGGTTTGTTCCACTTAAAGTGGTATTTCTTTTGTGAAAACTAATGAGAAGCTTCTCCATGGGAAAGCTGTGCTGAGCACCACAAGTTAAATGCATCAAGCTTCATAAATCTGTCTTTCCTGTTTGCATTTGCTCTTTATAGTTATGTCCTGTGTGTTTCTTTCTGTCTGTGTCATACCATGATGGACTGTCACTGAGCTTGGATGATACAGGAACCACCAAAATCAAGGGAGAACTTCCTTTAAATGTAATTGAACATTGAAATATTCCCTCTGAGATAAGCAACAAGGCCTGCAGCCCCTTCATGGGAATACTTACAGCAGTCTAACTGCCTCTTTTGGGAAAGGTGAAACATTCTGTTCTGAGTTTTTATTTCTGTGCTGGATGTCTCTTCCCCGTTTACATACAGGTTCACAGATACCAACATGTCCTGCTGATATTTCCATCTGATGAGTTATTTTAACCTTTGGAAGGATCCTGAAAGCCCAGCTTTCATGTAAACTGTTCAGAGGGCATCTGTGCTGCAGTAAAAAAAGAACCTCCTTGTTGATAGGCTAACTCTTGTTTTAGCCAAGGGTAACAAGAGCAAGGCACCCACTGTGCAATTAATGCAGACAAGCGTTTGTTTCCTAAGCACTGTAGAATCTGCTAATCAATTTCAATTTGTGTTGAGATGGTACAGGAAGAGCATTCAGTCAGAAATGCCCCCAGAACAATGATTTGATAGCATTATTTCTCTAGGAGCTTTCTCTGATATCTTCTCAGCAACTTGAGAAAACAAAATCAAAGCCAAGCTATGACAGAGCCATATTTCAAAGTTTGGTATGTAAAAATATGGGGTTTTGCTGCCCTTTCATATTGGTGAGACGTCACTGTTTCCAGCTGCCCCTTTGTCTGAGGCTGGGCATTTATTACCAGTGGGCCAATACCAGGTAAATAGCTCTGCAAAGGTTGATCTCCTGTGTCCCTTCTGCTGGATTTTTAGCAGCCTGCCTTCCTCTCCACAGAAGGAAGAAACTTGTCATCCCCTATGCCTTTCCATTAAGCTGTTCCCCACTATGCAATGCCTAGTAGCTCCTACTTCAGTGCTGAGGAAGGAAGGCACCCTGTGGTTTGATTGCTGTGGGATCTCTGATCTGCAGAATGTGCTGTGACTTGCTGAGCTATTTCTCCTGGGTCTGCTAGAGTGGGAAGCTGCCTTACTCGATTCTCTGTAGTGATTGTGTTTCCTGCTCATGGTCCATTATTTTGGCTACTGAGAGGGAAAGCAGAGCTGTGGCTCCTCCTGGTTCTTACCACTTTGCTTTCTTCACAGTCAGTTGGTTTTTCTTTTTTAGCATCCTGTGTTTTGTTTGAGCTGCTTAGTGTTGAGAAAGGGTTGTGAGAAGAATGTTCTCTTTGTCTCCTGAACTCCTCTGGGCAGTGGATCCAAAGTGAATGTGGAAAGAGAGATGAAAGAAACTGCAATTAGGAAGAATTAGGAAATGAAATCCACTCAATATCACATAGAAAAATACATAGAGATACTATAAAGAATGTCATATGGTTCCAGTTATTTTTGTGTGATTGTGAGAAAACTCCTACTGTGACTGAAATACTTTCTAAAATGTTTGCAATTTGCAGTAGGGCTTACAATTTTCTGACTGGGGTCAAACTGCTAAATAATGAAGGAAAACTTCCACTTAATTCCTTTACCAGCTTGATTCTGTTTTAACAGAACCTGTTGTCTCCAGGCTATTTGCTGTTTCTGTAGTGTGCTTATTTTGTATGCTGAGGCAGCACCATTTCATTTTCAATTCTCAGACGTCTGGCTGTTCAGGCGCTACTGTGACACACAAATACAGATACTGAATTTTTCAGTGGAAGCAAATGTACTCTCTAAAAAGTGTCTTGCTATTCCATAGCTTTTGCTACATATTTCTAATTGGTTTTCATGTAGTAAGAAAAATGTAGATAGGTAACAGTCTTGTAAAAAACATTATATTATGGCATACAGTACCACTCAAATTAAAACTCTTTTTTTTCTCTTTTGCATTTCATGTCTCCCATGTATCCTTCACTATGATACATGAACCATTCTTCTGTGGAGGTGAGATGAATTAACTATTTAAATACGAAGTTTCTATTTATTCCAGTGAAAAAAATACAGTTATTGTAATAACAGAAAAGAAGCATCAGATAGGAGACCATAAAGAGCAGCGTGGTCAACAGGTTGAGGCAGGGGATTCTCACTCTCTACTCTGTGCTCATGAGACCCTTCCTGGAGTGCTGCATCTAGCTCTGGGGCTATCAACATAAGCAGGACAAGGACCTTTTGGAGAGAGTCTGGAAGAGGATCCTGAAATTGATAAGGGAGCTGCAGCTTCTGCTGTGAGGATAGGGTGAGAAAGTTTGAGAAAGGGATTGCTCAGCCTAAAGAAGAGATGACTCTGGGGAGTTTTCCAAACTTAAAAGGGGCCTACAGAAAAGCTGGACAGGTATTTCTTACCAGGGAGTGTAGTGACAAAATGTGGAGTAATGGTTGATACTGAAAGAGGGTAGATTTAGATTAGATATTAGGGAGAAATTCTTTACCATGAGGGTGGTGAGGCACTGGAAATTGTGAACACCCCATCAGAAGGGTTGAACCATGGTAGGATTCAAGGCCATGCTGGACAGGCCTTTGAGCTGGGATAGTGGAATGTGTCACTGCCCCTGGCAGGGTGTTTAGACCTAGATGCTCTTGAAGGTCACTTCCAAACCAAGCCATTCTATGATTCTATGAAAACTAACAGCACATTTGAATTTACATCCTGTTATTTTTACAGCTGAAATTGTTTTTGAGTCAGGATTTGAGTTGACATTCTTGAAATATAGCTTATTTTTTTATAGAAATCTCAGTGTTGTTTTTAGTAGTTAGTAATTTCTTAATTTTTTTAAAAGATTTTTTTTTTATTTTGTCAAGAGGTTAATCAGTTAATTCCCCATGTTATTTTTAGAAGGTCAGTACTTGCTGTGTGAAATGGAATCCTGGTGTCTGCTACCAATTAACAGCAAACAGGCTGAACTGGAGCATTAAAAAGTTGTTATCTTTAGCTGTTGCATTTCAGCTGTACTTCAGTTTTGAAATTCAGTAAGGAAAATTCATTTCATTAGTCTTTGATGTCATGTCTCTTGTAATAGGAGCCTATTTTAAGACTGTGGCAAATTTTGTGTAGAAATGCCTAGTCAGTCAATAATAATAATCTCAAGTAGGTTATAAGCAAAGAAACAAGCTTAACTTGTTAAGCTCCTGCTGTGGTGTGTCTCTCTTGGCTTTGGCCAGGACTTTGTAATAGCAGTAAGTGCAGCAGGTATGGTTTGAAGTCTGTCTGCATTTATACTATCTTTACAAATCTGAGTATTTTGCATGCTGTAATGTTCTGTTTCTGTTTTTCTTACCAACTGTGTTTTGGGAGGGGTTTCTCCACAGAGCTCTTCTTGCAGTAGAGTTGAACTTCTGCTGAGGAGCTGGCAATTTTGAGCAGTCAGTGTGCTGGACCTTTCAGACCTGTGATGCTGATACACTGGACAGAAAGATTCTGTCAGTGGGAGAGTTTTGCCCTTGGCAGAGAAGCAAGTAGGCAGGCAGCCTGTTGGTGCTGTCCAGGGGCAGTGCAGGGAAAAGCCTGGTCTGTTTTTGCTGGGGCAGCAGAGGAATGGTTGGAGGAAAGAGAGGTTGCTCATGCAGCAGAAAGCAGAAAACTGGACACTTCACAGTTTCTTGGGAGGTGTTTTTGTTCCTCCTGCCCTTCCTGTTACTGCCTGCATCTCCGCCATGTGTGTTCATGCAGTCAGTTCTAAATTCAGGGCCAGATGTTGAAGCCCTGGTTACAGCCCTTTTGTGTAACTTTGGCTGCAGTATGAGGAGACAGTCATTGTGCTAATGAAGCAGATGGAGGGAATGACAGAAGAAAGAGATGACATTGTTTATGATGAAAATCAGCAATGTTGGAATACTGCCTATCCAAATTTCAGAATGTGTTTTTCCTTTCTGGTTGTTTTCCCTGCTTTGAAATAACATGTATATGTCAGATGTGTGGGACCTCTGGGGTGAAACATAGCAATTGAGTAATTTATAAAAAAGTTTTCTTCAAATGATTTTTAAGAAGTGTCTTTGTATTATGCAGTGTTTTGAATTATACTTTATGGCCAGAGGAGACATCATTAACTAAGAAGATGGCTTTCATTGGCTTTCATTAGTTCTTTGGGTTTTGTTTGGATTTTTTGGGGTTTTTTTGGGTTTTTTTGAGGGGAGCGTTGACTGCTTTTGACTGCTAAGGAATGGGGTTTCTTAATATATGTGAGCAATTTCTTTTAATTCATGCCCAGATCTTTGTTCCTCAGTAGATTTCCCTTTTACAGTGAAGATGTAGAGGATTAAGAAACAGGCCATATGGTAGTTTCTATAGCAATAAATTAAAAACCATGTCTTGTCAGCCCTTATGAGATATGATGCAAGAATTAGTTTGGGAAGGCACAGTATGCATGTCTTGTATCCTGGCAGTTCTCTTTCATTTTAATGATTTCTAGGACAGCTGTTAGATGCAGGTATGAGGACTAGCTGACCTTTGTTTCCAACAATGAGTGCATAAATTCATCATTTCATCGCTTTGAATTACAGGTATTCAGCACCACACTGTTTCCATACTACTTTCTCAGTATGTAGGGGCCAAGATTTTAGTGATGATAATAGTGCAGGAAGAGGGTTTAATTAAAGCACAACTGTTTTAAACAGAGTTGAAGCATCTGCTGAGTCCATACTTGGATGCCTTATTTAATAAGTTGTTGTCGATGGTATTTAGTCCAGGATTAAGACTCTGAAATATTAGTGTTTACAAGTAGGTGTGTACTTGTGCACTACATTCCTGAGCTCCTCTGTAATCAGTGGGGATTGAGTCAATCCAGCCTGTGGGGTAATTCAGCTCATGCTGACTTAAACATCTCTTGTTTCATTTTGTAGGTTTCAGTTCCTTAGTAGGTTATTTTAAAATCTAAGGCCAAATGTAGATCTTCATCTTGAACTGATTTGCCTATTTCCACCCTAGACTTACTTAGCCTGAATTTCTGTACTACAGCACTGCAAGCAGAAAGCTGCAGAGGAGAATAAAGTTTGATGAACAATCCTGATGTTTGTAGAGGGAAGATAGTTTTCCACAATGTAGGCTAATGAACATGCAGCATGTTTTACCCATGCCTTGAAATACTCTAAACCTGCAAGGACTTGGGCTATTATACAGCAGCTGGTGGGTCTGTGACACACTAGTACTTGATACGAGTCTACACTTTGAATGTAAATATTTCAGGTCCTCATTCCTGCAAATTACACTTACCTCTTTTATTCCATGTTTGGCAATATTACTCAGCCAAAGCCTGGCTTTTGTTTTATCAATTATTGTTTATGTTGCATGGAGGCTTTATTGACTGTTCCTCACACTGCTTCTGCTGTAGAAGACTTGCAATTAAAGCCTGTAGTGGTTGATGACAGGATGGTAAATGTACAGATAGCGCGGAATGGATGTAAAATTACAGTTGAAGGGAGTCCTGCTTACATATATTTGCAACCTCAGTAATTTGAGAATTGTCTGTATTTCCACAGATACTGGTAACCAATCAGTGGTTTAGAAAGATGAGATGTGCTTTTTGAATACTGAAGTGTTTCACTTTCTACCTAGATATTGAAAATCTCTTGAGAACTTTTCTAAATGTGTGGAAGACTTACAGATACACCACAGCATCACATAGACCATGTGCTACCACATTTAGGATCCTGTAAATATCATACTTGCATATAAATTTGTGCTTATTACAGAACAGCTGTGTCTGTGTTGTAAGGACTTATTCAGTGGTTTCTTGTTGGACATTTGGTACAGTATTAGACATGTGAATAAGGATTATTTGCTTTCAGGAGTAATACATTAAGTGCAAGTCTGAGGAGATGTAATTGAGGACATAAAACTGCTTTCTTATGATGTGTGGGCTTTGCATCTTAACAGACTGAGCCCTCTGGAGGCCATCAGGGTCAGGATGTGTAGAAGTCCTCCTGTGCTCTTCCACTGAACTGTACTCCATTAGAAAGCTAGTAATGCAAAACCTTACAAATTTCTTTTTCTTTGGAAAGGAGGATGGTTTGATGCATTTCTGGTGCATTCTGCCTGGTATAGTTGGGTGCAATTCCCTGTATGTCAGTATAGTAGCACCCATGGATGTGAGGAAAGATGCATGACTGAAAGAATGGAAAATACTACAGAAGAGGCTAAGTCAGTAAAGGAGATTAAATGAAGACTAACAGCATTAGCCTGTTGCTTTCTGTATACTAAGAGTTCAAGCTAAGAGCTGGGGAGGCAATTTATTAAAGGATGAAGGTGAAATGTTAGTGAGAATGAATAAATTGTTTCTTGTTGAGAACTTGACAGAGTCCTTGTCTCTGGATTTATAAAAGGACATCAAGGTTTTATGCTTTGGTTAGATAGCATTTTCAAGAAAGGAGAGATCTGTACCTCTTGGGGAGAGAGAGATAGAGAGAGAGAGAGAGAGAGAGAGAGAGAGAGAGAGAGAGAGAGAGAGAAGCAGTGATAATGCAACTGTTACCTTTTACTGGAGGGATTGAAAGCCTTTTATATACGAGTCTAATATTCAGCATTGAGTTTTAACACAGGTAATGATTCGGGAAGATACAAAGACCACCGGTAATGTGCTGACGTACAAAAGAAACTTGACACTTTTAGAGGTAGTAGGAACTGACATATTTAAAGGCTTTTGAAACAAGGAGTCAGCTTGAGAAGACATGTGAGTGAATCACAACAATTTGTAGCATCTGTGAGTGATCTTGGAGTGGCAACAGCAGCAGTCAGAAGTTGGTGGGATGGTGCCAGAAGTACCACCAGCGTCCCAACCTCTGCCAAGGCTGGGCACAGCAGCCACCTCGCTGGACATCACAAGAAGCTGGCATCTAGCTTAGGGAGGTGACTGATAATTTCCAGTAACTTCAACCTCCAGAGATGAATCTGTCTGTACAAAAGGAGAGTGATGTATATTCCAGCTAGCTGGGACAAGGCTTGCAGAGGATTAGAAGTTCCTCCATCCAACTGTGTTTAGCTTGACAATTACAGTAGTTTTTCTCTTCTTGTGCACTACCTGAATCTTTTAGACAGAGGCCAGACAATAAGGGAATTTGTATCATGGAGTCAATGGCATACAGAATAACCAGGAGAGATACTTGTGTGCTGTTCAGGCACTCAGTGCGGTGGGCTTATGAAGAAAACTGTAACAAGGTGAGACCTCAGATATAAAAGAATGAAGTGCTGTCCATATATTGAAATACTTTTTAAACACTCATATGCTGGACTTTGATTAAGAAGAAGAAATGCACAGATGCTTAAAATGACACAGAGAATTCAGGAAGATAGTAACATGTTGCATGGATGGACAATTGAGTACAATTTTTGAAGAAAGAAAGCCTAGTAAATATATTAAGTATCTGAGTAACATCATCATAGTGCCTGAGTGGATAAACAGACTTAGCAAGAGATGGTATGCTTTGGTGTAGATCTGGTAAGGGGGAGGCCTGCACATGTGTTGAGAGATTTTTTGAGAAAGGCAGTACTGAAATAGTTCGTCGTCACGATTCTCAATGCTGCACTCGTTTTCTGAAGTATGGCCAGAGAGCATGATACACAATGTAAATATATGCATATATTACATAAGGTAAATGTGTTATGATGTGGTTCATTCGGGAAAGATAAACCTAATTGCTTTCCTTTTAAAATTCAGCATTTTCTGAATCCTGAATTTTGGAATTTAGCATGGTTTTTGCTGTGAAAGGTGCTGTATGTTACCAATTAATTGCCTTGGTCTTGTGTGAGCCAGCAGGCTCTTGTCTTTGCATAGAGCCCCGCTGTGTTGTTCAAGCTCCATGTGTGGGCTTTAAACCTCTCAGCTGTCTTTGAAGTAGACATTCTTTTTCATTTGTTTTACTTGTGGGAAACTGTTATGTAGGCTGATAATCTGTCTTTGCTCTCTGAAAATTCAGTAAATAATGTCAGAGACTTGAGAAGCATTCCACATTGTACTTTTTTTAGCTTTAGAGTGTGTTTCGTCTAAGGTAGTCTATTAACATCAAATAAAAATTGCGTCAGAGACAAAGCTTAGGAAAATAATTGTCAGTCCCCACTGTAGCTGTGAATTTCTTATTGATGTTGTCCTTATAGCTCTGTAGCATTATTTCTGTTTTGCCTTTGAGTCTTTACTTGTTTGATAGACCAGTCATTCACCTTCATCCTCCTACTCTTTCATGAAATACAGTACCACTGCACTGAAAGGTGGTGCAGACTTCTGCACCCTGAGGTGTTAAGGAAAAGATATTTTATTCCCTTCTTATGTTGGATTATGTTCTGATTTTTGCACTTAGCCATATTTTATGCCACAGGAACAATGTTGCCGATGTGGGAGTCTCTTGCTTTGATGTTTAGCCATCCTTGAAAGCTGTTTACTGCTTCATGTGCTCCCTTGTCGTGAACGCTCTCTTTAATAACTTGGCATCATGACAAGTTATTTAAAACCACAAGTAGATATTAGCTGTCTGTTTCTTGTAAGATTTTTTTTTTGCTATATTCAGAGAGACACTTTTTCCATAGTAGAAGGAAAAGTGGTAAAATTATATAGCACCCACTGTTTTTATTTTTTGATTGTAATCTTGGTATGATGCACCATGAGCTAGCTGGAAATTTGATCTTTATTGACTCTGCCATCTAAGAGAACAAAGAAAATAGACAAAAACAAAAATAGTAATTGGAAATAGCTCCTGTGGAGCAAAGCTGTCATGAAGCAGATTGATTCAGCAGTGGCAAAGTTGCTTTATTGATTGTAAGTCCTTAGTAAATTAAAAAGAGGACCAAACGCGTTAATCATCTGTGTGCGTGTGTGTTTGACAGTGACAATTGAGAATGCTCTGCCAGCATAAAGACACATAGAGGAGTGTGGGAATGTTATCTACCTCAGTCAGTAACAGGCTTGCCAGAGATAAGAACAGAGTTCTTCAGAAGTCATTCTGGGTTGAATGTTCTTTACTGTGCTGTAAACAAAGGAGAGAAGAACCACTCCTGCCTGGTTTTTTAAGCATTCAGGTCTAATTAATCTAGGTAAAGGAATGAAGCATAGGAATTGTAATATTTTCTTCAGATGTTCCTTGAATTTTATTCTCTGTTGCGATTGCAATGTCAAATTTGTTGTTAACAGATCAGTGCAAAACCTTAATATATTCTAGCTGAGAACCTCAGTCTGCTTCATAAGCAAAAGTCAGTTTGGGGTTTGGATTTTTGACTCTAATTACTGCTAATTACGTGATGTCATTGCCCATTTGCAAGTAAATTAATCTTTTATCTATATTTTCCTTCCCAAATCATCACAGCTTCTCATACGATGAAATTCAGTTAGATGGGGAGCAGCTACACAAAGTGAGACTATAGTACAGAGGCTTTCCCTTCGCAGAAAAGCAGGGAGCAGGAACAGAGCTGGGATTCTGTTCTGGTGAGGACTAGATGTTACTGAGATAAATTCTTGCTTTTCAGCTCCAAATTCTGCACCATCAGAAATTTTGTTTCATGTATTTATTGTTGGCTTAGTGTAGTTGAAATTCAGCGAGGGGAACATACTCTTCTCTATTTTCCTGCCACTGCTGCCTGAAAATCCAGCTGCCAAGGATAGTTTTGTGGCTTCTCATTCCCCTCGTGTCACCTGCCTATAGAGTACTCTGAACCTCTGTTGTTTGGGATGCACAGTTGTTTACAGGACAGGGTTTGAGGAGCATCTCCTGTGAAGAGATTCTGGGGCCACACAGATGATGGGGAAAAAGAAATTGGAGATGAATGAGGTAAAACAGCAGAGAAGGCAGGGAGCTGGAGATACTGTAAGTATCTCTACAAAGTATATAGAGATAAAGTGTATATATATAGTATATAAAGTATATAAGTATATAGTATATAAAGTGTATATAAGTATATAGTATATATAGTATATACTATAAGTATATACTATATCAAGTATATAGTATATATAAAGTATATATTATAGCAGTATAAAGTAGTTTCCCACTACTTCATACGGAGTCACCAGCGTGGCATGTGGAAGTGAAAAGGAACAAGGTCCTCTTTTAGGCCCTGGAGGGAGGTGGGAACTGGAAATGCTGGGGACCTGTTAGGGGGTCTCCTTATTCATTCATGGATAAAGTGCAGTTCTTTAATATCACCTGCAAGAACAGAGCTTTGTAGTTACTACTGACTCAGAAAGAGGACCAGTGGGGTAATGGGATTCCTACCAGGAAGAAGTCTGGACATTCTTGTGTTCAGTTTATTATGCCATACTGCTGAAGAACCCAGACTCTGTCTTGTCCCCTCACACCTGTCCCCAGCAGCAGTGAGGCAGAGAGGCAAAAGACAGACTGAGGCATCATCTCACCGATTTCATCCTACCACTTCACTCTGCATTTCTCTTCATGCTTTTTCTTTCCTTACTTGCTGGTCCTGAATAGTTATCTTCTGATTTATTTGCCTTGCCAGATAGCTGCATCTTTTTACAGAGACTTTATGCTTTACAGGGCAACATGCCCATCAGATTTGTAAAGCCTACTGTATTTTCTCCTTCTTCACCCCTTGCTTCTTTGAGGTTTCGTAGAAGAAATTGTAAAGTCCAAGGGAAGGAGTACAGTAGCCGGTGGCTGCCATTCATCTGTTTGGGTAGCTTTTGAAATGTTTCATGATCATTAATCAGAGCTTATAGTTATGCTTTATTTATCTTCCCTGATACCTCCCTACCCCTTTCAACCCCACTGTTTGTCACCCTTGTCACATTTTGCCATAAATTTAGATAGCCCAACAGGAGAAGTGGTGTCATTTATCTGAGTGGTAATACAGCATAAGTAATTTTTTTTTCCTAAAAATGTAAATGCCATTGTGCTTTGCTTCAGTGTGCACAACATTAAATAGTAATTGTTGTTAGTGGCAATTTGTAGTGTTTAAGAGTCTTGCTTATTCAGTTTCTGTCATGCTGGGTTTTTGTGCTGAATGACTGATTGTCGCACCACTGGTTTTTCTTTGTTAAACGCGTCTGTACGCAGAAGGAGAACTGCCTAATTTGTTTCAATCTGGCATACTGGAGTAAGTCTGCTTTTAAATTGCATACTTAGTAGGTTACACATCAGATGGCAGCATTTTCATGGTGATAGTTCTCCAGAGTACCAGGAACTGCTGACTTGAATAGGTTTTGACCACTTTTCTTTTTCTGTAAGTCGTCTGGCTTGCTTAAATGACCTGCTCCCTATTTTCCACAGCAAGAGTTTCTCTCATTTGGGAAATGCAAAAGGATAACATTCCTAGCTCAAGCAGAAGCAAAGTGTACCACTGCCATCTGGGCTGTGAAATTGGAATAAAGCTGAAAGTGTTACCTCAGTATATTGCCATGGCTGGAAGCCAGATGACAGATAACAAAAGGATAGTCTGCTAGTTGGCATGTTACTTAGGATCTTGGGATGTGCTTGTTGTGCTTCAAATCTCCAAGAATATGGGCAGGTTGGAAATCATTTCCCTCACCTAATACTGCTTATCTGAATGCTATGTATCTACTGAGCTAATTGTCTCAGCTCATCCACTGTGAATAGATAGGCAATTCCAGAGGCCATAGAGTCATTCCACATCACTTAGCTCTACATTTTACACTAGGACAAATAACCCTGTGGAGAAACTTGTCTCTCTTCGTAGACATCACAAAAAGACAGTAGCTGATGGCCTTAGTCCAGGTATGTAACTTTCAGATGCTTGAGATACAGCAAATGAGCCCTCTCTTCCTCTCATGCAGCTGCCTTTAGTTGAGGAATGGCAGCCCTTTCCTGCCTCACAGGTACACACAGAGATTGAACAGTGCTACTGTTCTTGCAGAGTTTTTATTGTGAGAAGAAAGTGGTAGGTAATTTTAATTATCTGTATGTACATATATTTGTGACAGCCTGAGACTGGAATATAGTGCTGAAAGGGAGAGAGCTTTAGGACAGCAGACCTGGAGACTTTTGCATCATTAGGAAATACGGAGCTGTTTCATAGCAATATTCAGTTGAATGCATTAGAGAGACAAACAAAGATAGGACTTGAGAATACCTGGCTTGTATATGAGGCTCTATAAGTCAAGCTCATTCATGGAGACTGGTTTTGTTTCTTTTTAGATTGTGATGGATTTCAAACACCCTGATGGCCGTACAGTGGCAATTATGTTGCCCCGATGCAGTTTGTTGGTGATGACTGGAGAATCCAGATACCTGTGGACACATGGGTATGTGTAAGAGTCCCTGTATTGCTGATAACAGAGGAATAATAAATGCTGTTTGTTTGCTTTTATAATGACATTCTGTGTTTAAAATTGCCTGAAAGAAATCAAGTTTTATAATTAATATACAAATTCACTCTGCTGCTCAGATGGTGCTTTGGTTAAATTGAAAAACTTGGGGATTTAGGAAGCTAATTGCCAGTCCCCAAGGTGTAGTTTCCTGCTGCTGTCACAAGTGAAGTTTCAGTTGGAGATTGCTCTCATATCTGCAGTGTGAAAGTTCTCAATGACTCTGAGCTGGCAAAGAATTGATTGTCAAGCAATTAGTGTCACCATTCCCTTTCTCTCTTTTCAGCCCACAACTTTTCCCATTGGATCACATATGCCAGAGGCTTGAGAGAGGGACTAGTTTAAGAGATTGACTTCCCCTGCACTGAGAGCCTGAGGGTGGCAAAGGGGAGTCTTCCTGAGCTGTTCCCAGATGCTTTAGGGACACTTTAGCTGCTGGTAAGACTGCATTGAGCAGTTTTGGGATCCTGCAAAGAGATTTCTTGAAATACGTCTTGGGGCTTTGCTTGCTGTACAGTTTAAATACATCCTTTTTAAATTGTGCACTGCTGGAAGATACAATTGAAGTGCTGAAATTGGCCAAAAGGCTAAAACCTTGGTGAGCTCTGAATGTGCCAGTAATACATTTCAGGAGCTTTTGGCAGCCCTGTATTGGACAGACATGCCCATAGTAAGCATTTCTTCCTTTATTTGACCTAAGCTGTCACTGGTTCAGCAGTCAATTGGAGACCCTAATTATGTTCTGTGTAAATCAAACACCAAATCCTTTTATTGGCAGAAATTTTTCTGCCTTTTAATTTTGCTGGTTAATATGTATTAACAAAACAGGATGAATACGAACTCCCTGATAACCTTTACATTGTTAATTTTATAGAGCTCTTATATCACCTGTATATTCCCTCGTTAAATTAAACAGGTGTAAAAAGCACTTGGTACTTCTCATGTGCATCATTACAGAAGTCTAGGGCAGTGAACTCCCTTGTTGTTTGGTATATAGGACTGAATACAGATACCAGCATTGTAAGTTTCTTATGCTGTCCTGTCAAATACCGTGAGTTGTCTTTTGGAAAAGTCATGCACAGCTCTGGGAACACAGTGCAGTTTCCATGTCAGTGACATTGCTGGCCAGGGAAGCTGGTGGGCAGTCCCCAACCCCAGTCATCAGACAGCTCCGTGGGCCAGGCTGAGGCCAGGTTGGAATGCCAGCCCAGGGTCAAGGTAGTGGCTGTGCACTGGCAGAGCTGGGGATGCATGTGAGGCTGTAACTGGAACTAGGGCCTGTGGGACAGCCTCCATTTAAACACAGCTCCCAGGGGAAGGAGGGCTCACCCTCTCTGAGGCCTCGGCTTTCTCCAGGGCTACCAGCTCTGCTCCTTCCAAGCCAGCCTTGGGCAGCCACAGTCCCAGGAGGCAGAAGGATGCATGCTTTGCACTTGCAGTGCTGTCCAGCAGCCAGTGAAGTTGGAATAGTGTACCTGTCTGTTAAAAGTTGAAATGAGATTATTACTTAACTCACTTGTTCCTTCAAGTGATGGTTGTCTTTTGAGAACCAATGAATAAACTACATTGAAAATGAAGATCCCAGACCTTCCTACTCATGTACAAGTGGTTCCTGTTCCGGTTCTTGTCCACCTTTCCTAAGTACAGTTTTTCTATATGTTTTTAAAAGCAGTGGTGGGTCAAGATACTCAAGTGGAGTAAGCTTTGCATTGTGTCACTGGCACATTGTATTGTGATCAAAATTAAAACCATCCAGCGAGAAGTTGTAACTAATTCACTTGCATACATAATGTCAAAATGTATTTAATAACATTTGTGATAACTTTTATCTGCACCTCAGAAGTCAAATTATAACAGCACAAGAGTCAGTTTTAAAATTAACCTGGACAGGTTTTCATTGTGTATGCTTGTTTGCCAAGGAATTAGAGACTTCGTTTTGACCCCATTAACAAAGTACACAGGAAAAGCATTTTTTTGTTCAGTCCTCTGTGACAGAGAAACACATGGTTTAGAAATAAGCTATGAAGTGTCATCAAGAAGGACAAGAGATGTATTCTCTTTTTGACTCATAGGTGAAAGGAAAATTCTGTTTTTTCTGATGAAGTTCATTAGTGGTGTGTTCCATGTTTGGTTGGATAACCTGGCAATACTCTATTCTTGGCACTGCAATAGTAAAACCACTCTTGCCAAGCAAGAGGGTGTGCAGCATTTTAGTTTTGACATTGGGAAGTCCTTGTAAGAGTAATGAAAGGAAGTGAGAGAGAGGAACAAAAGCTAAGAGAGACAAGTGATGCACAGTGCAGTTGTTCACCACCCACTGACTGATGCCCAGCCCACCCCCAGTTCATACCTTGAGCAGGATGCTCTGTGGTGTGGAATATCTGGAATATCCCTCTGTCCAGTTTGGGTCAGCTGTCCTGGCCGTGCTGTCTCCCAGCTTCTCATGCCCCTCCTCACTGGCAGAGCATGGGAAACTGAAAAGTCTTCACTTAGAGTGAGCACTAATTAGCAACAACTAAAACATAAATGTGTTATCAACATTATTCTAGTACTAAATCCAAAACACGGCACTGCTGCTGTTAGCACAGATGCTTAGAAGAAAATTAATTTTATCCCAGCCAAAACCAGCACAAAACCAAATATATTTTAAAAAAATATATAGAAATACTAGACAAATAAACAATCAAACTTTATGGAAGAAAATGGAGGGAGGGAAGGGAAATATAATTACATGCAATTAAACAACCCTTGAATTCGTGTCATTAGTTTATGTGTCATCTCTTTTCTCTCTTAAATTGAAAAGTTGAAAACTGAGAGGCAGAAGTATGTTAAATAGGATGTTGTAATTCCATTTCTCTCAGATTGTAAGTATTGCCTTCTTACAAAGACAGATTGGGTTTTTTTCTGATGCAAATTGAATTATTCCTTTATTTTATGCTGCTTTATTTTAGGATCACACCCAGAAAATACGATGTTATTCAAGCATCAGAACTTGGGCACAAAGTTAGAACAATCACTGCCGATGTTGGAGATTTAACATTAAATCGGAGGGAAACAAGGACATCATTTACATTCAGGAAAGTGAGGAGAAGCCCTTGCAATTGCAGTAAGTGTCTTGAGGCAACCTTCATGTCAAAATTGTTGCCAATAGGTAGCTTTTTTCGTTTTTAGCAAATCATTTGATTCCTTTGGATAATTTTGACAGTTGTCATAGCTGTTCCTGGATGGTTCATAGCATGCTATATGGCTTCAATTGGTTGCATTCATGTGGTTGCTGGAGTTTCTCTATACAGGAAGGCATTTGTCTTGCTCCAAAGCCAGGCAGGTAATCTGAAGTCTTGTGTTTCATTGGCATTTCAAGTGCTTAATAATGTAACAAAATGGAAGTAACTATTATTCAAGTTTTTTCCTCAGTTTTGATCGTTCTTTTTGAGGGGGCCTGTAATTTTGAGAAAATAGGTACATTAGAGAAGGAGAAGCAGTCATATCTGCCATGACAGAGCCATGTAATGTGCCTTAGGGCAGTAGAAATAATAATAGACAGGTGGCTCAATGATTACATGGAACCGAAGTCCATTTATGCCCTTAGAACAGAATTTCAGAGGCTGAATTGTAATGATGTCGTGGTCTTTGGCATTGGGGGCACTATCTCAGTTTTGAGAACATAAACATCATTAACATAGCAGATTAATGATCACTGCAAACAGCCTCTGGCACAAGTGGGCCAGTTACTTATTTTCAGGTCATCAAACAGTTCTGTAGTTTGACCTGCATTTCAGTTTTTAAAAGGTAAAGGAGGAATGAAGCATTTTTTGGTTTTAATATTTCACTTTAATTTTACCAAATATGCCTAATCAATGAGGAATTGCTTAAAAAATTAATATTTTGTATCTGTTGCTGCATCTAGTTTACCCATCTGCCTGTGACAGCCAGAAAGGACAGCAGAGTCCAGTTCAGCCTTCATTTCCCCAGAGTGAGACAGAGGCCTCAAAGCTGGAGCAAGAATATGTACACAAGGTGTATGAAGAGATTGCCACACACTTCAGCAGTACCAGGCACAGCCCGTGGCCCCGAATTGTAGAGTTCCTCAGGTCCCTGCCAACAGGCTCGATAGTGGCTGATATTGGTTGTGGTAACGGGAAGTACCTCGGCATCAACGAGGATTTGTACATGGTAAGTAGTAGCTTCTGCCATTTGTTTTCACTTGTTCTGGTATTTATTCAGTCATGGACTTGTAGCCTGCTGGAGGTTCAGGTTGGCATTGGAAGAATGCCAAGAACAGAAAGCTCTTTCCTGATCCAAGATCAATTACCAATTGTCTTAAGTTTCCACATGTATCCATTATGTGCATTACCGTCTTCTGTTTTGCAAAGCCACTTCTACTTCATAATTCAAAATACGTTAAGAAAAATAGTAATGGGTGCAGTGGATTGAAAAATTGTAATGGATGGTTTAGCCTTTTTTGTCATTGTTGTTGAATAAATTTATTAAATGATTGGGCAATTTGAATGCTTCCAACAAAATTTTCATTTGTTTGGTGGGTGCATGAAATCTCCATGGGCAACGTTATTTTTCATGACCGCTTCAGTTCCCTGTGGCCTGGTGACACATCTCATTTGTGAATGATGTCATATTTGGCTGTTCCACCTCCGGCTCTGTGCACTGGCCCAGTAAATATGCCAACATAAAATTCACAGGGAGATCTCAACTTTGGTACAGATTTCGGGCCTTTCACTCCCTTTTCTTCACTTTTAGACATTTCTGACATAATTCTTGCTGCTTTTCTCTCCTTCACTGTCTCACAGTCTATACTTAGTCAGGTCTTACTTCTCTCCCTTCCTATCAGGGAGAGATGAAGTATGTGAAAATACAAACCAAGAGATAGCTTTCATTGCAAATATTTAAAAGACTTTTTGGGGGGGAAATAAAAAGGAGTCACATTTGCCATTGTTTGAACCCAAAAGAAATCTCAGAGAAGTGTCTGTTATTGTATCTGCTCTCTCCTGTTCCAGGATTGTCTGATTCTTTCAGATGTTTGTCCTGTGAAACACTCTGAAATCCATCAGAGTTGAAAACTTCTATGTAGGACAAAGCATTCATTATTGTTAATAAAACTTGAACCTGTTTGTCTGTTTCAGGAGTTTCTGTCCTGTTATTTATATTCAGCTAAAAAGATAAGTTGTTATTTACAATGCTGTTGGTGTTAGTATATTATCTCCCTTACTGTTCTTATGGGCTAGAACAACATCAACCAGTTAATAAGTAGACATCTTTATGCCTGACTGCTGTAGCCTAATTATTAATTTCAGTACATTTCATTCCTAGTCTTTCAGTCCTGACTCCTGTAAGAAAAATCAGCAAGCCTAACGAGAGAGGAGAAACATTTATCAGGGTATCATGAAGGTCAACTGGTCCTAGAATTAATTTGATAAATTGCAGTTGTGGAGGTTTGTGGTAGACTTTCAAAGTGAAATTAATGCAAGATACTGTGTTCAGAAACTGCCAGCACCAGTCTGTTTTCTGTAGCCTACAGTTCAGCAGCTAAGGAAGGGAAAGATCATGTATTGGCTGGCAGTCAAAGGAAAGCTAGCTCCTGTCCTTTGTTACTTTAGGAGTTACCTAATTTCATATGTATCTGCAGGAGAAATAAAAACCAGGAAAAATAACAGCAAAAAGGAAGAATTAAAGAAGAATTAATTCTTCTATTAAAGAAGCAGTTGAAACAGTTGAAAAGTAGAATCTGGAAATTGCTTTGCTCAAGTTGGCCTCCCTTGACATTTTATTTTCCACTGGTGACAACTAGTGGTTCCTAGGTGGAGATAGACTCTAGATTTTGCATTTGGTTGTTTTCATCTGCAAGGTCAGCACAGAACCTCAGGAGGATGGATTTGACTCCTTCTTTCTACCAGATTTATTTTTCTGTAGCAACCAAAGTGTGGTTAAAGCAAACCCTGTGTGTATTGTGTTTACAGGTGTTTTTAAACTTTTGACAAGGTATCTCAAGTGCTGTTAATTCCACCTACCATGGTTTAGTTGTGGAACTGAGGGTGAGGGATTACAGCATATTTTATGTATTAGGTGCATTGTTGGGATAAAGGGAGTGCTCCCTAGATGCAAGACATCAGTTTTCTCCCTCATTTACTCCTCTTTAGTTGGAGGCATAAAATCCAGGCATAAACGTAGTAAATTCTACATCTCTTCTTTGTGCACAGTGTAATGGAGCTCTTAGCCCAGGTCCTGTTGGGAAAGAAGCAATAAAGCAGTGCTGTGAAATTAGGAGTTGTGTAGGGATTGGGTAAAACACTGTTGGCACGACTCTGTGGCTTGGGATGTTTTGACTCAGAAGTACTAAAAAACTGAGGCAAGCATTTCCTCAAGGCAAGCAATATTCTTTACAGGTTACTGTACATTTTTATGCTTTAAGTAGCAGTGCTAATGGTAGATCACAGCTAAGGTAGCTCTCTTGATGGTTTTAATCTTCAGCATCTCCACTGTGGCCTGTGCTGTTGTAGTTGCTTCAGTTTCTCTGGATGATTACATGCAGCCTTTTCTACTTGAGTATCCCTTGTGACAATGAAATGCACGAGTCCATCTACGCGCAGCGAAAGTGGCAGTGCTCTAATGGCTGCACTATTCTGACACAGGGAGAGAGCAGCAATTCCATGACAAACACATTCAGATTAAGGATGTTTCAGCTGGAGATGGGATCCATGTCTGATGGAGCTAGCACAAAGGCTGGAGAAACGTTGAATTGAACAGAGGTTTCACATTACTTTTTCTGTCTCACCCACCTTGTTATTGTTTAAATGAATGCAAAAAAGACACATGGTTTTAGTGTTGTTTTTCCACATTTTTTCCCCACCCAGTCTCATTTGGGAGAATTATTTGAACAGATTTTATTTAGGTGCTTTCGAGCTTAATAGTCATACCTGTAAGCAGAGCTTTTATTTTTATGGAACAATCTGTTTTAGCCTTAGCCATTTCCCTGATTACCACAAGGGTTTCACTGATGTTATTGCAATGATCTCATTCATTTCTATGCACTTTAGCTTTGTCTCCTTGTTTCCAGTGTTCAGGTAGGTGTGGTGATGTGTAAGTCTCTGCGGGAATGTTCAGAATCCTCACGGGGCTACAGCATGAATGAAAAGTCATTGAAGTCTTTCAGATTTGTGGTTTACATTTCTAATTGAATTGATAAATTAGTGGGAAATTCAATGGCAAATAACTGAAAATGCCATAGGGTAGATATGTTTTCTTTTTGTATGAAGAAATTATTCTACTTGACAGAGTACTGATGATAGGAAAAAAACAAAGAAGCAATAGAGTAGCCAAAATTATTTGCTTTAATATACACATTCCTATTTCTGTTCTGTGTGTCATTAAGAGGTAATTGGTAACACAGTTTATATTTCACAAGACCTTGCAAGACCTGATTTTGCTCTGAGATGTGCACCTCTGCATTACTGTCCCAAACTGAGATCTACTAGAACTATATAAAAAAATTGATTTTTCCAGGGTATGGGGAGGAGAGAGAGCAAATATTTACTGTGGTATGGTTCTATAAAGTTGGGTGGCTTTTAGTTGCACTGGGTTTGTACAGATTGGGAATAGATTCCTCTCCCAGGGAATTTTTTAGTAGTGAGTAAAAGCAGGAGGGACAAAACCAATTAGTAAAGATATACTTGGAGTAAGTTCACCATATCTTAATAATTGGAGGGCGAGAAAGATGAACCTTTCCTGCCCTTTTCTCTCAGTGAATAGGAGTCATTAAATGGGTGAGAGATCTGGGAAGAAAGCTCAGCAGGAACTGGGCAAGAGCAGCACAAAACTAGAATGAAAGCTGAATTGCTCAACTTGGTTCTGTTGCTTTGTCACTGAGAAATGAACTCCAGGTCTTAGGCATAGCACTTTGCTTTCAGAGGCACCCTGGCTACATGCAGTGGAAAAGCAAAACACTACATGAAAGGAATGCTGAAAGCCTGACTCAGATGAATTGTTTGCTGGAATGTAATTTGGTTTCTCGAGCTTCTCATGCTGTTAGTTATAGCTGAGGCATTTCTCTGGAGAGCAACATAATTCCATTCGGTGGCTGGATTTCAGAATTAGATGTCGTTTTGTTCATCGCTTCGTAATGTGCTGAATAAATCAGGTTCCCAGATACTTAAATGAACTAAGTCTACCAGGCTGAGTTAGTTATAATGAGATAATGTTAGAAGAAAACACACCGTGGTGGGTAACCTCAATCTGTCTTTACCTATCTGCTTTTCAGCATGCAAGAGCGTTTATCTTTTGCAGATTTGCAGCATCATTACAAAGCAAGCTATTTATTAGTGTCTTTTGCCCCCTAATGATCGATACCAAACCACTGCATTAAACAGATTTTATAAAATCTACCTTAGCTACTCCTTGCTGTAAAGGTGGAGGTGAAGGTGAAGGTGAATGGGAACATGAAGGAGCAGGATGGCATAACTGCCTATGTTACCCATTTCCAGGAAGCCACAGAGTTGCTGCAAACTCAGACAAGTCACAGGTGTTATATTTGTTTTTCTCTCCCTTCTCCTCTTCTACCTTGGCCTTTTTTTTTTTTTTTTAATACTTTGATTGTCTAAAGGTTTGCATTGTCCAGTGTGCCTAGAGTGGGTGTAGTATGCCAGAATGATGACATACCTTTGCCCCTTTCCCAAGTTTTGTGTTTGTTGGGGTTCTAGTTACAGAGTTACAGGCCTCCATACTAATACAGATTTCCTGTCTTAAAGTAAGAGTTGGATGATTTAATATTTATCCTTATACAAAGAAAATCAGTGCCTGAAATCCAAGTGGATTTCAGTCACAGGACCTGTTAATGCCCACTCTTGAGCTCCTGTGACCCATCGTTTACATCACAAAAAGTGGTGAAGAAACGGGTGCAGGTACTTCCCAAAAAAGAAGGGATGTGGGAGCAGATGTCTGGGTAAAAAATCTGAGAAGCCAGTCTCCTTTATGGAAATACTGAAAGGTGTGGAGCAAGAGAGGTGGACATGCTGAGGTAGACTATTTGAGATATATATGAGAAATTTTGGACTGTGAGCAAGGAATTTGATTTGGAAAGCTGAGGTATAAGAAATGATTGAGAAGAATCATAGACAATAAGAAATAGAAAGCGTAAAAACATACACATAGAGATTGACTCACCAAGAGATGTGCTAGATTCTTTTGGGTTTGGATGCTGGACTAATAGTAATTCATCTGCCTTTCTCCACTGTTCTAGAAGAAATGCCAGCAAAGACAGTAAATATCCTGTCCTGAGCATCATAAATACAGATATGAACTGGCAAAAATTAAAGCTTTCCAGATATATTTTGAGATTAGTTTAAATATTTTGATTATATATTTAATTAGAGAGAGAAAAACCTGTTCTCAATTAAAACAGTCCTTCAAACTCTTCTGTAGATGAAGTTTCACATCAAAGCTTCTGCATGGTTTAGAATTTAAAAATCAGTCAGTAATGGAATTGGGAAAAGCTGACTTTGGGATCTCTGCCTCTTGCTGTAAATGTTTTCTGTGCTCATAAAACCCACAGATAGACTAATATTCCAGCGGTAAGTTGGTATTGCACCACTAAACTTAACCTCCTTTTTGCTACCTTATTGTTTTCTAAGTGACTGAAATGAATGTATTTTAGTTTTTAATGAATGCATGTCTCTTGTAAGTTAGAAAATGCAGGAATGTGATGATTATGATTATTTTGAAATATCACCTAGAGATAATTCTAGTAAGGATGCTAAATTGCCTAGCTTCAGCACCAGGCATCTGTGGTGACTCCCTGTGTTCACCATTTGTGCATATATGCATAGCACCTATTGTCATGCTTACATTTAAAACCATGTAAAGTTTTACCCTAATATACCTATTTTAGAGTAGCTGTGTGTTCAAAGTGTTCTATTTCAAGGTCTTCATTTTCACTGTGGAACAGCGTCTTTTTGCTTTGGATGTACATTTGCTTTAGAAAGTATGTCAATACAAGTAAACCTGACTTCATAATATTTGATATAATTTAGATGCAAATGAGGACTTTGCAGTCTGGCAGTCATGCCTTTGTTCTCATTCTCAGTTCATTGGATTTCATCAACATACGTTGTAGCCCTTTGCAAGGTCATTTTGGGAACGGGGGATTGTGTTCCATTATCCAGCCCATTTTCACTCTAGGTATGGAGGGCCAGAGCTTTCTTTCTGGGAAAGCTTGTCATCAATGGGAGCTGCAAGTATTCTTCTTTCTCCTTCTGCCAGCAGTGAATTTGGTTCTTTGAGTTTTATTATTAAGTACTGCGAACCAATGTCTTAATTGCAGAAGTAGTTAAAGATACCAGTAATGAGGTGTGCAATCACTAACATGCAGGTTGTCAGAGTAATTTAAAGACACTTCAGTTGGCTGCCAGTCTAAAATGATGGAGATTTGTTTGCAGTCAAGTAAACAAGGGTTTCTTTTTTTTATTCATAAACAACACAATTCACTCAGTGCTTTAGTAGATGCGAGAGACCAGGGAATGAGTATGAAGAAAGCAATATTAGGATTATCTTTTCAGGTCTGTTTATTGCTAATTGGCAGGATGATATGTACATATTCATAGTTTTTATGGAGGGTTATCTTGTATTGTCAGGTTGGCATTTTCACAACTGTTTCATTTGCTTCGGATCAAAAATCAGGGACTTGAGTAGCAGGCAGCTCACTGGTAAGATTTCAGGAAATAAGAGTGGAAGATAATTCAGGTTTTCTTCAAAACTCTGGTAGTAGGCTGAAAGATAAAAGGATCTGAACAGATAAAATGAAAAATTATAATGGAAAATAAATATATTTTCATTAATCATTGCAAAAGAGGTTTTTAATTTTAGTGGTACTGTTGTCTCTTCTGGGTTGATTAAACAGGGCAAGTTGTTTGCTATTCTTCTTGCATCAAACACAGTTTAGTATTCTTTCGGTGTCAAATGAAATAAACACTGTCAACAGCAATTATTTAGGATTCTGAACCTGTTCTCTGCTATCTATTTGTTGCTGGTCATTGAAAACAATAAGTTTATTATTCTCATACATGCAAAGTTTGATATACAACCTGGTAGCACAGCTTTGGTTTGAGCATTCAGTGTGCATGGCAGACATGAAAACAAGGGTGGGGCATGCCTCACTATTTCTTTCAGAAGGTCTTGATCAATTTAGATTTATTGTTTTTATGCAAGCAGGTAAAAACCACTTCTAGACGCTGATTTTTCAAAGGTGATAAGTTTTGTCTTACTGCCTTTGATGTGGACACTGGACAGGTGTAGCAGGCTGACCACTGGGTTTAAAGGGGGAAAAATATTAATGTTTTATAAGGTATTCTGAAATGGTCCTAGGGATCACTTCACTGGACTGTACAGAACCTTGGAAAACTATGTTAAGCTTAAATATTTTTGTGGATCATGAGGGTTAAGAGAAAGATCTGAGCACTTCCTCACACTGAAATGACAAAACCTGGGTGATTATCTGTATGCCATACTTCAGTCATGCCACCAGAGTCACTGGATAATTGTTTACGCTTGTAGATCAGCTTTTGTGAAATCAACATTTGGGTACTTCAAACATCATCAGGTTACAAATGGCAGTTGAAATGAAAAGAAAATACTGAGGTTAGGTCACCTCTCATTTTGTTCATTTCAAGACACCTTGAATGAATTTTGAAGAAAAGTTAGGTTGAAACCTGGTGCATCTTAAGCTGGTTCAAAATCAGGGTGCTATAATGAGCTGTCTAATATCCAGTCTTTCATCTTTGTTTTGAGTCAGCATCAGGGTTGTTTTCTTTTTGTCTCTACCTGGTAAGTATATACTGTTTCCTCACACTTGCTCTTGTTTTGATTTTAAACTCTGTTCCCTCAGTAGGAGACTGTGATGACTCTATTACTGTAAGCATCAAATGAAAATCATAATCCAGTCTTGTAATTATTCTCTCATGAAAAGCTTAATGGAACATTTTCTATTCTAGGTTGGCTGTGATCGCAGCAAAAACCTGGTGGATATTTGTGGAGAAAAACATTTCCAGGCATTTGTCTGTGATGCCCTGTCAGTCCCAATCCGCAGCGGTTCTTGTGACGCCTGCATCTCTATCGCTGTAATCCACCACTTCTCAACAGCAGTAAGTCACCCCTCTCTCTGCCTCACTGTACTGCTGGATTGCTGTGCAGAGCTGCTAATACTGCAATACAAGCAAAGGCAAGAACAAAATAGGAGGAAATCCAAGTTTTGCATTTGGTGTAAGCAGCTGTCAGAGCAGAGTTAAGGTGTTGTGCTACTGCTGCTTCTTAAACTTTCTGTTCACATTCTCCTTCTGCTTCTCAGATGCCCTTGTTCCCCCTGGAGCTTTGGTCCTATGTTTGGTTTTCATTTTTGTGTGCTCTTTAATTAAAGACACTGGAGAAGGGGGCTCTGCTTTGGGAGTCAAGAGATGTATTGTTTCCCAGCTCAGATCTTGGGCTCTAGGGCAGCTCTTGTGATTTTGCATTTTTTAGTCTGTGCATTGGCTGTCCATCTCCACACAAAAGGGAGACTACTCACCTGTCCGCTGTATCTCTGGGCTGGCTAAGGTTCTCCTGGCAGAAACTGTGCCATGGTAACAAATTTCTAGACCATCTTAGAGGGGTCCCACAGATCTTTCTATACCAGAAATGCAGTGAATGTTTCCATTCATTCACGTTTCCATAGAAAGAACTCTGTTTTAGAGAAGGCTGACATATCTTTGTCCATGTGATCAGAAGACCTGTGTTTAAGCTGTAAGTCAGACCCCTTCAGCTGCAAACTTAGCCTGTGCATCATCAGGTGTGGTAGATTTGAATCTGGGATTTTAAATATTGGATCACTTTCTTGAAAAGGTGTCTGTCTTTTCCAGATGCACTGATAAGTCCAAGAAATCCTGCTCAGTTTTATTTTCAAGTGGAAAGAGAATAATAGAATCATTGTGGGTGGAAAAGACCTTTAAGGTCATCAAGATCATCTCGCTGTTAATGCAGCACTGCCAAGTTCACCACTAAACCATGTCCCTGAGTGCCACATCTACAGGTCCTTTAAATACCTCCAGGGATGGTGAATCCACCAATGCCCTGGACAGCCTTTTCCAGTGCTTGACATGAATAATGTCTTGATGAAGGAATGTGTTTGGGAAAATGTCTTGGTTTGCACACAGTGATGGGGTATATTATGAATGAAAATAAATAGTGGGAAAAAACACCTTCTTTTCAAGTTTTATTGTATCTTGGGTAAGGAGCAGTTGCTGCCATTTCATTCTCTTCACTTCTTGTTTATGTACTAGCTTCACACTTTTGCTTTTTCTTTTCAGGAGCGGAGACTTGCTACCATCCGGGAACTAGCTCGGCTTCTGAGACCTGGTGGAACAGCACTCATTTATGTCTGGGCAATGGAACAAGAATACAAAAACCAGAAGTCTAAATACCTTAAGGAAAAGAATGGTAGTAAAAACAAGGACAAGGAAATGAATACTGACACAGCCCAGAGACCACTTAGTGACCAAGGGCCTGATAACAGCAGCCAAGACTCACCATGGTCTGACCAATTAATTAAAGACTTGAAGGATGAAAGCTGCGATGCCAAGCCAGTAGCAGACTTCAGACTGCCTGTTCACACTAACAGAACCTCCTTTCACTCTCAAGATTTGCTGGTTCCCTGGCACCTGAAAGGTGGTACTAGAAAGAAAGAGGAAAGTGTTGATACAGTGTTGGTGCCGGGTGGCTCCAAAGAATCACGAGAACTCAGTCCTGTTTTCCACCGCTATTACCATGTGTTCTGTGAAGGGGAACTGGAAGCAGTGTGCAGATCCCTGGATTGTGTGGGGGTTCAAAAGAGTTACTATGATCAGGGAAACTGGTGTGTGATTCTAGAAAAGTTTTAGCCTGTGATGCTGCCTCTACTATCTGTAGAGTCTTCTTTGTTTTTCACAGTGAAAGGTATTTTGTGAAAGGTATTTTTAATGCAGGCTGCAGCTATTGCCTCTTTTAAAATAACAGAATAAAGATTGTATATTGAGCTAATAACAGTGGCTAGCACCGTGTGCATATGTTAACAAAATAATGGCCAAACTCAGCTACTACCTCTGCAGAGTGTTTGCTTTACTTCTCTGAATTACAGTGAAGAGGATTAAGTGGGAAAATACTGCCCATACAAATCACTAAGGCCAGGGTTGAGCTTTTAAAGACAAAGGGCCTGGTTCTCCCTTCTCTTACACCAGTTTATACTGATGGGACTGCAGTGCTTTCCCTGCAGTCCACAGCTAATTGGAATGGAGCTTTGGGCAGGAAAGGCAGAGCTGTTTGCTGTGTAAAATTGTAGATCAGGGAGGAGGGAGTGAATGGCATATGAAGCTGTTAAGCTGAAGAGTCAAACTGTTGCCTCAAGTTTGGTCCTGCCTGTTTTGGTGTCCATGAGGGGTGACAGATCTCTTTCAGTTTGGAATTTACTCTCTTGGTTGTGGTAATAATGTTTTCCTCAAAGGGAACTGGAATGTTAGTGGGGATACCACAGACATTTTTCTCTTTCTCTTTCTTTCTCTTCTTTGACTCTCAAATAGCCACAGTTCATGCTGTCTATCCCAGATTTCCCAGCTCTCCATTGTAGTATTGTGTGAAAGCTCCTGTGAGGTGAGAGTTCCAGCCCAGCTGGAACAGGCAGACCAGCTCAGCTACACACCTGCATTCCTACGAGTGTGCTCTCTGTGCCTGCAGCACCAGGACTTGTGGGAGTGGGGTGACCCTGAGATCCCCCAGGAGGAAAAGAGGGAAAAATATTAGAGTGAAAGCAATTTTGGTGCAGGTTTTCTGCTACGTATTTTCAACTCCTATATGTTGGCAGTGGAGCAAGTTTTATTTAATGCACTTCAGAAGAACAAAGGGCTGGAGTAGAGGGGTACTGATGCTGGGCTGGCTGACTCTGAGCAGCCCTTTTGGCTGGGAGCTACAGGGACTAGTGCAGTTTATTTGATACAACACTTGTGCTACCAAAGGAGTGTGACACCTGGAATGGAATGCATTTCTGGAACTAAAATAAGGGGCTGACTATTGTAGGGTGAATGGCTATTGGTACCTCTGGTCTAGAAACCAGTGCTGCTAAGCTATGTTGTCATTGCCTGTTACACTGATTGATTGCCTGTAGATGCAGCAAGATCTATGGTATTGGCAGGTCATGCTGCTGTAAATAATGGCATATAAACTGAGGTGCCCATCCTAAATCATGTGGGGACTTTGAGGACAGCTCAAGGACAGCTTGGCCTACTCCTCCTGCCTGCCTCCTATGTGCAGGTTAAAGGCTGCTGTACTGGCAGCCTGCTCACAGTCACCATTTCTCCTAGGCTCCCATCTTGTAATGGAGAAAATCCGAGGGGAACGAGAGCAGTAAGAGAAGAGCTTGCTGTCACCACAATTCACCTGGCCTGTGCTTTGCTTGCAATCTGCTTCCAAAGAGCCCTTGGGAAAGGTCTCATTCCTCAGCTGCACAAGCTGTCCAAGTTGCAGCCACCTTGGCCTAACTGATTTCTTTCCTTTGGACAACTAAGGAAGCATGTCTGTAGCAATGAGCACTCTTGGGCATGTTCAGGGGCTGATTTGCACACACTCAATATCACATAGCTGGAAATATGTCTTGCATCAAGGCCTGAGCTGGCTTCAGTTCTGGGACACAGCATTTGGGTGCAGGAACTCGCCCCTTTCCCAGCTGGACTGTGAGACCAGAGCTAGCCTGAACAGCTCCAGGGTGCAGTGCTACACAATGTTGTCCCTGTGAGAAAGAGCAGGGACTAACTCACTAAACTGGGCTCTCTGTTACTTCTGATCATGTGGATTGAAGTCATGTAGAATAAAGTAGGAGGGCACATCTCTGGAGCTCTGTGTCTGCATGGTCCTGTATGTGCTGGTGCCTGAACTGCTGAGCACACAGCAGCTGCTGTTGGGTTTGTACATTGCTTGTAGCTTTGTTTTCTTTAAGAATATATGGTGTTCCAGCAAGAAACAATTAACTGCTTGAAAGTCCTTCTGAAGTGCTGCCATATCATGACCTTGTGTGACAAGTTAGGAATCAGGTCTGCAGTTGTGCTCAATTACTCAATGTACCCTTGTTCTGACTGAGGATAGCTCAGAGGTGCTGCCTCCAAATTCACTGCTGGCTCTGACTGCACACAGGGTTAAGCACTATTCTAACCTAGGGCTCAAATGCATCAAGTAGACAAAGCCTGAATAATTGAATGTGGACTTTATGTAATACTGATCTATTTTTTGCAGGCCCTGTGGCTCCTGTAGAGCTTTCCTGCTTTCCCTCTGTTTCCCTGGCAGAGGCAGCATTAGGCAGTGTCTGGTGTCATATTTAGCATTTCTTGCCTTCCAGGCTGATTAACATCATTAATTGACTGCCATATGTACGAATAGGTCACTTCCCTCTCACCAGGTCTGCAGTGAAGCACCTGGGATGTCTCAGAGAAGAGTCAGATTTTATTGTCAGTCTTTTGGATGCCAGCAGTCTTCCTGCAAGGTATTCCTTTTAGCTGAGTCATTGCAGCTTTTTCAATCCATTTCATGCTGGCTCAGAGCAGAAAGTGTTGCTCTCCCTGTCCTAGGAGCCTGCTGGTGGTGAGTTCCAGTGGGTGCTGGTTCTGGAAGGAGGTTCTGGCATGGGGAACACCAGCTTGGGCAACACTGCTTGAGCAGGCACACTGGGTGGAACACGCAGTACATAATTCCTTACCAAAGAGGCTTTTCCTGGTATTTCTGAGGGCTGTGAGCCAAAGGATGGTCCCAGCAGCACGCCATCTCTTCAAAGACAGTACAAAAGTTGAAAATACTCTGACATCTTCTGAGGCCTGGAAATGTTACAAAATATTTCTTTGGTTAAAGGCAGAGAGTCTCTTCAGATGCTCAAAGAGGAATCAAGTGGTGAAGGAGAAAATGACAAGGGAGGAGGGCAGGTAGATGTTAACAGGCTGTATTGCAGGGATTTACAACACAGAATTATGTGCCACCAGAGCTGCCCTCTGCAGTACTCACTTGCCCCTTTTTACCACCTGGAAGTGGTAATGAGATGAAACACTAAGGTCAACAGTTGGGTTACAGGTTTCTTTGTGCACTGGTTTTTGTAGTAATTATGTTCCCTTTTTGGCCTTATTGAAATAACAAATGTGTTTAAATGGTTATTCATTTGCAGTGTAGAAGAT
Organism: Brachypodius melanocephalos; assembly: GCA_013398615.1. Lineage (NCBI taxonomy): Eukaryota > Metazoa > Chordata > Aves > Passeriformes > Pycnonotidae > Brachypodius > Brachypodius melanocephalos. The sequence continues at coordinate 11,508,407 of VZSR01003803.1, read as the reverse complement.
AAAGGGAAAGCAAAGCTCCATGTGAGCATGACCTGTGCTGTGAATGCCAGTGCCTCTCCTATGGCAGTCCTCCCTGATGTCCCAGTCTATCATCAAAGTGCCTCGGTGCACTCAGGACTAGGGAGGTGGGAATTTCTACTCTGGCCCAAATATGACCCCTGGTTTAGCTCTGGGCACATACAGGCAAACATCTGGTGCTGTGACCAGAGTTTTGGGGGTCACTATCCCCCTTGTTCCCAGCCTCCCATTCCAGAGACCACCAAGCCACCCCAGGTCAGGTGCCCTGACCCTGCACTGGGCAGATCTGTCCCATGTGTTATCCTGTCCTGCCCTGACAAAACAGAGGCTTCAGATCATCCCTGGGCTTAAAGCAACAGACATGAAGAGGTGATTTCTTGTCCTGGGGCAGGCAAAGAATGAAACCTGCAAAACATGGAGGAATTCTTTTAACTTCATAGAGGCTCTTCAGACTGATGTGCTGGTGCAGCCAGGTCCATGACAAAAAGACCTTGGAGAGGCTGGATTTCCCTGGAAGTGCTCAACTTCAGCTTAGCAGGGAGAGGTGTAGGACAGCAGATGGCAAGGGACAACATGCTGATTGCATTGCTTTGCTGAATGAAAGCCACAAAAAGCTGAATGGGGACCACAGCTTCTCTTAGGAGAACTTGAAGGCCTGGCCTTGGCACAGTGAGCAAAAGATGAACTCCTTTATTCTCTAGTGCCCACCAAAGTCACTCAATCATGCCCTTCCTCAGCTGGAGAGGGGAGAGAAAATTTACTGAAAGGCTCATGGGCTAGGATATCACTGGGGAGAGATCACCTGCCAATTACCATCATGGGCCAGAGTAGAAAAAAGAGAAGTAAAACTAAATCTTAAAAACACCTTCCCTCCACCCTTTCCTTCTTCCCAGTATTAATTTTATTTCTGATCCTCTAACTCTTCCTTGCAGTGACACAAAGGGATGGGGAATGGGGATTATGGTCACTTCACCACAATGTTTCTGCAGCTGCTTCCTGTTCTCATACCAGGATTAGGAATCTTCTTCCTCTCACAGAAGCACTATGATTATGAAACTTCTAATTCATGTAAGTAAAAATACAGATGTCAGACATTCTCTGTATAAAGTGAATGTCAATGAGCACGTTTGGGAATCCATGTGCCTGAAATAAATGTCATGCATCTGTCACTGCATACAGCAAATGTTCTGAGTTTTGCAAACTATTCCCCTGACAGTACAAGGTGGATGGGGAGCCTTCCCAAACACTTAAATTATGAGAGATTTAGAGTGATAAAATTTTCCATACATTACAAAATTTTCATGTTTACCAGAATCCTAAAAAAACCCATTTAGTTTCAGAATTCCAGTTCTGTTACACCCATAAATATCACAGAAACACTTTTCACTTGCAAAGTGAAAGTGATAAAAATTTGCCTAGGAATACTAAAGAAGATTAATAGCTACTGTCTCCAGTGTGCTTTGTTTTGTGCATTCTTCTTGCTACTACAATTAAGGATTTCTTGTCATTATCACTTTCTGTGTGTCACTATGGTTTCCTATAATTTATTGTGGAGAAAAGAAGGAAAGACATTTCATTCATTATTACCAATCTCTTCTAAGTGTGTTAATGTGCTTTATATAAAGTGATTATACTGACAATATCAGCATTTGGACCCTAATTTATTATGCAAATAACTTGCTCTGCCTTAGTTAGTATATGTCCTCTTGGGGCAGAATCACAATTGCACTGCTTTGTCTAAACTTTCTGAAAGACCATGCCTGACATCTGAAGTGGCTGCAAATGAGACATTTTCCTTCTCTCACCTGCCTCCTTAACAGGTATTTGCTACAGAGATGTTTGTTGAATGCAGACAGCTTGTTCCTGTGCCTGTTGGTGCTCTCATCCACAAATTTGTGGACCAAGCCACCCCACTGAACTGTAAAAGACACCTCTGTTGAAGTCTACAGTTCAGATCAACACCGAGACCCTGGATTGTTTTTATCTGGCTAACATAATTTTGTACAGTATTCTGTCATATTTCTGCACTTAGAGCAAGCCACCACTGGTGTGCAAATACTGTAAAATTCTTGGAAACTTTGCCAGTATTTTAAGCTATTTTAAAGGTATCCTTGTTTAAATTGGATCAGGGATACATGAAACTCTTCTCTAACCCCTTAAGCAGGCTATGCCTATGCTTTACCATTACAAAACCAACCTCAATGACAGCAGTATTTTTTCCTTTGATTTTATGAAAGCAGTGGCAGGAAATTTCCAATTCACAAGCAAATAAAGTGGAGAGATATGTCAGTGCAGTATCAGTAAGTAATTTTCTCCCTGTAATGCAGAAATGCTCCATATTATTACTTTAACATGATGACAAGCTTACTTTTGTTAAAAACCTAATGCCCTTTATCTGAAAGAAATCAGAAAGAAAAGCAATCTTCAATCACAATAAACTATATAGATGTATTTAGTCTTAGCTATGTCTTTGTCTTATATTCCTACTGAAACTTAATTAAAAGGAAAACTATTGAACCAAAGCACAAGACAATAGAATAAATTAATATGAAATATATATTTTTATAAGTTATTTTGTGCTTCTTCATGTGATGTCTTATTCAGACTCTAGATCAAAACTGCAACTGTGATTCCAAGGCCTAGAGAGAGTTTAGAAATTCCTAAGAATAAAAGTAGCTCATAGTGTGTCGCTGAGCTGTCCTGTCTCCTCAGATGGCTCATCTTTGATACCTTGTGCAGAGCAGAAGATGAAGCTGCACATTTCTCATCACATTCAATTGCTCAAACACACTTCAGTCCCTAATGTTAGGCTCTTCATACACTTGGATGAATTCAAAGCAAAAAATTGCAACCAGGGAACTGCTAAAGCACCCATCTCCGGGAGGCAGAGTCCTTTACAGTATGCTGCAGCTCTCTCTGGCAAAAATTCAAGTTACAATCTGGCAATAGCTGAAGCTCTGTTAGAACAATTACAGTGAATCCCACGTTCCTGCTATTAGAAGGCAAATCCTGCCTCCAGTTCCAATTTCAAAGCTCCCCAGCTTTTCACATTGCCTTATTCTCGTTTAAGATGGCAAGGATAAGAAACAGAGAAGAGGTTTTCCATTTTTTTTTTCCTGCTTGCCTCTTGCTTAGTTTCCACAAGTGATTTGCACAGTACATAGTCTTTACACATTTTCCTGTTCTCTCTAAATCTATTAACACAAATCTGCTGGGTTTTCCCCTCCTTTTTCTTCCTTTGCAAATCAATTTTTTGTGCACAACATCCTTTTCTGAGGACTTGTCTATGTGTGCCATCCATCTTTTCACCTTTCTTTATGTACATGTTTCCTCTCTGGTCTCATGGCCTCTGAATTCTCACCCACATTAGATTTCCTAATTTACCAATACAGAAATAACTCCTTGACTCATAAATAATGACATGCTTGAGTCCTTGAAAATCCTAACACTTCGTATTTCCCTCTCAAATTCTCTCTTCAGGTTATTTATCTCTGGGCCTCTTATCGGCATCTCAGGAAAAATGGGAAATTTTGCCCTTTAGTAAGTAGCCCATCTGGTAACTAGCTTGATGCTGGTTTTAATTTAACATAAGAACCAGTCCTTAGCAATTTCTTCCTGACCCCTTTGTTAAGGTGTTATGCCCATCAAGAGATCTTGGTTTCTTTGAGGAATGCTTCCTTTTTTTTTTTTTTTTTTTTAAATTGCCGTTGTAATGATTTCTGGTGCATGTACTCACTTCACATCTCGCTTTCCTCACTCTTATTCCCATATTCTGAAGAAAGTTCAGAGGGTGTTTTATTTAGAATTCATCAATGCCACTCACCAAGCTACCACAATGAGAGGATATATTTCCCCTGGCCCAGCTCTTGAGTATCAAGAATACACTAAAAAAGAAAAAAAATTATTTATCTTGCATTCTTCTTGTGTCTCAGGCTTTCTTGGGTCTCAGACTCTATGTGACAAGGATGTAAATTAGAAGGTGTTCTGGAGTAAAAAACATTTTCACCAATTCCTTTGAATAAAGAAAAGCTAATTATGGAGATGTAGCTTATCTTCGTGCTTTAAATTAGAGGAATCACTGAGATTAATCTCTTTCTTTCTGTTGATATCTTGCAGATTAAATAAACACAATTCTGCAATCTCTGGTGCTGTTCCCATTGTCTCTCCTTTCTGTTACAAAACCTGAAAGACATGGAGGTAGCTTGCAGGCCACAGCTAGATTTATCTCTCCAAGATCCCTGGCAGGAGGTTTGTTAGGATGACCAGAGTTCTTTCCTCACCTTTGTTCTTTCCAAATAATCCTCTCAGTTGAGTCAATCCACAATGCCAAGTAGTCTCCTAGGAGAACAGGCAGGAGGAAACACTTCTTGTCCATCTTCCCTGTATAAAAAGCACTTGGCATTACAAGGCATAAAGACTTCATAATAAGACATTATTCCTATTTGACCAATCCCTTTCTGATTCCACCACCTTGGCAGGACATCCTGCAGGGATGTGTTTATATCTTGCCTCTGTCAGCAGCTCCCTAAGCTGCTTCTGAGAGGCGGGGTAGTGCTTGAAACCACATCATGGGGAAATATTAAATGGAACTTGACTCTGGGACATAATATGGTCTCTCCCATTCTGAAACTTCTAGGACAAAAGAGCCCAAAAACCACACTAAAGGAAATCCAGTGTCCTCCCACTTATGGTCTCTTTTCCAGCATAGTGGCATATGCTTTGAGATAGGCTTGCTTAGTGTAGCCTGTGTGTTAGCATCAACAGGGGCCTGGAGGGGCTTTTGTGCTTCAAAATGAGGTGACTGGCAAGACAAGCTGGTAGTGTTGGGCTTGTCAGAGGATTTCCTGTCAAGAACAGTGACAAAGACAGTGACTTGGGATGTCAGGCATATTACTCAGTATTTACAGCTATTTCTGGGTCAAGGGCTAAGACAAGAATTGGATATGAAATTGCCCTTCCCTCTAAACACAGTAGTATAACACAAAGAAAAATGAAAAGTAATTTCAGGAATTGTGGGGTGAAAATTGGAGAGGAGTAAATTGCTCAAGTTGCTGCTGAAAGAGACAATTATGAACAGTCTCTGTGGCAGTCAAATTCTCTGTACAATTATTGTCACAGTGCTGTAGTGCCTTGGAGCTCTTTCCGTGGAGCAAGACCTCACTGGTCTCAACAATTTTTTCCCACAAGTGTTCACCTTTTCATAAGAGAAAAACATGCTCCAAACTTTTTTTATTCTCTATATTGCAATGAAAGAGAGACTCTCCTGCAATACTCCATGTGTACAGTCCAGCTGAGAGGGTTACTGCAGCTCCCTTCAGTTTGCTGTGTGCTGCCCATGTGAGTGTGCATTGCACTGAGCTACAGCACTGCAGGAGAAAAGGACAAAGACAGCCCCAAGGTCTCAGAAGCAGCCAAAGGCTGTGGTTACTCTGTACAGTGTCTCCAATATCAGTTTAAAGTATTGCTGTTCTTGCAACAAATGAGATGATACAACTGTGTGACTACACTACAACATGACCTCTGAAGCTGGCCTACATTGAAGAATCAAAAATACACTTTAATCTCACTTAAAACCAAAACCAACCCATTGCACTTCATTGAAACTCTAAGAGTATTTTAGTTACTATTGCACTGGTCTGATGGATAGGTACTGATAATGAAAGCCCCAGGGCTTTCATCCCCTGCCCCAGCCAGGTGATCTTGAGTCAGTATTTGTGTCTCACTTTCAAAGTCGCTGATCTGAAGCTCCCTGACATGTTGTTCTGGGTTGTAGTATAGGATTAGCACAAAGTATTCTA
>VZSR01003803.1:11445492-11495848 GCA_013398615.1 Brachypodius melanocephalos | reverse complement strand
TTTTATGCTCTTGCAGTCTTATGTGTGCCATGGTCTGGAGTCCTCCTGCTGAGTCCTTGACTCCTGCAGTATCCTTGAGTGTCTGCTCTCCTGGCTGGCCCCAAAGGTCTCTCTGTTGTGCAAAGAGGCAGCACCAGTTCATGGCTTTTTTCCTGGGGCACAGGTTATCCTTGACAGAGTTCCAGTAGTTGCTAGAACCTTGGTGTCTTGAGCAGGGAGGCTACACTTCTCACTCCACTGTTAGGATATGTGTCAAGAGTTCTTTGATGATGCTATAGCTTCATGGGTCCTAACTCTCAGTGTTAATATATTCTTGTAGGTTTAGATTCTGCTCGTCAGCCTTGCTGAAGAATATTAGAGAAAGTGGTTTGGAGTTTTTAGAGTGAAACCAAATCTCATGTATTTTCTTAATGCTAAGCTCTAATGTATTTTCGAAAAGGTATGTAGGATCTTTGTTGAATTTTGTAATTTTCCTTGACTTGAACAAGACCATCATTGTATTGTTCAGCCTATTTTTAAAATGCCATGAATACAAATTATTCCTACATGAATATCTCAAAAATGCATCTGCAGTATTTGTGTGATCCTAAAGAAAACCCAGTGCACAGCCCTAATTTTCTGATTTTCTTTGTACAGCAGTGGGCTCAGTGTTGGCTTTTACCATTCAAAACTAACAACTGGGGAGTAAATAGCTCTATAAAGATGCTACATCGTTGCTTAGACAAAAGCTGATCAAGCGTTGGAACTACTGTGTGAGGAATAATGAACAAAGAAAATGGTTGCACAGACATATTACCCGTTTCTGTGTAACATCAAATAGCTTATGCAGTCCTGATCCCAGCATCTGAAAAACAACCAAACAACCTTGGAGAAGGTGGGAAGGAAGGTGCGGAAATGATTTTGGTGCAGGCTGTCCAAGGGCTGTAGAGGTTTTGAGATGAGGAAAGATTGACTGAAAATAAAGTTAATTACTTTAAAGTTAATACTTAAAGAGAGTTCTGTAAAATTGTTAAATGATATGAAGAAGGAAATAGAGAAGTGCTATCTGCTGGTTCTTTCAGGTTAAGAACGAGGTTGTATTAAGGATTTTACCCATAGCCAGCTTAAAGCAGACAAAAGAAGTGAACTTTCAGATGATGCACAGAGAAATTGTAGGGTCTCTCGTACAGCATGTTGCAAATACCGGCACTGCACTTCCATCCAGACAAGAATAGCTTCAAATCTAAAATAAATGTTGAAAGCTATTGATTGAAAAGTTGTTGAGCCTCAGATTGCTGGAGGATGGAGGAATATTTTGGAGATGGCTCACTTTGACCTTAAGCCTGTATACATTTCAGCCTCCCTGGGCATTGCTGGACATTTTTTACTTGGGATATAGCTTAGATTCTCAGTTCTGAGAATGTCAGAGCACTGAGAAATCCAATACAGGGAAGCAGAATGGCGTATAATTTGTGAAATACTAGCCACTATGATTCTTCAAGTCCATTTTTCATGGAATGTAGGAGACAATGGTGTTGTTTTCTACAGAAGTTAGCCATTAGAGATGCTTGGTCCCTATATGGCCAATGAGAAACTTCCCCGGTGTGGCCTTTCAGCTTCTTACTGAAAGTCACAGTATAGAGTCTGTGTTATATTTCCACATTGCTATGTTTTCACTTCCAAGCAACCTAAAGCTAAGTCAGATTCTCTGATTTTCAAAGGTTCTCATGGGTGCATTGGGTAATACTGAAACATACATTAATGATCAAATGGTTTTCTTTGCTGTTGCTTGTGGAATTGCTGTGTTCATCATCTTAGGAATGTCCTTGAACTGTTTCTTTTCCTTGCAGTAAGAGCAAAAAGTTGAAGTAAGGAGAGGCCATGTTGAAGGTTGGGAATTTCCCCCCCAGCCCTCTTTTCTAAAGTTTTAGAATGTGTTAGCAAAAGTGTATCCTAAGCATTTTATCCTGTACAAGTCCATGTGGGCCAAAGGAAGCGGTAGAGATTCCTTTATTACTTATTTGGCTGATAGAGAAATTTAGGAATTAAACATTTTTTAAAAAAAACTCATGTTTCTCTTCTCATTTATGGACTCGATAACCTAATATAGCTATGTAAAAGGGCAACATTTTTAAGACCTCTCGTGTAGCTACTCTGTTATTTCTGTGAAAAGTCAATTTAGCATTTTATAATGTGAAAGCTTGAGGATGTCATAATAGCCATGTCAGTACTCTGCTGTCTGCTTTTCAGAAATGGACTTGTTGCTGCCTGTGTGAGAACAGATTAATGTCCTAAGTGTATTGACTTTCTCTGCTTTACTTTGATTATGGCTGGACTGCCTGCTGCAGTGGAACAGCTGGGTGGTTGAGGCAGGAGATTGTCCTGCTCTGCTCTGCACTGGGATGGCCTCACCTTGAGTGCTGGTGGCAGTTTTGGGTGCCACAGTATAAGAGACATTGAACTATTAGTGTCCAAAGGAGGGCCACAAAATACAGTGAAGGGCTTAGAGGCTGCAGGTGTATGAGGACTGGCTGAGGTCACTTGGCTGGTTCAGTGTAGCAGGGAGGAGACCTCATCATGGTCTTCAGCTGCTTCGTGAGGGGAAGAGGGGGGGCAGGCACTGATCTCTTCTCTGTGGTGACCAGTGATAGGACCTCTAGGAATGGCCTGAAGTTGAGTCTCAGGGGAGGTTTAGGTTGGATATTCAGAAAACGTTCTTCATCCAGAGGGTGTTTGGGCACTGGAACAGGCTCCCCAGGGCAGTGATCACAGCACCAGCCTGACAGCGTTCAAGAAGTGTTTGGACAATGCTCTCAAGCACACGGTGTGACTCTTGGGGTGTCCTGTGCAGGGCCAGCAGTTGGACATGATGATCCTTGTGGGCCCTTTCCAACTCGGGATAATCTATGATTCTGTGAACAGAACTAGGAGAAAACTATTGCAAGACTTTTTCTCAGTGTGTTTGGATAGTCTTGCTTAGAAAGGCAGCAAGAGATAAGCAGGAATTTATCACAGCTGGCTAAAATAGTCAAGACAGTTATTTGGTGATTGTAATTCTGGAAGCCCTTTGGGAAAGACAGTTGGAAAGCTGGTTTGTCTGCTTCTGGTAATCTGAGAAATTTGCAGAAATAACTGTACTTTAGCAGATCTGTTTCTGGAAAGATGAGATGTTCAACCAACTCACCTTAAGGAGCTTTTAGTTTGAAATATTGAACTTGCACTAGTTTTGATGAACCAAAATGCCACACAATTCATTGATGAGATTTCTCTTTTAAATCTTGGAAGCGTATTCTTTTATTTGTGTAGTCTGTCTTCCAAACTGTGCTGATAAAACCCAGCAGCTGATAATGTTTATGATAATGATCAGTAATCAAATAATTAAATGTTGACATGCAAATTGTTATAAAGCTTCAGAAATAGCATCTTGTTTTCATGAGCATGACAGTTCATGACACTGCTATTTTGGTTTACAAGTTTACAAGAAGAAAATAATCTCATGGGTGTTGTGGTAAGTGCAGAGATGTGTATTTTTCCTAGACACAAATACTTCTTAGCAAGACTTCAAATTTTGGATTATTCTTGCATCTGTTGTATCATATGGTATTTTTTTCTTTTAGGGTTGTTCTTCTGTTACTTGAATTTTTTTTTTTTCATGGGCTTTGAGTCTTTCACTCTTTGGCCCCTGAGGGAGATGTGATTTGACCATTCCTTGTGCAGAAAATCCTGCCTTTTAATTTTTAAGGATTACTGACAGATTGGAAGTTGAGTGTAGATAAATAAGACCTCAGTCAAATAATGTATATTATTGGAAACAATAAAAATAAATTGATACCATAAAACAAGTTCATTGCTCAAACAAGAAGTGACATGTTTAGTTTTACTTATTTATATTTCTGAAACTTACTTGTATTTCTGAAAAAATCAATTTGGGATTTGCAAACTATTATTTTTAGAAACATTTTGTTTCATGCTTTTGATTAGACTTCTCCCTTTAATTTTTGCTTAACATTTTTTATTTTCCTTGAAAATACAACTTAAAAATAAAGAAAAGCAAACAACAAACTGTGTATCATAATATCACTGAGTTCACAGTATTAGAGCTCTAAAGAAGCTGTGAAATCAGCAGGTTTTGCTGGTGAAGTACGATCAGGTATTTCCTCCTAAAAGCCTCACAGTTGCCTTTTTGCAGTGATCAGTATTTGATTTGAGATGATGGAGTGCTTGGCAGTATTTTACATTGCAGTTTTCAGTGGAAAATTACAGAAATCTCTCCTTAGACAGAAATTAGTAGCAAAACATATCTCTGTTAGGGGTTACAGTTGCTTCTGTGCTGTAATAGTAAGCACCTCCTTTTTGTTCTTTCCTTTTTAAATCCTTCATGAAGTGTTACATGCTTGACTCTGCTGAAGGAAAGAAACACTTCAGCACTTAAATCTGTGATATTAGAAGAGTAATGGTACTGAGAAGTGAATACTGCCTTTTCACAAAAGATTTTCAGACTTTTGTCACAGCACCTCTGTGCATTTTTGCAGCAACATCACTGAACAGACCTGTTGTTTTTGAAGGTCAGTGATGAAGACACATGTCTTCATTGCTGTGTTCTGTGAGGCCTTCCTCTGTAGCTTGCCTTGCCACAGCAGTGGAGAGGTCCCACATTAACACAAAATACCGGTTTATAGTTTCCTGGCAGTAACAGCTTCTAGTTATCTGTTGTGCCTGCACGTGTACCAGCAGAACTGCTGCTGCCTCCCAGATGTTTCTGACTGAACGCTGACATCTCCTGCAGCTTGCTCTTTAAATCACATCTGACTTTGGTTATTGATCACAAGAAGCTTAAGTGACTGAAGTGATAGTTGCTTCAGTGACCTTTCTTCTGTGCCTTTTGGCAGGTGAAAATGACGAGAGTGGTGACATTTCCAGTTGGCAAAGCTGCATCTGGAGGAGGTGGTGGTGCAGGCAGCTGTCTGACTCAGTGACGAGTTGCCAAGTTGGGCTGCAAACTAAGCTCTTTCTTGTGTTTCCACTGCTGTCCTCCTTGGGAAATCTTTGTGGATGTAGCAATAATTGGAATATCAAGACTAGAAAAATAATCTTAGCATTCACAAAAGTAAGTGGGTTATTCAGACAGAGAACTGGTATAAAAAGCATCAGAACTGTGAAGAAGGGTATGTTTAAGTTCCCTGGAGGTAAGCACTCATGTAACCACAGCTCTCTGTCCCTGAGCTTTGGAGTCATGGAAACTGGGAGTGTAATATGTATCAATAACCTTTCTGATAGTTGATTATCAAAACAGTTAAAACAGTGGAGTGGTTTGTATGATAGCATGGGAGATGATCCTGAAATTAGAAAGAAAAGCTCATTGTAGATATTTTGAATGCCTTATATTGGTATCTGAAGGACTGGCTAGGTGTTAGATTTTTTGAACTTTCCTAACAGGAAGCTGTTGCTGAAAGTAAGTTTTTTCCACACTTCTTTTCCCCAAAGTGCACTTCTCCCCTTTATTCCATGTGCTTAAACTTGATGACCTTGATGACCTTGCTAGAGTGGCAACTTGTAAGCTTGTTGTGCAGGAAGCTGCACCGTGCTTTTGGTGGGATTTATATTTGTGTCAGAGTGGTCCTGGAAGTGACTTTGCCTGAGACTGGAGTGCAGGAACAGGCCTGGGTGGGTAAGGTGGTGGGAAACATGTGGGAAGCAGTGCAGAGAGGAGAGGTGTGGGAATGGAGCCCTGCCCTTCAGTGGTAGGTGGCCAGGACAGCAGCTTAGCTAGTGCTCTATTGAATGTTTTTGTCATACTGTAATGATCTGATGTGCTGTAGATTTTCTTCTGATTGCTTGTGGAGAAAAAGGGAGTCTTTCTTCTTTTGGATGAAGAAGTTGACTACTGAGTCATGGTGATAATCATTTAAAAAACTAGAAGTGGACCACAGTTATAGGTGGAAAATTGCAAGGTCTTTTTAGTGATGTGGAAAACTTGCCCTGGCCTTCACGAGAGCTGAGACAGTAAATAGAGTTGAGATCAGGAAAGAGTGTTGGTCAGGGTTTCTGTGAGCTAGGGAGGGAGTTTTTAGCTCTAGGAGACATCCCTCCATCCTTTCTGGACATGCTTGAGAGACTGCTGTGTAACAAACTCCGTTTATTGTGTGACCTGTAACTTGGCTGTTGACAGTGTCTTTGATCTTTTCTGCTTCTTCCTGGTGTGGCATGATGTAATTTTTATAGCTTTGGGGTTTTGCATCTGCAGTGTATCACAGGCTGCTTTGGAGCAAATTTTATTCTTCATTTAGTAGATCATGTTGTCAGCTGCTGGGCAGGCTGGCCTTGATGACCTGCTTGATGGAAACCAGAAAGCACTTTCTTTGAACTTGGTTTCCTCCCACATTCAGATGGATCTGTGAAATTCAAACCCCTTTCGCCTACTTGTGGTAAAGATTGTAAAATTTGGCTCTTTTCAGCCATGGCAAACATTGCTGACATTGTACTGTAGAATAATTACTGTTTTTACAGCACCTTAACAACAGACCTTGCAGAGTGCCTTGCCAGCCTAAGACTTCACCTTGTTTTCGTTGCAAAGGAGATCGTGAGGAACTTTATTAGGGTGTTGCAGAAGTGTGTAGTGTAGCATGATGCTTGTCCTTCTTTGATACTTCTTTTGTAAAGGGAAAGGTTTAAATTATTGGATATTCCTGTGGTATTGTAAGTATTAATGAATCTTAATTTGAATTAAATGCTTGGACTGCTGGGGGTTGACAGATGTGAAACTATTAGAGTTAGTCCTCGGATAGAATGGTAAGTCTGACAGGAGAATTAATTAGTTTTTCTTTCTTTTTTAAAATTTTATGACATGCTAGTATGCCCTGCAGCTTTTGAAAAGGAAAGTAGAATATAAAGGTAAGTTTTGAAGCTAATAAAGTAGTGTAGGCAAATTTTCCGTCTCACATCCACTTGAAGTAATTGTGTGTGTTTCAGGGGAAAGCATCACGAACAATAAAAATTTAATATAATAATCTGAGGGAACTAGGTTTTTAGAGATAGAAGGATTTAGAGGGTATTGCTGCTAACTTTCTAGTCTTGTGTTAAAATGATAATTTAGGTGAAATTATAACTTCTTTCATATTTTTAGATCTCTAGTAAGCATTCTTATTTTTTCTTTTTTCTTTTTTCTTCCTCTCTTTTTATTGCATAGATACATTGTTAAGAATCTTCTATATTGTATCCTTGTTTAGGAGACAAACTTCCATCTGATGCTTTTGTTTGTCTTTCTCTTTTTAACGGCTTGGTGGTCAATCTGCCACTACACATTCATCTTGCCCATTCCTGTTTCATTTAGTATTCAGGAGACAGCAGTCTCTCTGATCATGATTTCTAGTCAATCTGTGTTCTGAATGAGTATTTATGTACTTCAGCCAAAATGATGATCCACTTCTTTCATTAGAATGATGTATCTCAATTACTTAAATACTTCCCTTCATTTCTTCTGTTTATTTTTAGATCTATTAAAAAGTGTAAAAGCTCACTTTGTGCCTTATTTATAACATTACCTTATTTTATGCAATGTTTGTAACTTTGGTAGCATGAAGAAAATAGTAGCGTCATTTAAAGTATGCTTCCTATTATAGGAAATGTTAAGAGGCTAAATCTTCCATGACAGGCAGAGACCATCTACAATGAAGACATGTTGACAAGCTGATCTGGAGTGGCCATTATTTGTGGCATTTATAGATTTATGGGCCTGAGAACTGCAAAAGGGGTGGAAGGGAGCTGTTGACTCCAGCTGCAGTTCTTTCTCAACCAAAAGTGAAGTGGAATATGCAGAAAAGCTGCCCTTTCTTTTCATTTTACATCTTGGCAACTTGTTTTGTGTTTGCTTCTGGAGCAAACAAGCTTGGAGACAGTTTTTGGGGTTTTTTTGGTTTTTTTTTTTCCATCTAGAACTATATTCAGGTTCCCTTTATCTCCACTGTTTCATCTATGTCCAGTTATAAGCTTAAGTTTGGAGTCTGTGTCTTGTAGACGTTTTGTGAATTGCAAAGCTGAGGTTATTGTCCTTCACTAGTCCAGAAATGTGGCACGTTTAGTTACTTTTAGTCAGACAAGCATATTTTTAAGACAAAAAGGCCATCATTGTCTATATGGACTGGAAGAGAATATATCAATCTGATATATTTCTGCATGGATTTTCAAGGGTGTTGTCCTACATGTCTTAGGGTGGCCAGGGTTACCTTTATTCTCTATCATGGAGAAGTTGCAGGAAACATACCCGCATTTTTTTGACTCCTGGGTGGTTTTAGTGATGCTGTGTGGTACTTAACAGCTATTTCACTGAATTGTAGTCCTGCTCATTCTTTTGTTACTTTGTTTACTTGTAAACTAGAAAATGTTCTGATGTTGGAATAGATGCCTGAATGTGTTCTTAACTCGTTCTTTCTTTATGCCTGTCTTTTGAATTTTAAGAGATAGCATTCACCTTTGTAGACTGTGAGTGTGATTCTAGAGATGGAAGTGTCAGTCTTGGCCTCTTTTTTCAAGCTGACTTATACGATTTTTTGTTTTTTTAAATAATATTCCTTTGTTTAAAATCAAGAAGTCTGGGTAGCAGTCTTGCTTTGCTTGCATTTAGGTGTATTAGAAGTTTATCACATGGAGCTGCTAAGAAAGTAGACAAGGAAGGTTTGAAAGGGTGTTTTGTTTGAGAACAGATATGTAGTGGGCTTTTTTTTTTAGTTCATTGTGTTGTGCCACTTTCAATATGCTAATGCCAGTGTTCAAAAACACAACAGCAGTCCCATCTTGTGAGTTAGCACTTTAAAAAAACCCCACTTCTAATCTGATTTTTTAGCATGTATTTCTGTTCTTTGAACCCTTATAGTGTATTGGTCATCTTCCTGCAAGCATTGTTTTCTGTCAGGGAAAAAGCTTCATATTTCTTTCTTGGCTATATAAAAAAAAGAGAAAGTGCCCTGTGGTAGGGAGGTTACTGTCTTGTACAGTGCACAGGCTTTTTTATTTGTTTGTTTTAAATATTGGTCTTTCTTAAACCAGTTGTGTTCTTTTGGCTTATGTTTAACAACACTTTCTGGTAAAACTTGGAGTTTAAGGATAAGAATTCCAAACTCTACCTTCAGTTTTTGTTTTGATTTTAGTTGATTCGAAAGAAACACCTCAAATAAATAAAAACTCAAAAGCACACTAAAATTTGCAAGACTTATTTAATACAAAATTAAGGTTGTAATAATATAAAATAACTTTCCTCCTTTTTAATCAGGGTGTGGTGATACATAGCATGTGATACATGGGATAAAGAATTTCCTAAAGACAAGTTATGACTTTCAGAAGCAACTTTACTTATGTATGTTTATGGTGAACATAACAGAGTGAACTTCAGAGGCTGAAAAAATAATTATTTTATTGATGTGGCTTATAAAAATCCTTTTTAGGAATTGAAGCTGTTTGCAGTGATGGTTATTTTTTAGAAGAAGTAGTAAAAGTATTTCTAGTTTTATCTCTATAACTAGACAGGGAGGAGCGTTCCGAAGCCTGAAATGCATTTCTCACCATTGTGTTTGTTTGACTCAGTGTGGCTTGCAGAGCTGTGTCTGTAAGGAAATGCTGCTGAGCTTCACCTGGTTGTTTTTCTTGTCTGTTCATCTTAGGCCAAAATTAGTTCTGAAAAGAAGGACAGTTGCAAGCTGTTAAAGGATCTGCGAGGTGAAGGTGCCTGCATGCCTGCTGATGTGAATGAACGTGTGGAACCACTGGAAAAGGTGATGAAATTGTAAATGATCGAATTGGACTGTTACCTTTACAGAATGTATGAACAGAAGACTTTGAGGGCTTTAAGATGATCTTTAAATGCATCCTAGTTTCTTACGTCTTTAAATTTTGATATTAGCTTTTTTTAAGGTAGAAATTATCTTTTATTCACCAGGAGGAAAAAATTCTGTCATCCAAGTCCAGCTTTAATTTCTACCAAATGCAGAAAAACAAGTTCTATCAGACAATGATAGACCCATGGGAAGAAATCAAGGCTTCATAGCAGTCTCATTTGTGGTCATTCACAGGAGAAGCTTTAATGGAGCCTGTGAATATCACATCCTTTTAATGTGCGGACAGTTCAACAATGAAAAGATGTTTATTGATAGTGCAGTGGTACCTGAAGAAATGGGTTTGACCAAAATAAATGCAGTGTAGTAGATATTGTCTGTTTAGTTGTAGTGCCTTAGTTCCAATGAAAAAGATACTGAGAGGGAGAAGAAAAATTATTTATTGATGTGAGGTATGCCCTCCCTGCCCCTATTACCCCAGCCCATCCCTCCCCCCATAGGAGAGAGAGAGGGTAGTAAAAATAAAAGGTATTTGAGTGTGTTTTACCTTTCTTCAGTGTGGTTTGGTAAGTAGGTTTCAATTATTTTTTTGCATATGGGTGATTTGGTTTACTGGATCTCATTTACATTTACTTGTAGGAACGCTCTGTGCAGAAAAAAAAGAAAAAGGATAAACATTCCAAAAAAACTAAGAAAGAAAAGAAGAAAAGTAAGAAACAGAAATCTGAAAAGAAGGATGACTTCCTTGATAGTTCTTCAGTAAGTAAGAAATCTTAAAATAATTCAAATTAGAGTCTTAAAACTTGAACCATTTTAGTCCCTGTGGTTATGCGTGGTTAGTAAAATTAAGGCTCATTCTTACCATTTTCTGTTGGGAATAATTGCAGCAAAATTTGTCAGTTCTAATGTACTGAGTATTTAATCAATTTCAAATAGGCTGTTAGGTGAGTGCTTGCGAATTTTATAATATTAAGTTCACTCATTAGGAAATAAGGGATTTATAGTTTTTCTGCAGAGAGAAAATGAAAAAGTCCTCATTCTGATATAGAGAGAAAAAATTCATAGATACCCTGTAGTCTGTGGTATATGGTAGAAAGATGTGTCTAAAATTGCATATACTTGACTTTGATTTTAAGCACGAATTACCTCTGCCTTTTTCCACAGATGTTTAACCATGGACACTCCCAACAACGTGGGAGTTGTACATGGGTCTGAAGGACCTGTACATTTGAGTCTGTAAGGACATGCCTTCACATGGAAGGGCACCATGGCAAAACAGTGCAGAGACTGCATTTGAAATCTGGGTGCTGCCTTCTGACCACACTGTGGAAAACATCTTCCCAGCATTTTTTGTGCAAGTCAGGTGGCACTGTTAGTTTTAATTTTCACAGTCATTTTTATGGAGTGAAGGAGCTTCCATTATAATGAGACTTATTTTTCAGGGGTTAATACCAGAAATAAACTATAATATCAGTGTGGGAAGTAACCAAAGGCACAAATGTCCCACATGCTTCATGGGAGTCACCAAAACCCTTCAGATCACAACAAGGACTCCTAGGATGCAACACAGTCTTGGCTGTAACTTCCATCTAAAGTCTTTTACTCCTTTTTAAGACATGAACCTTTTTAAGACAGGTTCATGTGAATAGCAATGTTCAATGCAGTCCCATTGGATTCAAATGAAAAATTTCAGTACACTGTTTGCAAGTGCAAGTGTAGGAAGCTGGTTACAAAAATAGCAGACAATAGCGTGTACCATGCTTTATATTGTGCTGTGTAACTGATCTGACTTTTTAAATGTGAAACATACTTAGTAATGCATTTAGATTTTTAAAACTTTATTTTTGTTATGTCATAAGCCCAATTGGTTTTGATTTGTTTTTATTCTGACTCAATTTTAGCAGAGTTATGCAAATAAACTGCCAGTGTTGAGCTAGTGTTGCATACTGTGATGTGCTCATGAAGTGAAATATTTTGATCACAATGGAACAATATTCTATTTATTATTAGTATTTTAAAATATTAAACAGTATTATATTAGTAATGCTAATCAGCATTAATTTTGATTATCAATATAATTGCTAAGTATCGCATGATATCAAGTAGAGTGTTAAGGTATTATTTTTATTTATATTAAACTCTCTTTTTAGGATTCTTCAGTTGAATGGGTTGAGTCAAATGTGTCACAGTCAGATGACACAGAAAAAGCTTGGAAGGTCAACCAGCAACCAGATGCTGCGAAAGAACCTTCCCTGCAGGTGGGCAGGCTCACAGCTACTCCAAAGATAAATTCAGCTTGTGCAATGTGCTTAGGATTCTTGGGAGCTGTTTTGCAGAGTGTTGAGCAAAACCTATTTTACAGACAAATGTCTTTGTTTAGCTGGATAAATGCTACTTTTCACTGATTGGAAGACTTCTCTACCTAATAGTTCTTAGTGTTCAACAAGGCACTACTCCTAATGCAGTCCAGCACCAATTCCTTCTGTCAGGTTTTGAGGCTCTTAAAAGTTAGTTTGATTTTCTTGAAGATAGCATCTTAGAAGTCTTGATTAGACATGTTACTTTTTCTTCATAATTTTGATGGAAAATTAGTAATTTTAGTGTAATTTTATTACACTATAATTGAATAAATTGGTAACTGGCCCTAGGTGACCTTGCTTGAGTGGGGTTTGGACTGGATGGGTCCACATTTGTTGATGCACATTGCGTGCTGATGGGGACACAGATAGTAGTGAATCACTTGAAGACAGATAATTTTTCATTCCTTCTCTTTCTTGGAGGAGATCTGAGAAATGGAATGTTGTGTTTCACCTCTGAAATTCTCTGGCATGTTGCCTAACATAATTTTTAAATAACAGAGACAAAGTGACATATGGCATCTGTTCAGACTGACAACTCAGACTTGAACTCTGTTGAAGATTGGGAGATTCTTCTGCAAGGATGTGTTTTGAAATAGATGTAATCTGGTCATTTTGGTTGCTATACTAGAATTGCAGAATTGCTCTAAATACTTGCCTTTATAGAGCAATTGCTTACAATGTGTATGTCACTGCTTCCTTTTGAGGCTTCAGGTTTTACCTGTATAAAGGTAGTAGATATATCTAGGCTTTTAATATGCTGTTTTTCTTTAGTCTAGTCCTCATTTTAAAATCTCTTTGGTCTGCCTTAGGTTTTGTAAATGCAGTTTTCTAGCTGTTTTCGTGCGTACAGTTCACAGAATTTATGAGAGTGCAGTTAATACCTGGATATCTGAGTATGATTTATGCTGAAATACTGCCTGCAGATTTTGTATACACTAGAAGAGATGTAAGAGATCATGAGATTAGAATTAACTAAATGAGATGTGTGGTATTTGTTTATGCTAATAATTAGTGGTCTATAAAATCTGCTTGTTTACTAATGTCTTAAATACCATTGTAAATATGTATTTAATATTACAGGGAGACGTGAAATTTGTTTAAGTATTAAAAAATTAGAAGATTAGGGTTCTTAAAACCGTATTTGCTTTTCATTGAAGTATTTCATATGTGTTTGTAGAATCTATACTGTTTATTGTCAGCAGTCAGTAGTTGCACTGCTTTGGTTTGGCACATAGGCCAGGTTTTTGTTAGAATTATGAAATCTGATTCTTTGTGTTCATTTTAAAGAGAGAAGATTGGATGAATTTAAACTTCATGTCATTGAAAACAACGTCAGTAGCAGCTGTCAAAGGTGAAAGACACAAAGAAAAAGTATTGGAACGACAGAAAGCTCAAGAGCTTGAGCAGGTAGGAGGAATTAATATCTTAATTTTTTTCTGCTTTTTACTAAATTTTGTGTAATGAATAAAGTAACGAATAGGTTCAAATATGTAAGTCTTTATTGTTATTAAAACTAATGCCTGTTGTGATAATGATTTTAATTAAATTGGTCTGTTTGGATGGAAGCCTTCATAGATCAGGCTTGTGGAGAAAAGCCTTTTAACTATCTTCTAGGTAAGGAGAAAGCTACTTTTTGTTAGTCCAGTTAGTAACAATGACAGACAGTTGGTCTGGCCTTCTCCATGGTGTGTGAAAGGAACACCCTTGTTTAGTGTGGTAAAAGCTTACTTAAGTTACTGTATTAAAGTGTAGGGTACTGAGGCTTGTTTTTTCCTAAAGAAGGAACTCAGAGCAGTTGTTGTGCCTTTCATGTCTCAGTTGTTGGTGAAGACATAGCTGACTCAGGGTGTGGCTAAAGAAAGGGATGCTGTCATTGAATTAACTCCTTACATACACTTGATGGGTCCTTCATTTGTTCATTTACCTTGTTAAATTCTATGTAATGTGATCTGAAAACATAATGATGGATCACTAGCTAATATTTATTTGTCCTCACATCACACAGGAGGCTCTTTCTTGCCATTAGGTTTCCCAGTTAGCTGTGTTGTGCTTGGGAACTAGACTGACCTGGATCACTCTTCTTGTGTAGTATGCAGTGCCTTGGTTAATGTCTTTTGACAAGGGATTAATATTTGAAAAATTCTTTTCTCCACATTTTTTTTCCTTAACATTATTTCGTAGCTGTTGGAGGACCAATTTATGTGGCCATCCTAAATCAGCAGAATGTCAGCATGTATTATATGGTTAATGAAAATTTATATGTATTCTTGATCTTAGAAGAGTGATTTGTATAGACTCTCCCTCACAGCTACTTGCTGTCCATGCAGGTTTATACTCCTGTGTTTTCTACACCAGTGTCTGCTTTTTCTTTGGTACCCAAAACAATGTGTATGACAGAGGCTTGGACCATGAAAGTGGTGGTGGTGAATTGACGATATAACACAGACTTTACACACAAAAGTCTCAAAATTTATCAGATATTCTATAAAATACAGACTGTACATTATGCACACATTAAAATTATTTCTGTTTTAGGCTGTGCTGTCTGAGAGAGAACTCAATCCCTACTGGAAAGATGGTGGTACAGGTTTGCCACCAGAGAAGGATGAAGAAGCTCCAGTTAAGAAAGGTAAAGAGCAACTTTTAGTAATAATCTTAAATTTCTATCTCCAGTTTCTGGACTCTGTGTTGCTAACAAATTACTCCTAATGTTGTTGTAATGGGATTATGAATAGCATATATATTAATAATATATGTAATAAAGTAAAATTTGGATGAAAATTCAATTGTGAATATTGGGTTAGTATCATAGTATGTTGTTTTGCAGAATTTCTCTTCACTGGCTTTTAATCTGAGTGGTTTGACCTTCAATATCCTTACAGAAATTCTCCATTTTGAACTAATTAAAGAAAAGCATGATTTAACCAAGACAAGATGAATTGTTGTCAACTCATTTGGTTCCTTTCGTTCCATTGCACAAATTACCGTTCTAAAGTATTCTCCCACAGAAGTCTGAGTCACATCAAAATGAAGTACATTACAGATGCAGTTTGTGAAAAATAGTATTTCTGTAGCCTTTTCACTTTTTTCCTTACCCCAGGGTTATCCTGCTCATTTCCAGCAAACACAGAAATCAAAAACTTTTTCATAATGTCATGAGACATTTATTATATGGTGAGAATGGTTCTTGTATTCTGTCAACAGGGTAGAGTGGGGTCTGTGCTTTTTAGGAGCCTTTCCCTGTGGACAGTCAGTCCCAGAAACCATTAGCCTGATGCCCACTTTTAGAAATCACAGAGATCAGACATCTGTAAGAGTTGACCGGTGTCAGTGAGTGTGTGTTCAGAATGTTAAGACCACTGCTAGCTTTTCACATGGGAAGCAGTGCGTTACTCATTCCATTTCTGAGAAAGGGAATTCACTTGTTTGTGTGTAAGGGATATGCCCAAGGATGAACACAGAATGTGAGAATGACAGGAAGTTTCCTTAATATCATAAAGAAACTCCACAACATCTCATATGCCACCACTGTCTTGGAAACTGCTTGTGATAAACTGGAGCGGCTTAAATTAAATGAATGGTATTGCTGAAGTATAACCAACATTAACTTATGAAAATACGTAATTGTATTCTTCTTCTTTTGCACTCCTTCAGTTTTTACACTAAGTTTAGGTGAAACTTTATTATCACATATAGAATAAGGTTAAATAGGAATAGTTACTTGAGATGTAAAGCTACAGCCTCTCCTTGTTTTCTACTTTAGTTACAGTGGTAGAAGATGCTGGACTAAGTTGGCTGCGAAAATCATACCAAAGGATGAAGGAGCAGGCTGAGAGAGAGAAGCGAAATTTTGAGGAAATTGTAGCTGAGAGATATGGGGTAAGGATCTTCAGTTAAATTTTCTTCATGCTGATAGATGCTTGGAAAAGATTACTTTCATATTAAAGCACAGGTACCTAATGTGTAAAGTAAGAAGTGAAAAGAAGCAGGAAAAAACAGCCTCTGAAGTTTCTCTATAGTGATGAAGGGTTTAAAGCTATCCAGCCTTTTATATGTTTTTCTTGTTAAATGTTTTTAATATATGGGATCTTATAGCAAATTTAAAATACTTACACAATACCCCATGGCCTTAAAAGTGACTTTTTTGTTCTTTCTTTTTAGTCGGTAGAGATATTTCAGTCACGACTAGAAGAAGCTGAAAAAGCTGCATCCAAAAAGGAAAATTACCATAGGGGTGGAAGATGGAAGAAGACTGACTATTCAGAAAGTGAAAAAGAGAAGAAAGAGCAGCAAATTGAAAAGGCAGCACGAGATGGAGATGACAGAAACAGACACACGTTTGGAGGCTATTCCAGGGAGAAGTATGGCAAGGGATGGGGGCAGGAAGACAAGGGTTACAAAAGAGATGTGTCAAGAGCAGACCAGGAATGTGGACACAGTAGCATGGACTCAGTATTAAGGGGCTACAGCTCCAAAGCAGAAAAATACTCTAGTGAAAAACGAAATCAGGAAAACAGTTCATCTCTGAGCAACTTAAAACACAAATTTTTGAAACCCTCTGAAGATGATTTAACGTTTTACAGTGCACCCAGAGACTCCAAGTTAAAGCAGTCCTCTTCCACGGAGGACTCAGCTCAGAGCTCTCTGAGCAGCCGTTTCCAGAAACCTGGTGAGGATACTGCACTGTGGACCAAAACACGCACAGAAGATAGCAGTGAGAGATTAAAATCTGATCAGAAATCATCAGGTACTAGGGAAGAAATTGATGGCAAAAGTTGGAAAAGATCTCCAAGTGACGAAAAAGAGAAGTCACAACAGGAGAACGCAAGCAATACCCCTGAGAAGAAACAGATTTTATCTGACAGTAAAACATCATCCTCTAGGTATATTTAACTTGCTTTTTATTTGCTGTATTTTTCATGGCAAGATATAAAAAAAGCTCTATCTCCTTTTTGACAGTATAAGCACTGATTATATCAGATCTCTTTAGTTTGGAGGAGTTGTCTTAGCCTCCAGCTAAGAGCAGCTAGAAGAAGTAAGTTAAGCAGAAGTGCTGGCATCCCCTACCTGATCTGTCTTCTCAGCACATTTGAGAATTGCTAATGATAAGTTATTTTTTGCTTCTTTCTAATGTTAGTTCACACTGCAGTAAAATTGGCCTCTTAGGCAAAAAAACTGCAAAGTATTTTAATAGTCATTGAATTTATAAAATATAATCTTGAAACGCTAGAAAATGCTGACTAAAAACTGAAATAATTAATACAGCAGGGATAGGTTTGCCACTTGTGAGATGAGCTCATATGCTGAAGTAGTAGCATATGAAAAATAGTAGAAGATACTTAGTAGAAAGTGCATTTTCTGTGTTGGAGAGGAAGCATTAATAGGAGTGGGAAAGCAAACACAAACTAAATAGGCAACAGGAATTTAATTTTCTGTGACTTGCTTTTGTGAGAGACAAGGGAGAGTAGTAAGGAGAGGGGGTCAAACAAGTAAGTTGTAGAGAACTGACCTACTCTGCTCAAGACCTCCTGTTCTTCAGTAGTAGCAGCTTGCTGGTTCTTCGAGTGACTTGACTAGTGTGGTTGTTACTATGAATCCTTTCTTTCAGATATTTCCAGTAATTTGTAGACATGTGGAAAAGTATTTTAGAATCAGGGTGATTTTGTTTAATTGCTTGGGAAAGCTGAACAAGTAAATATTCTTGGTTGGAGTATGTAAGAAGAATGATATTATTTGGTTGAAAAAAGCATTTAATGAAATATGATCAAATATAATTTCTTCTTTCTTGTATATTTACGTCAGTTACTTACAGAAAAAACTTTTTATGGCAGTGTTATGAAGTATTGTGGGAAGGCAGATATAGATAGAGCTAAAGACAATCTTGCGGCTGATACCTTGCAGCTGTGTTAATCACCGAAGAGTGGAAACAGCCTTGCCCTCAAGGCTAAAGGTGTGATAAAGAATTAGTTGGAGTCAATTGAGGTTTGCTGGCTGTGTTGCGAGGACAAAGGGACAGGAGGTCAGTCAAGGGATAGATCAGGTGAGCCACTGTACAAGGGACAGGCAGAAGGTGAGAGAAGAAGGAGAGAAGGAGCCAGAGCTAGGTGGTGCTGCACGTAGAAAGATACATAGAAAAGGTATGAAAGGCTTTTTGCATAACAAAGTCCTGTTACTTGAAGCCCCCTGAAGTTTTTACTGAAGCACTCTGGGTGCTGTGGCCGTCTTGACTACGACAAAGTATTTATTTTATTTATAATTATTCCTACATGTAGTACTTATATACCTCATAGTGTATTTCCAAAGAAAAAATACGCATTAATGAGTACTGGATGATTAACCAGAAACAGGCATCTTAGTCTACACAGTTATTTTTATTTTGTATGTTGGGTATTTTTTCTAGATTTTACTTGCTATGCATTGATAGAAGCAAATTAAATTTGAATTTTCATTGATAGCAAAAATATAAATTATTTGCATGATGTTCACTTGATCTGTTTCTTATTGTAAAGCCTGAGCTTGAGTACAAGTCATGGCAGGAATAATTCCACATTCTGGCATGACTAGTTTGTCCTCACTGTCTCATTCATAAGTGTTTGTCATGTCTTGTTTTATTGTTTATTTTATTGTTTGCCTCGGTGCTATTTTGCTGGAAAATGAGAAGTATATTTTGCTAGTTGTTTCAGTTACTCTGAAAAAATGATCTGGTGGCGTTAAGCCTGGGATATATGAGACATTAGACATTCAAATGTAATGATCCTTTTTCTTCCCCTACATATTGCCCCAATAGTTATGGTACTGAAGTGCCTGGTGTTTACCAGTTAAATGCACTTTGTAAACTTCTGGTTAGAGTGATCCATGGTGTGTCTGAAGTGAAGCTTATGAGACTTCCTCACTGGTAGAGTCCTGGTTTGTTCATGACTTTGTTCAGGTACAAGGTCTGCACAATCCACAGTTGTTTCCTGCCTGACTTTGCAGGGTGGGGATGGGGGTGTGGTGGAAGGTGTGGGGCCGGTTGTTGCTTTGTGTATGTGGTGTGTTAACCCCAGCAAGCAGCTAAGCACATCCTGGCTGCTTGCTCATTCTCACTCCTGCAGAGGGAAACCAGAAGAGCAAAAGGGATAAAAACTCATTGTTGGACAAAGGCAGTTTAACGAGTGGAGAAAAGAGACAACAACATGTGGTACAAAGGCAGTCAGTCTTTCACCACCTCCCAGGAGCAGACTGATACCCAACCAATTTTTGAGCAGCAGCTACTTTGGAAAGACTGCTCTCTCCAGGCTTTTTTTGTTGGGCATGACATTATGTAGCATGCAATAGCCCTTTGGACAGTTCGGCTGTCCTGGCTGTGACCCCTCCCAAAGCCTCTGCTCACTCCAGCCTGCTTGCTGGGGGTGCACAGTGAGAGCCAGAGAAAGCCTTGAGGCTGTATAAGCAACAGCCAACACACTGCTGTGTTTTCAGCACTGTCTCCAGAGAAATCCACCGCACAGCACCAGAGGGGCTGCTGGTTACTAACCAATAAGTGGTTTAGGTTTGCTTGAAGAGTTATAATCAGAGGTATTAGCAAAAATAATACAATTTTAATATAAATATATAAAAGTCCTAAAAATGAGACTTAACAAAGTTTGTTGGTAGGTTTCACTCTATTATTTGCTACATGAATGAAACATATAAAAGAAGACTGAGTTAAAATTGATTTAGAATGTTTTACACAGAGTCTGAAGACAAAAAAGGGTTAGGGGGACCCTTCCATTGAGTCACAAGGTTCTGAGCAGACCCTTGCTTTCTAAACTCCTGATGGAGCTTAGGTGTGGCTGGGTCCAATCTTTGTCTCAGACTTGATCAAGGGTTACATCTGTAATTAGTTAGGATTACCTGAAGAGCCACTGTCCAAGATATCATCAAGAGGTGATCTTAGTATGATGTTGTAAAAGAATCACTTTACCACAGGTGAAATTTTTACATGGCTTCTGATATAGCAGCAGTCTGAACATATTTACAGTTTTAAGATGAATCACAAGATTTTAGCAGTACTTAATTATTGACTAATTTAACATTTATAAAGTGAGTCAATAGGCTCTACTACAATCACAACAGTGACAATTATAGATCTGAGATTGCAACATTCATACTCTACTTGCTGTAGGGTATCTTAATTCACATGTGCATGCACATGGACCAAAAGATATATATAGGGATAGAAGTGTATAAATGTATTAAAGTAGATATAAGTGAATATATAAAAAATGAACTCCTCCCGAGTTCAGTGAAATACTTCAAATGTATTGGAATTTATCAACAAGCAGGAGTTGCCTCAGGGAGTGGAGGGTTTCAGCCCAGATCCCCTCTTCAGCTTTCTATGACAGTGCTGTAATCTTTGCAAACTGGGGAGTTGGCGAATTCTGAGAGGTGTCCCACTCAGTGTGATGCTGGCACAGCCCACTGTGGTTTAGGAGAGCTCAGAGGGCCTCACACAACACCACTGTTGGTGGTGTCGCACTATGCTGGGCTGCAGTCATCAGTAAATTTACAT
The DNA here is from genome assembly GCA_013398615.1 of Brachypodius melanocephalos. Classification (NCBI taxonomy): domain Eukaryota; kingdom Metazoa; phylum Chordata; class Aves; order Passeriformes; family Pycnonotidae; genus Brachypodius; species Brachypodius melanocephalos. The sequence continues at coordinate 11,475,152 of VZSR01003803.1, read as the reverse complement.
CCTGGCCACTGTCTGGCTCAGTCACTGGAATTTCGAAAATCCCGGTAGCAATGGTACTATTTCACTCAGGCTGTAGTTCATGTGAGTAATGATGAGAGGCTGCCGGGGCTGGCTGAATATTTCTGCCTTTGTTCCCCATTGTGGCAGGCACCAGGAGTTCCAGGTGTGGACAGTGTGCTCCCAAGTTAGCCTGGCAAGAGTTTCTGCTATAGTCAAGGGATGCTTCGTTGGTCCACAAAGGCCAAAGCATAACAGGAATTCCTGGGATTGCAGAATGGCCTGGGAAGGGGCGGGCTAGGCACAGTGTGGAGGAAAATGCACCACTGCATTGCTGTGGAAAAAATAAATTCCATGCAGCCAGACATGGTAGAATGTGTAATCATTGAGTAGAAGTTAGTGATACTATTGCCTGAGTACTGTTTTCTTCAAAGAAGCAGCTGCTTTTTTCAGTTGGGGTGGTTTGTTGTTTTTTTTTTGTTTTGTTTTGTTTTTTTGTTTTTGTTTTTTTTTTTTTGTGAAATAACAGTGATTCACTTTTTTTAGCTGCAGGTACAAAAACAGTAGCTGCCACATTTACTAAGTGCAATGTTAATTGTAGCTGGAGAAAGCTGCAAGTTTTGGGAAATGAGATTGTGTGCGGAAGTGGTTACTTGCTCAAGTTCAAAGAATTCAATTATTATGATAGAAAAGATAATTCTTTTCCTCATAGAGAACTAGATGTAGAAACTGTTCAGCTGGTATTTTCTTTAACATGTGTTTTCCGTTCTGGTGCTGTTAAACCCAATTGAGCATCTTCTTTGATATTTTAATCGTATTTCTTAGCCAATGCAATTACTAAGATGACTCATTAGTAAAGTGGGGGTTACTTAGGCCTGCAAAACCATGTAGCCTCTGCTTATTGACATAACCTATTTCCAAGTTCTCTTAAGATGGCTTCTTAACTCCTGAGATTCTGTGTGTTTTGAAATAGTGAATAACCTGTCTTCCTGTTTCCTTCAGTCAGAAGAGTTTGTTTGTTTTTTTTTCCTTGTATTGTGTTTTGTAGAAAATTCCGGCTTTTGGAACATTTCGGATTTGGATATGTGCAGTAGGTACCTTCTGAGAGGAATTTATAAGCTGCTGCTTTTTCTTCTTAAAGTTTCAAGACTTGTAATACATGTACTCTTTTGGTAGTATTGTAGTCAATCACAAAAAGTAAAACTTTGAGGTGATGGCTTGAATTTATTGGTGTTGCCAGTTCAGTTCCTCATCTCTCATGCTGAAAGTACGGCTTTTAAATTTTATCTTTTCTGAAGCACAGAGGAAGTTCCTTCAGCCTATAAATCAAAGTGCTTTGGACAGTTATGACACAGGTTAATTAAAAGTGCTGATTGGATGTCCAAGGGATCTCCCCTTAATGGAAAAGTCCATCAGCTAGTGTTTGCTGGAAGTCACACTTAATAATGTGACTGCCTTAGAGTTTTAAACAAGATAAAAAGCAAATCAAAACAATGTCTCAAGTCTCAAAAAGTTCAAACAATGATTCAAGCACTAGCACCACTTAGAAAAAGCATATAGGAATAATTAGACAATTAATTGTTCCCTTTTCTGAAGTAGTCTGCCTTGCTTTGAAAGATACATCTGAAGGAGAAGTGGGAACATAATCTTTGAATGTTTTGTTTCTGGGGAAATTAAAGTAAATTCTGCTGAGGTTTGGGGGTTTGGGTAGGGCATCTTGAAAATGAAAAGCAGCTTTGCTAATTTTCTTAGGACTGGGGAGATCTGGTGCTTAAAGAGAACACCATTTTCAAAGATTTCCTGTTCTTCAGATCCTACAGGGTTTAACCATATCAGTTAGTGCGTGAATTGTCTCTCTAACAGCAGGAACCAATATCATACTCTTATGTATCTTTTGTGTTAGATATTTTACTTTTAGAGTTAATTGGCTTTAACAAGAGCCAAACTTACTTGATGCCTCTTTGCACTATTTCTTGGAGTCCTTATTTAATTAATATCATAAAGATTAATATTCTAAGTTTTTAGTACTAATGATAAGGTACAATGCTCTTTATTACCAGCTGTGGCTTCTCTAGGGGGACTTGATATTTTTAAAATGGTAGCAATTAATTTTCCATGAAGACTCTACTGTATCAGCCATAACATATTCAGATGCAAAGATTGTACTATGGGCACATGAATATGGGAAAGTAAGTAATTTTCAAGAGGTGGAAGGCCATTTGACAAACAGAATAACTCATAAATGGGTGATTTTGCAGAAGCTGAGAAGTGAAAGCATGGCCAAAGCCAGAAAGAAGAATTAAAGTGGGTTAAAATAACTCTTTCCCTTAGTTTTTTCCTGCTTTTACCTGCTACTGACACTTGACTATTTTTTCCTGCTGGGAAAATGTTCATAGATAGTGCTTTTCATTTGAGTTGATCTTGAAAGTAAAAGGAAACAAACCTCATAAAAATTTTATTCAAGCTCTTTGGTTTCAGAGTCCTTGGCAACTTCTACCTGCAAATACATTTTTATAATATGTAATTTTCAATTATTGTGCCAACAGAAGCATATGTACAAGTGTAGTAGGCTTATCATAATTACACAGGTGAATACTGCACTGTTTTTCTGTGGCTTTAGTGCAGCTGGTGTTTTACAGATCATCAAAGGATGAGCTGCCTCGGGTCCTCAGTGAAGAGGAGATGAACAGACTGGGAGCGAGGATTGTGAAAGCAGAACTCATGGGAGACACGGTAATGGTTGTGAAAAAATGCCAGGATTTACTGAAATTTCTCTTCAAAGCTCACAGGGATTTAATTGTTTGCGGTTTTTAAAAGGGTATTGATTCAAGCAAATAAAGTCTTGCAAAATTTTGTAGGATTTGAAGATACTGCTTTTACAGGAATTTCTGCTTTAAATGCAATAGTTCATAGACTAGAGTAGAGGATTCAGGACCACGGGCTTTTTAGGATAAGTGGCATATCTAAAGCCAGTTGTTCTCTACCCTTTTTATAGTATTTATTGTCCTTTTATAAAAAAGAAAGCAGGTGAAAACTACAAAGCTCCCTGTCTTTGTTACAAGGCAAACAGTATCTGGAGCTTTACTTATTTTCGTCAGCTTTCTCACAAGTAGGTGCTTGTGGTCCATAGCTCTGCTGTATAAGCAGGCTCTTAATTATGAAATGGAAATTGTAAAACTGAAAGGAATAGCATATGCCATTGCAGCCAGCTCTGCACTGAGAACAGCTGTGGGATGCTTTGTGGTCCTGCGCTGGTTGAGGTTGTTCTGTGGAGCTGGGAGAAACAGCTGCACATTTAATGTGGCTTGTTTCAGCCAGCTACCTGAAGGAACAAGAATTTCACTCTTGTGCAATGCTAAATTTGGAAGTTTATGTATTTTATTTGTTACATTTAACATGGCTATAATGAGTTAATTCCCTTCACTGGTACTGTCTGGAAGTTTCAGTTATAACAAGGTCAGAGTCTGTTAGTTATGAAGCTGTGTTTTTCAAGTGCTTGGCTCTGAATAGCTGCTCTTAAGGAACTATTTTCATATTTTTTAGAAGCAAATGCTATCACTGTGGGCTTTTGTATTTATTTTTTAAGATTAATATTTACTGCACCTGTTTAGTTTGCCTCTTGTGACATAATATTTGCAGCAAAATCTGCATCTTTAAGAAATAATAAATATTTATTTATAGTAATATATATAAAACATGTCCCCAGGTGGCAAAGTAATATTTCTCAAGAGCTATTTATTCTTTGATTTGTGAAAAGTTTAAGTATGTTTTGTCATTATTGCTGGACTAGGACATGGTATTGATCTTTGTTACAACCCCTATCAGATAATGCAGATTTTTTTAAGGAGAAAATAAATATTTTTCTTTTCAAACCAATTTTACATTATGAATTATTTTTCCACAGACTTTAGACATATATGTGGGTAGGAAGCTTTAAACATTTGAACAGCAGTACCTTATCTAGAAATCCTGTCCATTTTAAATGTTACTAGCGTCAGAGGTGAATGAAAAGTGACTTGAAGCAATGTATTTCCTACGAAGATACAGTGTTAATGATTTAAGTAGATGTGTCCACATGTTAATCTCTAGTTTTCTTAACTAATACTGAAAAACATACACTAGTGAGGAAAAATATGTTTATGAAAGTGATTATATGATAGGTTTGTGAGGGACTGGTGTAGTGTAAGCTGTCTGTACATTAGTTTGCTAAAGTACTGAGAGATGAAGGTTTTCCAAAGACTGATGAAAAGCAGCAAAAGTTTGTAAACTTTAACTTTTTTTCTGATACTGCTCAGTTTTAGTAGCATTGCCTAAACAAAACTTTGGGCACAAATCTGGCCTTTTTCTTTTCAACCTGATAGGAAATGAATGCAAGTGATTTGATGAAAAATATGCACGTATTCTGTGGAGAGAGTGTAATTAATTAAATATTCTATAATTTTGTTTTGTTTTAACCCAAATCCTGTGGCAGAAACTAGTACTACAATTTTGTTACTATTTTTATATATACCCTTTTCTATATATGCACTCTGAATTAACCTGGTTTAAAAAAAACAAACTAAAACCAAACAACAATAGTTTAAATAATAAAATAGTTAATATAATATATTTAATATATTATTGCCTTGTGGCATTTTAAGTATTTTTCATGGTCTTTCTCCAATGAAATAGAAAATGCAGCTTGTTTAAGCAAGTTCATCCCCACGCATCAGAACAGATGGTTATGTAACAGCATGTCCTGGCAGCTGGAGCTTGAGGTTGGCCATGTGGGCCAAGTGAATTCTCAATCTGTTTTTGTTAGTGATTTGCTGCCTGGTGTTGATCAAATGACTTAATTTTGGGGTGGCAAGTATGGGCACGATGGTTGGAGTCCAGTCAATGAAACTGGCAGAGGGCTTAGAGTATAAATGGTTCTATTCTTTACAGGTTGATAGGGTGGTAATTCCTAGCAGTTCAGGATATTCTGAAATACTCATATTTAGTTAATAGGCAGATGGATAAGGGAGCAGGGGCATCAAAACCAATTTGCACAAGACTAAACAGTTCTTATTTTCTACCTCTTGTACGTTTTGGTTCTCAAAATGAAATCTGAAGTGCAGAAGTTGGACATGGAGTGTAGAGAGATGTGAAACTTCATAGCAAAAATTCTGAGAGATATTTCTCTAGACCCATAGAGCTGATGTATGTGTGCAAAGGTGTGTATATGTGTGCATGTGTGTACAAAGGAAAAAAAGGTTGTGATGTGTTCAGGCTTCCTTATTTAGCTTGCTATACATAAAGTAAAATCTATGCTTAGTTATGCAAAGCATTTATTAGTAGAACTTAATAACGTTTAAGAATACATCTTCTGGTCTTTTTAAGGCAATACTTGTTCCTGTATTTTGGATGCCTCTATCCTAAACATCTTTTTCGTGTTATATCCTATGAGGAGTTCTGTGAATTATATTGACATGTTTTCTTTAGTCTTTTGTGTCATTAGACTTTAAAATGTTCTATCAAAACAAAATATGAAACAAATAGTTCATTTTGATATAGAAATCTCCTAAAAGTTTAAGATGGTTAAACTAATGGAGTACTATCACTTTCTTTGAAGGATTTAGCTTCACAACTTCAAGCAGAACTTGACAATGCTCGCAAGTTGAGGGAGACTCAAGGACAGACTCCAGCAAAGTCTGCCAGAGAGGTAAGTGGAAAAATACTTTCCTTTTCTTTGCACTAACAGAATGGTATGATACAGGTAGCAGCTGAATTAAAGAACATCAGATGTACTTAAGAACATTAGAAAGTGTGACTTCAGGTGAGTGAGTTCAAATTGAATTGTACTTTTTGTTGGTAAACAAAACTTTCTCCATGGTGCTTTAGCAAATTCAATGGGTTTTTTTAACTGATGTTTCCTCAACGAGGATATATAGCCTCCATTAAAAATGAAACTTATATAAGCTTACTGTTACATGACTGCTGTCTCTGAAGAAACTGGCACTTGAAATGTTTTTCCTTTTGAAGGGTGGTATTAAAGAAATGTAAGAAAGCTTCTTCTGTACTAACACTGATATAAGGAAATAGGGTTAATATCTTAAGTTATGAGTTCTGTCCTCATAATGGAGAGGAAACTTTCAGGCAAAAACTAATATTCTTGTTCAGTTTGACCCCAGTTCTACGGTGAAAATTCAGCTGGTAGTGAGTTGAGTTTGAAAAGCCACTAACTTTCTTTTTGTCCAAAAGGGCTTCATGTCAGACCTCATACATGAACTAATATTTGTCCAGTCTTTAAAAGACAAACTAAACTGAATTATAATGTGTGGTCTCTGCTGACTACCTTGCGACGATAGTATTAAAGTCTCACACCCTAAATTCACAAGAATTTAAAATTACAAAAGCTCTGTGTAGGTAGACTGTGCTTCATTGCAGTGCAGTTCTTTGGCATGTTTTTCATATATGGAAAAATCCATTCAGATTTTAAAATTGAGAAGTAAGGAGTGTGTTGTATGTGGGCTTCAGAATCACAGAATCACCGAATTTCTAGTTTGGAAGAGACCTTCAAGATCGTTGAGTCCAACCTATGCTCTAACACCTCAACTAGACCATGGTACTGAGTGCCACATCCAGTCATTTTTTAAACACATCCAGGGATGGTGACTCCACCACCTCCCTGGGCAGGCCGTTCCAGTATTTTATCACTCTTTCTGTGAAAAACTTTCTCCTAATATCCAACCTATATCTCCCTTGGCACAGCTTGAGACTGTGTCCTCTCATTCTGTCAGTTGCTGCCTGGAGAAAGAGACCAACCCCCAGCTGACTACAACCACCCTTCAGGCAGCTGTAGAGAGTGATAAGGTCACCTCTGAGTCTCCTTTTCTCCAGGCTAAACACCCCCAGTTACCTCAGTCGTTCTTCATATGGTGTTGGTGACCACGTATTCCTTAGATACTGAGTTATGGATGACCATTTTGGTCAGGCCTGGTCTTCACCCATATTCTGATTTTTAACTTAATTTTTAATTAGGGCATTTTTACAACTAACAGTCATTGTAAAAATACCAAGTGTAAATATTTATGAATATGTCTTGCCTGTGCCTCTTTCCTGGCTTCTTTTAGTCTGTATTATGCGGTGTTTGAGTGTCAGAAGTCCAACAGAGCTTACAGTTGGTCTGCCCTAGGCCATGTCTTTGTGATGCCAGGGTATTCTTACTGATTTTACAGCTTTGAATTGGTTTTGACTACTGAGACACAAGCAGGATGTGTTTGGTATGCCCGTGTATCAAGGGCCAGCTCTGCTGCACTGTGTGTCTCAACAGCACATCCCATAACACCAGGGAAGCTGATTTATGAAGGTGTGTTTGACTCTGCATGACTCAGCCTTTCTGTGGCATAGACCACCCAAGCACCAGCCTCAGCCACTTCAGCTTGGTGTATTTTAAGTGAGGTACCTGAAGCAGTTTCCAAAGAAATGGTTTTCCAAATGTCTACCCTATTGATCCCAAAGTTTGATAGCTTTACCTCCATTACCAGTAACAAACATGAAGCATTTTGTTTCAGGCAGTTCTGTCTCTGCTTCTGTGGAGCAGCATGGCCAGTGTCATGCTAGGAGGTCCTAAAATGTGGCTTTGCCTTATTTTAATTTCTGTTGGGAGAGCTGGGGAGATAAATCAAGAAGCAGTGAAGACGATTTTGGATGCATCTCCCTAGGAAGTATTTTTTTCTTAATTAATTGGACATGAATCAATTTCCCAATTCTGTTCCCTGTGTGACTGAGTGAAGACTTATGTTTGTATAAGGGGGTGTATGAATGGCTGGGGTTTGTACAGAGGACAGGATGAATTATTTTGATAGAGGTGCTGGTTTATTCTGCCATAAAGAGATCAAGAAACTACAGACTGAAGGGACCATAAAGTGCTAGCTTAAATCCCATTTTAATTTTATATAATTTTATTTTGTTTGTGAGAGTAGAGGCAAATATAGCTTTTATAGTGTGATTTAGTGAGTAGTTTTGTATTTTTTTTTTACTTAGACAAGAATTCTACCCCAATAAATCTCAAAAATTTGGTTGTGAAGTACAGTTTTCAAAAACTGATGTTTGGAGTTTAAAAATGTTGTGTTTCTCAGCTGATATATTTCACCAAGTTTCAGCTTGGGTAGAAACCCTCTGTTGTTCACTGCTGGCTGCCTTAAGTATGTAACCCTATTAATTTTAGTATGAATACACTTAAATTATCTGTTAATGGAATTTGGAGTCTTAATAGGTATTGTACTTAAATGCTTGGGCCCCATTTAGATTGTGCTTTTGTCTTTAATTTTGGGCAGGAGACAACCTTCAGGGTCTATGGAAATCAAAAACTTTTGATTTCACTTGGGCTGGAATGAAGTGATGCTTATTTTCAGGTGCTTATTGTCGAATTTGTCATGGGCATTTTGAGAAAGCAAGGCTGCACTTTGAGTCCTAGTGAAACTGTAAAGAGAAAGATGCTGTACCACAGGGTTTCTGAGTTGGGATAGGTGATGAAAATGATACCTGTTGAAAGTAAGGAGACAGCAGGGAGTTGTAGAGACTTCAGCTGTTAGAAAACAACTTCCATGTGTTCATAGTTTACCTCTAAAATACAGTTTGTATTTCTGTTCTGAAAGTGCTACACAATTCTAGATTTTATTACATTGGTTATGAGAATATCACCTCTGCCATTGTAGTACCAGTCACAAGTGATGTAATTTATACTTTTATTCAATATTTTTATTTACCAACATTAGCATTAATGGAACATTAGCACTGCTTTGAGGCACATAATTTGCAGTGGGTTTTACTACTACAAAAACTGGATGGTAAAAATTTAAATGAGGAAGAGACAGAATATAGAATATATCCTTTGGGAGAGACTTATCATGGACATCTAGTCCAACAACATGGTGGTGGATGAATATACTGTAAGAGTATGCATCTTTTAAAACTGTTTTCAATTCCAAATGGCTTAGAAGAAAAGCTTTTCAACCCTAAGCTTTTTTCTGTATTCCATAGAACATAATTAGTATGCAGGAAACAGAAAGTAGTCTCTGTTGAGCAAATGCTAGAGACAGTTTTCAATAATGATGAATTGCATTTGAAAGACAAAATCAATACAAAATTGAGTGAAAGCTGGAAGGTGGTACTTCAAGCAGAATAATATGGTAGAGTATAGTGTCACTGATTACTTAAGAGAGTTCTGAAAAATAGAAACAGCTATAGGCTTTTCTGTTATGCATTTGAGAATATGTAGGGAAAATATGAATTATTTAATCACATAAAGTCTTCATTTGAAAAAGGGAATTTTTTGTGGAAGTCCTTCAGCCTTTAGTCTAGTATGAGTGGTTTTCTGCTGAAGAGTGTTCAGTGCTTCTGTGAAGCCTCTTGGGCATAGGAGATAGCCGTAGAGTAAGGCTTGAATTTTGGCAGGCACAGCATTTCACTGTACAATGGCTGACATGATGCTGCTTTAAAGGAGGAAATCTTTCCTAGGCTACCTGTTGCATCTGTAACAGAGTAACAGACTCCAGGCCGTTGCTTGTGCATCTCAGGTGGAAATGATTTATCGTGCAGGGAAAAGATAATTTAGTGAGTTTTATGGCATAAGTGGGGCTCATCTTTTAGTGAAAACCTTCAAAATACTAAGAGCTCTGTGTACTTCAAGTGCTTCTGCTATTTTTATTTAATTATCTTTTTGAATATAAATAATAAGGTTGATTATGTTTCCAACACCTCCTGTCTGAACTCAAATTTTGATATATTAAAGGTCTGATGTTTAATTTGGATTCCTGAGATTCATTAGATTCCAGACTGAGGGAGTATTTTAGGGAAACTAGCTCAGTACATAGAATACTTGTAAAATTCTTTTTGAAGAACTAACACTGGATTTTAGAAAAGAAACTGAATAAAACAGCTTGGCTTAAATCTCAAATCCTACTTGTCTGAATGGGGCCTACAGAGAAGCCAGGGAGGGACTATTTGTTAAAAACTGTAGTGATAGGACAAGGAGTACTGGGTACAAACTGCAAGAGGTGAAATTTAGGTTAGATATTAGGAAGAATATTTTTTTACTATGAGGGTGGTAAGACACTGGAACAGGTTGCTCAGGGAGGTTGTGGATGCTGCAGTCCTGGCAGTGTTCAAGGCCAAGTTGGACAAGGCCTTAAGCAACCTGGTCTAGAGGAGGTCCTGCATATGGCAGGGAGTTGGAACTAGATGATCTTTAAAGTCCCTTCCAAACCCTTAATACTCTCTTGATTCTATAAAATTGCCTCCGTTGCATCCCATTGTATATAGTTCTGCATTAGGAGAGACAGGATGGAACCTGCTGGATCTTCATGCAGAGAAATGGTTTGCTGTAGAGTTACTATCTTGAGACAAGTAAACGGTGTGACATTAGGAGTAAGTAGCTGAGAGCAATCAGTTGTGGAACAAACCTGAAATAACTTTATTGGTTCCACTAATGATAATGGGGAAAACAAGAATGTATGTTTATTTTCCATATGTTTCAAGACTGACCTATTCACAAATAGCTTAAAAATGTCCAAGGAATCAAAGAGACAGTTATCTCAAAATAAGGTGGTGTGTGTGTGTACATGTGTGTTTGTGTATACACATAAAATTTAGATAGTGATTAGTACTTCAGAATAGGAGGTGAAAGAAAGAAGGAAAACAATCAATGCTTCTGATGTGTGGGGATTTTTTATTTAAAAAGAAACCAAGCCAGTGCTAAACAAACACACAGAAAGCAAAAGCCAAATCACTCTGAAAATTAGCATTCAAAATTGCAGGTGTGCCAGGATGTTTAATTTTAGGTTTCGTGATTGAGACTATAAACACAGATATTTTTCTGCAATGAAAATATTTGGTTGTCAAAATTTACCTGTAATATGTTTTCATAACTTTCATTCTGACTTAACCAATGCAGAACCTAAATACAGCTGTAGGAATGCTTATAGACTTAGCATATGTAAAGAATCCTTTATTTAAATTATTTAATTATTTAAAATTATTTTGCAGAGAAGTATAGCTGAGACACTTGTATAAAACTAGAAGGCTGGGGATTAATGATTCTCACTAAATGCACAGTAAAAATCTGAGATTTTTTTGGAACTTCAGATGGTGGAGAGATACAGCAACAGATGGCTCATGGCCTGTTTACTCTCAGATGTTTTCAGCTCATCATAATTCCTGATTCCTGCTGTTCCATCACACTTGAATCTTGTCTGCAAGATGGCTGTGCCATTCTTTATCCAGCAAAAGTTTGTGTTTTCCATACAGACTTGACTAGCTCTAAATGTAACATGGAATAATGAAGGGGGTATACTTCTGCAGCTTTCATATCATTAGTGCATACTTTTAAAAACTAATAGGTGTATGCTGTTATTGATTTGTGTATTTCCTGAACATTCTTGTTGATGTCAGTAAGAGAGGATTACACAATTATTTAAGGCAAAGACACACTAAGACAAAGTGGTTTATCTTCCTGAATGTAATTTATAGGAAATTGGCTTTTGCAATTAAAACATGCTGGAGGAATTGTATCAGTAACAACACAATGTAAAATATCTTACAATTTCAGTACATGTAAAAAGTATAAAAGGGCAGAATAGCTAAAACTTCTTGGAGTTCTAACTGAGAATACAAAAACTTCCTATTATACTTTAACACCAGAGACAAAAACCATATCTAAGTGCCATGCAGCACTTGTAACTGATGGTGCCATTTTTTCTGGCTCTGTTTTCCTCCCAACACCATGTTAAATTTCTACATATTTTTACTGCTATATTTACCCTTTCACTGTGTTAAATCAGTTGGTAAGATGAAATAGAAATCTGTGGACTTAAGAAGCAACATGCTGCAATACTTCTCTCTTATTTTATGGTCTGAGTATATATGTTTTGTGTCAGATGTTCTTGCTGTAAAAACAAGCCATCTAGTCATTGCATTTTTTACAAGTTTTCTTACATCTCATACCTACGGTGGCTCATTGATGTGGCTAAGTGACTAACCATTTCAAAGTGTAGCTAACAATTTAGAATATCAAACTGAATATTCAGAGCTTTTTTAAAAATTGTATTTTCAAGACTGTGTGGCTTCCTGATACCCAGTATTATTTTAAAGTTAAACACAATTGCTTTAGTTTTCCCCATTTATAGGTGCATCACTGGGCAGACACATTACAAGCTGTTCTAAGTTATATGTTATTAGTGCCAGTTTTACTTCCACAGGCTGGCAGTATGACTCTTACTGAATTTGACGTTAGGTTTTTGTGTGTGGCCATTCTACTCAAGAGATGATATTCTGATCACCCTATCTTAAAGATGCTCTAAGAAAATAAGTACTGAGCAGAAATAGAAAGATTTCTACATGCAGGGCTGATCAGAGGCATTAATTTATTAATAAGGATTAGTAAACTGCTTCTTCTGAGTAATAAACAGTTTAGCCAAAATAACCTTTTTGTAATATAAGAGCAAAGAATTGCTGAATTTTAAGGGACAACTGACTTTATATCAAAAATAACAAATGAAGTTTTTTACATATTATGTTATTAACCAGTGTCAATCACTTATTGGCAGAAAGAAAGGATAGAGACCTAATTCTTTTCCATGGTTTGGAGTTTTTGGGGTTTTTTTTAGTCTTGTGCTTTGCACACAAACCAAACACTACCTGATACAGATGCTCTTCTATAGAATAGTTCACCTCCGTGTTGCAGCCTGCCTTAGATTTTCTAATGCTCTTTTAGCTGTTAAACACAAGGGACTGATTATGGCAGTCCAACTTTCTGATCTTGTAAAACTTTTAAAAAATCCCATTACTATGTTAGCACCTTTTGAATGTGTAATAGTGACCGATTAATGTATTTATGAAGTCTTTCTTGAAATACTGAATTTTTAACCTAGTTTTTAGAAGTTTGCTTTCTTTCCTCATGCTGCTAATTCTCTTATCTTTTTTTCTGCTTTAAGAAACCCAGATCAAAGATACAACATGTGTACAATGGACTGCTGCTATAGACATCTGACAATTTTAATTTCATCTTCCTGTGAGATGCACACCTCAGTCTTGCTGTAGAGAATGGTTAACCTACTGATTTTTATAGACATTAAATTGAAAGTTACAGTATCACTATTCACAACAAATGTTAGAGCCTGAAGGGGAACTTCGATGCTTTGAAACCTGTTACTTGGGGACTCCAGGTTGGGGATAAAATGACTCCTGAATATGAGACATGATGCCCTTAGGAATAGCCAGCACTGAAGGAGGCAGATGCTCTTTCTGCACGGGATTTACTCATCCTTCTGATAGCTGGTGATGTGTGAGTGCAACCTGAAAGCCTAGCAGAAGGGTAACTGGAATGGGAGGAGAAGGAGCAATGGAAGAGAATGGGAGACAGTGGCTGGAAGAAATAGCTGAGTCCAGCACTCTGAGTAGTGCTAGATATCTTTTAGACACTTTGTACATTATCTGTTATTCCAATAGAGGAATAAGGCAATATTCAAAGCATTTCTGTTTGCCAAAGACTGTAGGGGAAAGGAAACAGGTGGCATGCTTAATAGCAGCATCTGATTTGACAAAGCTAGCATTTGGTTGTAGAGGCTAGTTCCTTGCTGAAGACTGTTCCTTTGTTATTCCTTCATTACACTGTGCTTGTACCACTTGAATGTTGCTCTCAGTAAACATTTGCAGAAAGCTTTCAAATCATGCAGCATCCAGCTTTTTGTTGGCTCAGTAATTAAAACAAAATTGGGATTTTTTTTTTTTAGCTTTAGTTGTTCCCTACCACACAATGCACTGACTATTAAAATATATTTTATTCCTTTTAGCTGCTAGGATTGAACAACAGTTCTAATTGAGTGGATCTTCTCTCAGATGCTTGGCCTGATTATTCCATTTGTTCACCTGCTCCAATGTCTGTTTCTCAAATTAAGCCGTGCATCTGGTGTGGCAGAGGATTTCCACTTCCTCCTGCTGGATTATGGAACAGAGATAATCTCTAGAGAGTTCAAAAATCTTTTTCAGATCTGTATCTTATTTATTTATGTATTTAATTTAGAGCTTTTATCTTTCAAAACCAGACTTGTCTGCTTGTTTTGTTCAGTTAAATGTTAATTGCTATATAGCAGTTCGTATATTTGGTGAGAAGAACTGTGTACTTTGCATATTTAATTGGCCTGAAGTAAAAATTCATGTTCCTTAATTAATGGCAACAAACAATTCCTCTCTCATTCTGGAAACAGACACTATTTTTATTCATTCAGACTGTAAATTATATTGTTTGTTTAGCAGTCATCAGAAGATTCAGGGAATAGCGACTGAGCCTCTTCTCCAGCTTCAATTTTAACATTTAACAGTAGGTATGTTAAAAGTACTCTAATGTATGTTTTTAAACCTATGTTGTACTTAATAGAAATATTATATATCTGATCATAATTATTAATGCATATTTATTATATCACAATGATCACACTCTGTTACCATATACCATGTCATCTAGGCATGGGAATGCAAGTGTAAAGAAAATATCAATAGATAGAAAGAGAACATTAAGTAACTCTTGCAGTTAGATTGATATCTACACTCCTTTGAAACAGTCTATTACTTCTGTGAGTTTTGGATTTTTCCTGCAAAGGCTCTTTCTCAGTATGGTGTAATTGTTCAAGTGTAGAGGGAATCTGGTTTTTATTATACTTGTGTGAACTTGTCCATTAAAAATGTTTGATATATTGCCCCAGAATTCCCAGGATCAGCCTTTGGCACATTTTAAAGCTTTTTATTATATTGACCACTTTCCATTATCTTTGTACTGAGACTTGTTTAAGGGATACAGTGTGTGCTGAAGGATGTGGACATTATATATTGGAATTCTTTTTTGGAAGCTCTAGTGAAAATCATTACTTCATGGCAACTTCCTTAAAAAACTTTTTACTGATATTTCAGTTTAAAGATGATTTCTAAAGTTTGTTCTGGTTTTTCTTTTCTTTTTTCTTTCAAAAAATGTTGCTGAATAAAATACAATTAATTAATATATTATTCAAATGTCATCTTCTGATAGTGCTGTAACCACTCAAGCATCTTTTTCTACCAGAAAGCTTTTTGCTTTTGATGTGTTTGGAAATAGCTTTACTAATTATTGTTAGTAAGATTCTCCTAAAAATCAATTTTTTGCCTTAATAAAGTTAACTTTCTATTACACTGTATTTTTAAGTCAGTTCTATTTAGATAGGGTTTTGAGTTCTGAAGGATGTTTTTACCTCTAATAACATCTTTAATCTTCTTAATAATCATGTTTGGCTTGCATCCGTTGGATTCATTTTGGTTCCTAGTATGCATTTGCTGTTAGTCTCTCACATGACTTCACATTAGTCTTCATACTGTCCATAATTTTTTATCCTTTTATCTGCTTCCTTTAATCTCCCTTAGAAGGGCCACTTCTAATTTTTTTTTTTACTTTGTATTCTAAAGCTAAAAATTACTATTAATTTTTTACCTTTTTTTTCCCCCTCTGGAATATTCAGTCTAAATACATTGTCAGTATTACATGCTTGGTGTCAGGACTCAGAACTCCTGGAAATTAGGGAGAAAAAACCTCAAACCCTCATAAAGCAGACCAGCTGTGGGGTTCTGACTCAAAGAACTCAGTATGTATTACATCTATTGCTCCCTTCTCTGTACTCTGTCCCTGTCCTAACCCATTCCATGGTTCAGATACAGAAGATACTCTCCTGCTGCTTGTATGTTAGTGTGTAAGCATGCAGAAATGGGAAGAAAAAAAGAAAGGGCAAATGTTGCTTGGATCTAACATTTTAGAGCCTTCTTCAAAAGCAAAGAGTCTGACATGTAGAATGTCTTGTGGATTCCATTAACTTTTGGGAAAATAACAGCCTGCACATCAATGACATCCTTTTTGAAATGTCTGTATTAAGAATTTTAGTGAAGACAAATTTTGGGATGGATGTCTTTAAAAGGAAGTAAATGCTTGTAAGTTGGTATAAGAGTCTGATATTTACTGTTCTTTGCAGTTGTTGAAGCACTGCTGTTGCAATGACTATTGGTTTTAGTGATTTATATTTTTTAAAAGTCATGTATACAATGAGGTTAAAGTTTAGAGACTGGGAATGGAAAAGTTCATCCTTTTTCTTGTCTCAGTGATACAAAGGTGTGGGGAAGGAGAGAGCTGAAGTTAGCATCCTTTTGGAGAGTCTATATAAGCAGCGGGTAAAAGGAGCTGAATGATTGGAAAGATGCTGACTGAGGATTTCACGTAAACAGGACCCTTCAGAAATGACTACTTGGTAGATTATTCACTGAAAACTGTAAAGTGTCTGCTGTGTGGATTTGGCTAGTCCTCTTGGGAGAGCTTTGTATCCATACTTGGTCATGTGGGTATGATGAGTTTAGAACAAGGTGGGTTTTTTTCTTCTTCAAAGATCTGTGTCTTTCAGACTAATTAGCAGTGCTCTGGATTTTTGAGTTTTCACTGCAATATGTATGGTTATGTGTTCAACCTCCAAACTTGTAAAGTTACTCAAGTTTTAAAAGAATTGCGGCATTTGAGAAGTTTCTTGTGATACATTCTTTTTGATGTTAACTTCATCTTTGTTTTCCGTATCTGCTGTGAATAAGGTTTTATGGCATAGTGATGACCTGAAAACATGATCCTCCCAGTCTGGCTGTTTGTGTCTCAGTCAGCTGTGACCTTTTTATCACATGACATATGCAGGTTTTCTCTGTTGGGATGAACCACCTTTTCTCCCCCTGCCAATAGGGACAAAAGCCCTTACCTTGTGAAAAAGTAGCACATGAGGTAGAGGTGACACATAGATAACGTGTATCTGGGTGATGCTGGAAATAAGTCCTGTTGTATTCTCTGAAAATAATCAGTATTGGTATTGGAGCCAAAGTAGTGCTGGATATCTTGGTTTGCTTTGCAAAATGAGATTTGCCTTTGGTGTTACAGAAGAGAGAGGTCTGGCTTACCTAGGCAGCTTTTTGGTCCGTAACTTCTACCTTTGTATGACTTTGCTTGGAAAAATGTAATTAAGCTGTTGAGTATACTTCAGTGTCTACAGGTTTTCCAGACTTTATTTGGGTTTCTGGGACAAGCTTTCCTTAGGCAAGGATGGCAGGTGGAAAGCAGTTTGGTAGAAAATAGCTTGAAATGGAGATTAATGAAGTTGTTTATAGGATTTGACAAAAGCTGTCCTAATATCATCTGATTAAGTAGTGACCCCATTATGTGCTCTAATTTAATCAGCTGATTTACCTAAACATCTTCAGAGTATAATCAGGAAGTTCACAGGCTTTTAAATGATTTTTAAAATTATTCTTAATATTTTAGAAAGTGAAATACTTATATTTTGGTGAAGAATTTCTGCCTTTTTCCTCTCTCTGTTGTGTATATAGACAATAGATCTTTATTTAAATTTGAGAAGACCCCCATGAATTGGGGGCCCTATAAAGGACTTTCCATGAAAACAGGTTCTCTAACGTTGTGGGGGATTAAGATGGGGGTGCTCATTCTCCACACCCCCAGTCCACAAAAGAAGTGGTAATGGGCTGTAGCTTTGTCGATGGTTTTCAGAAATACAGCATTATAATGATGCTGGTGTAGTCAATATCATCTGTTTAACACTTCCAGAAGCATTGTGTGTCTTCTAGTGATAAAGCTTTATGTGAAAATACCAAGAATTTGGTTTCTTTGGGAAGAAAAGCTCTGCATTTAACTAAATGAATGTATTTTTAATACTTTTTTCTTTTTGAAAGCGAAAAGAATACTCGCCAAGGTGAAACTGTCTACTTTGAATTACACTGAGCACACAAAATGTAAAAGAATCTGTTACCTCATCTTTAGGATCTTAAGCATTTATTTAATGTGGATTAGGTATTTCTTTTGGCTTGTCTGTACCATCTGTTTTTAAATATGTCTTAAAACCTGACACAGACTTCAAGCCGTCAGGAGGATGAACAAGTGGTCCTTGTCAGAACAGATGGAAGTGGAAGGGCGTGGCCTGTGATGGGACCAACGGAGCCACTGGAGCCAAAAGGAGGACGAAGAAAGCAGCAGATGGTAAGTTTTACAAATCTGAGTATTGAACTGCAATTCTTGAATGATTTTGTAATTTACTTTTATGATGCCATAGTTAATGAGTATTTTATCAGAAAGGCAATAGGTAATTAAAAAGTTCCTTTTGGAAGATGACATAATTAAGTATTAGAGTATTTATTAAGCATATATTTAGTTTATTTTCAGATTGCATTTCCCAAGGGATCACTTTAGGGCTTATTTAAATGCATGTTCAAGGAAAAGTTATCACAGTCTCTTAGTTTATATTACATAAAGTTATGTAAATAATGAAGATTAGCAGAGCTGCTTATTTCTGAATTAAGAAAGATTTTGCTGAGATACTTAGGTCTCAGGGGCTACTTTCACTTTAGTTCTAATAAAAAATATGGGTACTGATGATAATAATAATTATGACCTAATCTTTGTAACATAGTGCTTTGAGGAATAAGATGCTTGGAAGCTGGAGCAGTGTTTTATTCTTAGGATAATTGCTTCCAGTAGTAAATCTAGTAGCACTTTGAACTTTTTCAGATAAGAGGAGGTGACACTACCTTATAATTCTAGCAAGCATTCTTGATTGGTAGGACGGATCAGTTTGCAATACTGCTATGGAGAATTGAAAGACATGGAGAGTGAGGAATTTGTTGTTATTGTCCTGTTGTTTCCATTTTGGAAAATGGTATCCTGCTTTATGTTAATGACCACTCTCTGTACTCCTTCCGAATTTAGTTTAGTCCTATCCTAAGGGACATCTCTGTTCTCTTGTGCACTCTGCCTAAGATGGCAACATTTCCCAGAGGTAGCATATTCACACAAGCTTTCAGTACTGTCTGTGATTACTGTGTTTCAGTAATGTCTGCAACTTTACAAAAGCTTTAGAGTTGTCAATAATGAAAATTACTTTTTAGAATATTTCAATTTTATGAGCTAATTAACTGTTTCAATGAAGTACTGTCTATCTTTCCTGAGTGGTAATGTTGTGGCTCTGATACCTTAAGGATGTTAAGGATATAGTGACTTTGTGAAGAGGCTATATTTTTATTTAGACATAGTGATGCAACTGAAGGAAGGAAAAGACGTTTTTCTCCTTAGATGAAATAGAGCTGTTAGCCCAGTTGTTTGGAATCTGCTTAGCTTGATTCATGATTCTTTAAACTTGTTGAAATTGTTAGGGTCTGAATTTTATAACTGATCTTTCTCATTAGGTTAATATTTATTTTTATGCTTGCTTCCAGATGCCTACTCATGTAGATAAAGAGAGAGTAAGGTATTTTCAGGATGATGATAGTATGAACCTGAAGGATTTGGTCAAAAATGAGAAGATGAGAACAGCAGAGGATCAAAACTCACTGTTCATGCGTATGGCATCAAAGGTAAGATGTTGTGTGTATGACTCTTTAATTAAGCATGTTATTATTAGAAATATCAGGGAGGACATGAGGCTTAAGTAAAGGGAAGGCCTGGAGCAAGATGAGAATTGTTTATGATTACATAATTATGCAGGACTGTCAACAATAGGGGTCATTGTAAATTGTAAAATTTCAACTACAAGAATTTCAAAAGCAAGAATTTTTCTAACATTGTGAAACATCTGAGCTGATTCTTAAGATCCAGTTTAGAGAGTCACTGGAGAGATGTACATATTTTATTGGTGTGAGTCGCCTGTCCTATTTTAAATGCCATCTGAAAGGCATTATGGATATAAAAAATTAAAATGTCTAGTTCAGGCACAGGAGACTATGCTATAGAATTCCTAAATAAAAAGGCAGAGATCTTGTCATAGGTATTGAGGCAATAAGTTCAGATGAAAGACAGAGTTAATGAAAGCAAAATCTTGGTAATCTTGAAGCTGAGTGAGGCCACAACTGTACATATACAAGAGGCTGTGGATGCTTGGTTTGAGAGTCATTGTGAGTCTGCAAACATCATCGCAGTACTGGTGAGATTAGAAGGAGAATCAGGGTTTTGGAGGTTACGGAAAGGGAGAATTTAGGGACATTTTAAAGCATGTAGTGAATGCATGGTGCACCCATATCTTGAATGCTGCCCAAGCTGTTAAAGCTTACCCTGTAATCAATGGCACAGAGCAATGGCCATTTGAAGAAAACCGAAGTAAACAAAACTTTTTCAGCCTGGGGGGTGTGGGTGGATGGGTAGGAGAAGGCAGCTGCTAGGCCAGAACAATTAGCATAAAAGTTTAGTAGAATACAACTATTTTTTTCTCATATGGGAAGTGTCCACAGAACAGAATTTAACATGAAGGTTTGAGATTTTTTTTCATTGACGAAGGTAATTGTAGAACTTGTGTTGTAGAGCATGAAATGCAGTGAAGGCCTTAATTGTGAGTGGGAGCAAAAAAAAAGATAGTGCTGTTTCATTGTTAAATATGAAATAGGGAGATCTAGATAGGTTTTGGCTCAGGATTTTCACAGTAAATGCTGAGAGCTGTAAATGTGTAGCAGAAGAGTCAGTTCTATGAGCTTTCCTCCCTACATTTTAGCCATTGCTGGAGATTGATTTTGCAAAATTAAATGGTCATATTGGGTGGGAAAGCAACTGCGTTTAGTATGTTGCATTCTAAATGCCTTTTTCCTTTGTTTTTGGTTTTGTTTTTGTTTTCTTGTCTTGTTTAGTTTTTTTTGAAGAGTAGAATTTATTAATAATGTTACAAGAAGGTATTGTATTTCCTAGCCTATGCAAATACTTCATTTTAGTTTTGGAAGGCTCTGAATTCCTATTAACTTCAGTGAGCTTTGAATCAGATGTTGTGTAATGTGTTTCTCTTTTATTACTAGGCAAAGATGTACTACATCACATGATTTTATTAGGCCAAGTTTCTTGACTAACCTTTTAAGATTGAGTCATACTCTGGCTAAGTGTATTGAAGCATGTGCTCAAAGTACATATTTTGTCAAAGCCATTACAATGTCCATATTTTAATTCATGGTGCTGTAGTCCTTCAATCTTATGCAATGTCACATTTAGGTTTTAGAGCTTTCATTAAAAGAAGTATCTCAGATGCCAATTATTCTTCTCCATTAAGATCTAAAATGCTTTTGGTAGTCTCTGTGCAGGTGATTCCCAGATCCTGTCGCCACAAAATGTATTGGTCTTCCCCAGATGGTGGTTATTTCTTAATCTTAGATTAAGAAACTGGCTCCTAGGCCTCCCTGAGGTTTCCGTGTCTTTCTGTGTCTGTAGAATGCATTCTTATTCACAGCACAAGATCAGTGTTACCACTGAAGTGTTGGCAACAGTCTGAAAATGTGGGTGTGATCGCAGATATTCTAGATTATTATTTATGGACTTTATAAGCTTTACATTTATTATGTACTTTATACTGCATGGTGTATATGCATTATGATCTGGGGCTTAGTAAGTTAGTCTTCAAAATTCTTGCAAACCACCTCCTCAGTGGTTTTAGCAAGGTGTTCTATTCCAGCAGGAAGTTTAACAAACAAACCTCTTTTGCCAGTTTTAGTTTGATAACATAGTACACAAATCTGACACATACGAATTACTTTCTCTTTCTGCCTTCATTTGAGAAACAAAAAAATTATCCACAAAAATTATCTGTCGTATTGCAGAAGAGTGGTGGGAGGCGACGGCTGCAAGTCTACAAATTATATCCTACCTAGGATGGGAGAAGGGAGATCCTGTGCTTTAAATTCTGTTCAATAATTTAATTAACCTGATCACTGTGAATTGCCTAAGGTGCTATTATTTCCTTCATGGATTTTCCCAGGGCTTCTATCACTTCCTGAGACTATGCCCAAAAGAACCTTCCACCCCCAGGGCTGTTGAGGATGGAGGGAATAGGCACTGTTCTCACAAATGGGAACAGAGTGGGAATGACAGACCAACATGTTTTCTGGCTTTTACACAGCTAAATGCTCTGCTCTAGATCACTGTTGCTCTCCTGATATTTAGTGCTTTAAAGGTGTTTGAAATGAAATACAGGCTAGCTGCTATTGAAGATAATAACATAATTGCAGTTTTGTAGAGAGAGATGGGGATGTTGAAATAGAAAGATATAATTCATGAAAGGATTTATTTCCTTAAATGGAACTTGGAAGAAGTATCAGTATGTAGACCCAAAGTCTCTCTTCATGAAACTTCTGTCTAATCCCATTGGCAAGTGAAAAGTCTCATGCCAGACTCCCACTCTGATTGACAGACTAAACATCTGCAGTGTTCAAGCCATACTTGTACTTATTAAATGTTTTTCCTACCTCTCCTTTTCTCAAGAGCTCAGCAAGATGAGATGGAGGGATTTTGCTGTCTCCTTGCTATTTGTTTACCTGTTGAGTCTTTGTTTTAAATTTAGATTCTGACTTATTATTGCCCTCTTGTCCATTCTTATTTCTTGTAGTCATGGTTCTAAGACAACCCTGCTGTGCTTGAGGCTTTTACCCCCTGTTGCCCCTTGGCCTCTGTTTGAAGATGGCTGATGTGGGTGCCACTTATTTCAGCAGTTTGAAATGCTGCCTTTCCCACAGCCATCCCATGCATGCTACTGTGTCAAACTTATGAATACCATGAAAAAAGGTCCAGTGCTTTAATTTACTGTGGTGAAAAAAGGTTTTTAAAAACCCAACACTAATCTTTTTGATATATGGAAAAAAAAGCAGGCCTAGAGTTTGATTTATTCATGTTTTAGTGTTATGTCTCAAGGAAAAAACCATCCATTTAAATCACTATTTCTACCTTTCATTTTCTTCACCTTTGAAAGTGGTTTTGGTTCTCACTGTTGCAGAAGCATGACTTTAGGATACAAAAAAGTCAATGAAACATTTGAAAACTGTTTTTCCTGACATTTCTAGAGTACAAAATATGTGTGAAGCCTTAGATTTTAACTACTGATAGTTTTAAGTACCCTGTCTGTAACAGTTTCTTCAGCCTCTGACTGTTGTAAGTGGTTCAATTTTCCAAAATTCATGCTGTTAAGACTTATGTAATCCTTTCACTTATGTCAATAGATGCTTGTGGGTGTTTAGAGACTGATTCCTAGAACATTACCTCAAGAGAAATTACCTTGTATTTGTATGTATTAATTCTACTAAAGCTTTTTTTTTCTTTTTATATTTTACTTAAAGAAAGAGAGAACAATTACTTTGTGTTGTTCATCAGGACGTTTTAATTTTGGCCTGAAACTAATTTTGTTTTAAAATACGTGCAAAAATTCCTAAGAAGAATTCAGCAGTGAAAAATAAAATGCTTTATTAGTAATGCTGACCTTCCTTTATGGATTTAGCCAAGAGGTATTCTGGTATTATAGGTTTGCAAGAAGGAAATTTGCATGTTGCCTTTCCTTGCTTCTGTAAAAGTCTGTAAAATGGAAAATTACTTTCAGCCTTATCATTTTTACTTGCTGTGCAAATCTACCTGTTCACATTTTTGCATTTCCATCATCATAAACCAAAATAATAGTATTGAAAAAACCTTAGAAGCTGAAGTGAAAAATGCAAAACGTTGATTCTGCTGCCGCTATTATGTAATGAACCTTTTCCTTCTCCTTCTTCACATGGCGAAGGAGTTTTACCACAGTATTTAATGGACATGATAAAGCCAGCAAAGCTCTGGTGCCCTTTTGTTTTTGCATTTACTTAAAGATCGTGTGCATGGTTTGCTGTAAAAAATTATTGCAAAAACCAAAGAGAAATAATTTCCAACACCTTGTTCTCCTACATTTCAATTCAATGCACTAAACATCTTTCTGTGTATATTGTGTGGACACAAAGCTGTTCCTGCATGTGGAAGCAAATCAACAGCAGTGACAGCTGAATTAGGGAAGAAAACCTGGAAACAGTAAGAACTATGTAGATGTAGCCCACACTTAGGATTCTTCCAGAATTATGTTAAAATTACAAGATATGTTGCAAATGAAGACTTGTGCAGGACAGTCTTTCCTAGACATTAAAATTATGGCCAGGATTGACTGTAAAGTAAAAATGCTAATCAGAATTTTAATGGTAGAATTCTACGACTGAAGGTATTTTTGTTTGTTTTACATTTTATGCCATTGACTTATATAAAAATTTATCTGTCCTAATAACTACTTATAGCAAAATCTACAGTTTTCATTTCAAATAGCAGAAACAAAAAGGAGGTTGATGCCTAGGCAATGAGCAGTCCTATGATACTTGTTTTTTGCTTGACTTCTGCTGCACTAGGGTAATCCTGAACTACCTTGCTCACCAGCACGGTGGGTAATCTTTTCTTGTCAGTGACACAGGCCTTAAAAGCACTCTGTGCACTGATATCTTACAATCCTTTGATACTATGTGTTTAAAATATCCTTTATTTCAGTGTGATGATAGGTTTTGAAAATGCCTATTTGCTGAATAATATGATGAATTAAACCTACAAATTCAAATGCTGGTGTTCACAGGGAGACTGGAATTGTAATAAGGTTTACACGATAAAATTCTGTCTTTTTTTGTCTTAAGCAAATAGTATTTGAGATCAGAAAAACTTTTCTGAGGTGATTTTGTTGTTCAGAATAGGTTCAGCTAAATGCCGAATAAATTTAAATGTGATGAGATGTATTCTTATGTCACTCAGGTTTGTATTCTAAAATAATAGGTTATTCTTCTTTGCAGCTTCCTAAAATATATTATGATACAACATTCCACAAATATTAACTCTGTCATTTAAAGACGTCAGTGTTGCCATGACAATTTAAACCCAAACTGATACATTTTATACAATCTATAGACTTTTTTTTCCACAAATTTTTCAAGCAGATGCGCTTTTATTAGCTTACATGGAAGTAACTCTAGCTATGATTGCGTTAGCAAGGAAACAGGAAAAGCAGAAGTTCAATAGTTGCATACAAATTGAAGCAAGAAAATAAGCAGAAAAGAAACACTACAAAAAAGCTGAAAATAACCCACACTGGAACCATGCAGGTATCTTTTGTTCCTCTGCTAATTGTGCTTAATAGAATTTCCCATTTCATCCTCAGATTTCAAAGGAAATTTGAAGAGGGGGGGAAAAAAGTATACTTGAGGTATTTTACAAGTATAAGCTTGATCATTAGGAGTTCTGTCTCTTAAGGTTTCCTTTCAGTATCACAATCATACTAAATTCCTTAGCAGGGCTTTTATTCGAAGGGGCCACCCAAAAAACAAGTAATAGCAGCAGAGGGAGAAATAAGAGACCCAACGTGCAGCATGCTTGGGGTGGAGTGTGTAGGAAGCCAGCAGTGTATAAGACTCCAGGGGTTTTACTGTGGAATAAGAAAAACAGAATTGGTTTAAAATCAAGCTATGTGATATGGTTCCTGTGGCCTGAACATAGGTTTGCAGAAAAATGAGGCTGACCCTGGAGTGTACCTTGCACAGATTTGCAAGTCACTTCAGGAAGTAGCCCCATGCCACGGTGCCTGATGGCTCCATTAATGTAACAAATTAAAAAGGGCTTCAATTATTTAGTAAACAGAATGTTATATAATGAAATAATTCATGTAATATATTCATATTATCTGTGGTAATTATCATGATAAGGATTTAATCAGAAAATAAAACACTGTAATTTTTCCCTCTCTCAAATCATTCTAATTTATGCATAGTCAGATGCTGATTTCTTTCTAAACTCCTGTGCTGAATGCTTAGAGATTTCACCCCTTTCCTAGGGTTCTAGCCACATTTGCACTGTATTTGAGCTGTCCAAATGAAAGCCCAGAGGGCTCCTGAGAGAAGTTTGGATACCTTCCCTGACTGCTGTTTAAGTGTTTGTGTATTACAGGCCTCTCTTGGCCAGGGCAAGCGCAGCTGTGATTCTTCTTTGTTGGTTAAACTGAAACTGCATCCTGGCTGAGGAAAATAAGCTGCATGGTAGAAATTACATAGTTGCACAATTATGCTATGAGATGTGGGAGGCCGTGTCATTTTGCCTGGTGCTAAGAGTCCTAAAGCTGCCTTTGTGTCCTCTGGTTACGCAGTACTTGCCAAAAGAGAAGGGAAAGCTGGAAAAAAAAAAAAGACAGTGTATATGAAGGAAGAATGTGGCAGATAAGCTGAGAATAAAGAAAAATGAAGTAGGAAAAAGAAGACTGGGGACTGTAGAGCTGATCTGTCTTATGAACATGTCAATTTAGCAAAGCTCTGGGCTTTGGTCAGCATCTGGTAGAAACAAGGACTTCAGGTGCATTGCCCTTATAGACACTGAATTTCCTTTGTTAGCTTTAGGTAATTCAGTGATGTATTGTAGGACATCCTAACTTTAAACTGATAGATCAAAATGACTTCCTGCTTCTTTCTGATCTCTGTGCAGCACCTGAGCAGCAAGGGCAATACCAAACAATATCAATCATGGAGAGGGAACTAAATACACAGCTTCCAAAATGCGTTGGCTTTCATGTTTAGCAGGCACGATGCTGCATCAGTGATGCAGAACAGCAGCTTTCCAGCAGCTCTAACACATCAGCATAGTTCCTTCTTTGGATGTGTACTGGCTCTGTCTTTTGTATGGAAGAATATATGTATGAAAGAAACTGGTTTTTAAATGATTACTTGCTTTCCTTCTGGCATTTTAAAGAACAATTCCTTCTTGTTCTTTCAATTCCCCTTTAACTTCTTTTTGGGAGAATTAGTTATAGCCAAATAATGCAATTGGCAGAACTCTCTGGGCACTTTATTGTACAAATAGAAGTATAAATGTTTTAAAAGAGGGATGGAGCACCTCTCCTCTGAAGACAGGCTGAGAGAGTTGGGAAAAGCCTGGAAAAGAGAAGGCTACAGGGAGACCTTATAACACCTTCTGGTACCTAAAGGGGGTTTAGGAAAGAGAGGGAGAGCAACTTTTCACACAGGCAGATACAAGAAAGGCTAATGGCCCCAAACAGAATGAGGATAGATTTAGTTTAGTTATTTGGAATAAATTCCTTACTTCGGAGGAAATCAGGCACTGGGACAAGTTGCCCAGAGAAGTTGTGTATGCCCCATCCCTGGAGTGTCCAAGACCAGGCTGGATGGGGCCCTGAGCAGCTTGGCTTAGAGGAATGTGATCTTTAAGGTCTCTCAGCCTAAACCATTATATGGTTCTATGATCTGTTGGTCATGACTGTATCAGAAGAAACAAAATCTGGATTTTAGACAGCACCTACTTTATAAAAGTTTGCTACTTTGTATGTAAGAATTTTGCTTTGGATCCCAGATACCATGTTGTATACAGCAATTTATCCATCTTGAAAAGAGGTGTCTTCCAGGCTGTTTAAGAAGATGAATATTTATTCTATCACAAGAGATTCTGTGGAGTATTTTGAAAAGTATTATTATTGAAAAGAGGTTGTGTGTAACAAACCAGGAATTTCCATGACTACTTCTAAGTGCAAGCAGAGCAAAGTAGTAGTGGTATTCTGTGCTATATGTGATACTCTCGATAGCCAAAGTGTTGTGATTTCTACTCTTCCTTTCCTTTCTACTCTGCTGACTGTCGTGTTTCTTGTGTATTTCCATTCTCATGGCAGAATTTTTTAAAAAAGAAAACCCCAAGCTTTATGTTTAGTAATAACAAAATGCTGCTGTTCTCTAAGCAGTGCTTCTGCTGAAAGTCTGACTTTACCTTTTTCATGCTTATATGACAGAAGAACAGAAACTTGATTTTTAGACACCCAAACCACTGCATATTTTTTCTAAATCTCAGGAATCTCCTTTTTCTGTTAAGTATAGAATTACAGCATTATAGTAAGACAGAGGAAGAAGAATGTAGCTGAACTCTTGAACTGTTGATTTTAGTCTGCAGGGGCTTCCAGCAGGAAATGCACATAAGCAATTAAGTGTATTATAGCCGAATAAAGTAATATTAAAGAGGTTCCTCCTCAGTTGTTTGATAAGGAAAGTACTGAGCATATTTAAAATAAAGTATTAATCTGTGTTAGAGAATCGCAGTATTTGGGAAAAGCAAGAACTGCTGTCTTTTTTGGGGAAAATTACTTATGTACTCTACAAAAAAAAAAAAATCTGTCCTTTTTTTATTTTATATATATATATATATATATTTATCTACAGAAACTGTGCCTGGGATATTTGGAAGAATTTCTTTAGTTTGGAGACTGTGTTTCAGTTATAATAGCATGCCTTCAGTTAACATTAGTCCTTTGCTAGGGCTACCCTAGCCAGTGTCCTGAAATATATTAAGATTTGGTGTGGTGTGCAACAGGTGCACTCAGAAAGACTTAGTGTTGAAGGCAAAGACTGTTTTCTTCCCAAAATGGCTTAGTCCTGTTCCCTTGCTAAGAATAACTGTTGGCATATTTTCACAGAATGTGAATAGGAAATGCACATTCATGGTCTAGTTATTTCACAAAAGATGATTTAATGGTAGTTGTAAAAGGAGAGGAGGAGGAGAAGGGAGATGATAAAATATACAATATAAATGATATATAAAATTGTGCATCTATTTAAATATAGCTGAAGTTATATCAAGATAATACTGAAATACCTAGCCCTTAATTTGAAATGGAATATAGTAATATACTCTTCTCACTGCTGTCACGTATCTATATTTTAATATCTGTGCTAAGATGGTGTACGACTGCTCTCAGGAGAGGTACCTGATGATTCCATCTGCAGCAGATGCCATATGAAAGGAAGAAATGCTACTGCTTATGTACTTAATGCTTTTCTCAAGGAAGGGTGCTACAAAGAGCTAGGTATTATTTCTTGCTACTTTATAAATACGTGCAATTTTTCTGCATATCTTTTCAGCTCAGGGAAAAAACTGACAGAGAGTACTACACTCTGGATGACATGTTTGTTTCCAAAGCAGCCAAGAGAGCACGCAGTGGGGAAGAGGATGAAGTACAAAGAAGAAAAGCAATCCGTGAGCACCAGCAACTTGCTGCATGCATGGAAAAGTGCCCCTACTGCTTTGATAGCAGTGAACTTTCTAGACACCTTATTATTGCAATTGGCACCAAGGTAAGAAAGTAGCAATTTAACACAAACATTGACATAAAAAAGAAATTATGTTAGAGTGTTTAAAATTAGGAATGAAATTGCTTCTATGGAAGGATTTATTGTTCTGCATCTTACTTTCCTTGCCCTTTCAGTTGATTCCACAACTTCATCAAGGGAGAGGAGGAAAAAGATATAAATCTGTCATGAATTTTAAAGCTAATCTTTGATGTCATGTTTATAGAAGACAGGAGTAATAATGAAAGATCTCAGTGCAGAGATTAGACTGTAGGTGGATTTGTGGAAGACTAAATCACACTTCATTGGAAGAAATTTGAACTGGTAAAGAACGGTATCTTGATATCAAAGAAAGTTAGGTGGAGAATTCAATTTTTAAGCTTAAAATCCTTTGAAATAGACAGAAGTTTCATTTGGAAACCTTTCTGCTTCTGTTAATGCTTTTAAAAGTTGCATAAATATTTGGATTTATAACATTCAGTATAGCCTTTTTATAATTTTTTTTTCTCTCTACAGTTTTCATTTATTATTGGTGTTTTCATTTGATCTGAAACTCTTTCTGGGTAAAGGAATTAGGTGCATAGATATGTTTTAAGGTACATTGCATTCCTTTTTTTTAGAGATTATATACATATATATAAACTAGTACAGTGTTGTGGTTTGAAAAGCAAAACAAGTGAGAGGCTCCA
>VZSR01003803.1:11360876-11445392 GCA_013398615.1 Brachypodius melanocephalos | reverse complement strand
ATAAATATACAGTGTTTCCTGGTTTTGGCTGGGATAGTTAGTTTTCTTTCCAATAGCTGATACAGTGCTGTGTTTTGGATTTAGGATGAGTGTTAATAAGGCACTGATGTTTTTAGTTGTTTCTAAGCAGTGCTCAGGGACTCTACTGCTTCTCATATTGGCCTGCCACTGGGTAGGCAGGAGGGGCACAAGAAGTTGAGCTGACCCTAACTGACCTAAGGGATATTCCAGACCATATGACATCATGCTCAGTGGATGAACTTGGGGGAATGTTGGCCAGGTGCCAGTGCTGGGGAAGTGGCTGGGCAACAGTTGGTGGGTGCTGAGCAATTGCATTGTGCATCACTTGGTTTGTACATTGTTGTTGTATTATTATCCATCATGGTTATTTAATTTCCTGTCCTTTTAAACTATCTTTATCTCAAGCCACAAAATCTGGTTTTTTTTTTTTTCTGGATGCTCTACCCCTATCCCACCGGGAACAGGGAGTGAGTGGACAGCTGTGTGATGTCTAGCTGCACAGACATGTACATATTATTAAAAATGCATACAGCTATGTATCTATATTAAAAAATACTGGAATGCACTAAACAGTGTGATTTCCTAACAGCTATGATACCAGTTGGTTTATAAGGCTGATATTACTGCCTTGGTGGTGGAACTGCTCTCTGGATAGTACTGATTACTTTGAGCTGTAATTAGTAGCTAATGGCTTCTGTTGGCTTGAATTTAGCAAATGATGAATTTCTTAGCCTCAGCAATGAGAAATGGAAATGCTGGAAAACTGGGCACTTGAGTTTTTGTTTGCTTTTCCTAGGTATACTTGTCTCTACCAAGCAGCCAGTCCCTTACTGAGGGTCACTGCCTGATAGCCCCTCTACAGCATCATACTGCAGCCACTCTTTTGGATGAAGACATCTGGGAAGAAATCCAGGTCTGCTGAGAAACTGTCTCCTAACACTTTTGTAAAATAAATTCGTTGTGGATAATAATATCCTTATTATAAGTACATGTTTTCATAATTTGCAATCTGGCAGCTCTATTCTAATTCCACTAAGGGGCAGAACATTCTCACATTGCAAATGAAAATTAGTGGTCAACTATTAACAGGAAAGAGAGGCAAGGTAGATAGTGAAGCAAATTTTCCATTTTTAAGCACTTAGAAGAAGTTTCCTGGAATGCTGCAGAACATGCATCCTTGGAGGTTGTTGAAACTATGTTAGAGAAACGTCTATTGGAAATGAAGTAGGTACAGCTGATCCCTAACAGCAAATAGAATAACTGGCTTCATAGGATTCTTGGGAGCGCCAAGTAAAAGAAAAGAATTATCAGAGCTGGCAGATTACTTAAAATGAAATACTAATATGTTGTTTACATATCTTCAGTTTTTTAATCTGTTTTTGGGTGGATATCAATTAAAAGAAAACTGCCTTATTCTTAAAATCAATTATATCCCTGTTTGAATCCAATATTCTACCTTTTTTGAAAAGAATTATTAAAATAAAGTGCCAAGCATGATGGGTTGTGCTTTCCAACTCTCTTATGGAGACATTTTGAAGATTTTGAGTTCTGTTTTCTTTGGAGATGGAAAATCAAGGAAGGGATGTAACAAGCTTTTGCCTAGGAGATTTGACTGTGTTTGTCAACCCCCTGTCCTGCCATCAGGATTATTAAAAGGGGAAAACAATTTGCAACCTCTTATATTGAAATATTGGAGACTATATCAGGCTAGAGAAAGGTTTCATTGTTGTAGTTGCTGAGATTTAAAACCAGCATCATTTATAAGTTTGTAATAATTTGAATAATGTTGCTCTTGCCTCAAGTCTGGCAGATGGATTCTCTGACTTTTCAAATTTGTTCCCCACATTGAGTCTCATGTCTGATGTTGTTTCATACAATAAATTATGCTCCCTTCCAACCAGGAAGAAAAGGAGTTCTCTTGCATATGACAGAAATGACTAAGAAAGTTGGATAAGAAGCAAAGAAGTGCAACAAGTAGGATCAGGAGAAACAAAAGAGCATGTGGCAAAGTGATAAATATGTTTATCCTAGATCTTCTGTTTACCCTAAGCTCTTAACTAACCAATTATGATTTTTTGAATTGTATGAGAAAGAAAATAGGATAAGAAAAAGATAAGCAGACAGTCCCTGTCTTGAACACTAGCCTTTTACTTGCTAGAAAAGGCTAGTAGTTGCTAGTTGCTAACTAGTAGCTAACTAATTGCTAAAACCATTATCCTTTGATCCTGTGAATATATTCATAGACAGCTTAGATATTTTTTTTTGCAGTGAAGTATTTTGGAAAGTGATGGATATATGACTTTTTTTGCCAACTTCTGTGTATTACAGAAGAAGGAGACAGGAAAGCTTTAGCAAGAGTATAAGCAGACAGTCAATGATTACACTAACTTTCTGATGCCAGAGACATATTTTTATTACTGGTGAAGGAAAAAAAAAATTACCACACTTTAGGTATTCATAAAATGTTGTATGAAGTATGTGTTTTAGCTAACTATTTTTGCTGGTTTTTATCTTTTTTTTATGATACATACTGTAGTAAAGCAAAAAGAGTTCCTTTATACTGTATGCCTTCAAGCTCTTGAATTTAACATATTGTGTAGTTTAGACACTGATGTGCACACTTGCCAAAGCAAATATGCATGGAATATTTTTTATATGAAGAGATACAAATCTTTACACATTCTGCGTTGAGTGAACTGCTGCATGTATTGATGTTGGGTGCATCCGAGCATAAGCCAAGCCTTTTTATTTCCCCTTTTGGATGGTTTTCTCTTTTCTAGTGGTAATTATTCTTGATGCTTTGGCCTGTTCAGAATTTGGAGGAAAAATCCAATGTATTTAAAGACAACAAAATGCAACTGGGGGAAGCGAGCTAACATCTGCTGATATTTTAGGCTTTTTGTTGGGTTTTTATTTCAGTTATTACTGCAGGGTAGCAGCTGTAAGTAGTAGTCTTTCTCAGCTTTTGGTATCTCACCACATTGCTTGCTTCAATGTGTTTCAGAAGTAAAGGTCTTCTCTGGTGGCTGGAGCAACAGCAGAACACCAGAAATTGTTAATCCAGAATAGCCTGTCACCCTGTGCTGTAGAGTCTCATATCAGTCATGGAACATTGAGAAGTGCCTTCTGGCTGTAATTCAGCAGTTGCTTTAGGGGAATGATGGTAGCATTCTCCTGTCACAGCATGGAGCAGCTCATTAGTGAGGGAAAATTCAGGGCACAAGGGCCTGCTTTGAGGAGCTTAGATGCCTAGTTTAGATAGATATTTGGCCATGTTTTGTAGACTTTCAGTTTTATTCATACTGAGCAAGATGGCAAAAGGATGGAGAGCTCAAGTTCTAGTCCTGTTGCATTGAAAACCTGGTAGTGATAGAAGGAAAACCTATTTTACTTCAGTACTTGCTGATGTTGATGATTTGTTTGATTCATCAGCTCTCCATTTACAGTAAGATAAGTAATCTCAAAACCTTTAGATGGGATTAGCCTTTTAATGGTGCTGTTTGTACTTCTGAGCATTGTTAACTGGGAAAAATATCAGTGCAAAAAGGACTACCTATGAATTATGAGTCTTAGGGCTATGGTACCTTGGTCTATGAGGCTCCTACAGTTTCAGTGATTTCTTGGCTTACACTGTGGAAATGGTGTAGAAGCATGTGTAAGACAAAACCCTTCATTTTTAAAAAGCATTTTTCAATATCTTGAGAAACTTGTAGAAACGTTCACCCTACCAGAAAGTTAGATCTTTTGTGCACTTGAAAGTGAGTTTGAATGACTCTCAGAAATCATCCCTTGTTCTTGATAATTTGTTCAGCATCTGAACATTGTAAGCTATAGAATGATGCTCTTGCCTGTCTTGGATGCAAATGTCAAGAGTCAGGGAACAGCCAGAGCCAGCTGCTTTGCAGGAAAGCAAGTCAGGGGTTCAAGGTAATGGGCAAGGCAGGTGGAAGAAGTCATCTCACTGACAAGGCACAGTCCCATGGTACCAGGCCAGGAGTGTTCCCATGGTAGTAGGCAACGTCATTGATGGTCCAGGCATGGCCAGGCAGGTTTACAGTGATGTCTTAGGTCTGAGATGAAGTCAGGGCCAAGAACTGCCTGGTACCTGGCTGGGCACACACGTCCCTGAAACAGCTCAGGCAAGGACCGAAAGGGACAGCCTGGACTTAATTGCAGCTCCTGAGTGACAGGGGGCCAGGCCCACACTTCTCACCACTCTTTAATACTCCATCTCTTTCTGCTGGATCTGATCCAGTTCACAACTGCAGCACAGCTTCCCACCTGCATGGGCAGCCAGAGCCCCAGCAGGTAGAAGAGGCTACAGGGCCACTTGGGTGTCTGCAGGACCCTGACGCTGGAGCTATCAGAATTAACTGAAATACACTTTGAATTAGGTGCAGTACCTCATCACCCTGACAGGGAACTTTTGAATGTAGTTTGAAGCCACAAGTACTGAGTATTACATTTGGTTTGCTTCCGTACAGTGAAGATGGTAGCTTTATTTTTTGAGGCAATTACTAATACTTTAGTGAAAGATCAAGCATGCCTAGTGAAAAGACTTTTTTTTTTTTTGTAAAACTGTATAATTGGAAGGAGTAGTAAAAGGGTAATTGTAACTTCACTGTAAAGTCAGTAAAAGCCAGGTCATTACCTTCTTAGAAATTGCAAGCTGGGGACCCACTGTTAAAGCCATGTTGTTTTATGGAGCACTACAGCTAAGAAGTTCAACATAGTTTCAATTTCAGCTGCAAAAATATGTGGTATTTATTAAAACTAAGTTTGTAGTGTTAATTATATTGTGTATTTCAAAACAATTTCCTAGACTTCCTATGTTTTTGTCATAGGAAATATAGTAAAAATTAGTAAATAATACAGAATTTTTGTAGTATGATTACTACTGTTTTCCATTTTATTGTTAGTTTATTACAAATATACTGTGCTAG
Organism: Brachypodius melanocephalos; assembly: GCA_013398615.1. Lineage (NCBI taxonomy): Eukaryota > Metazoa > Chordata > Aves > Passeriformes > Pycnonotidae > Brachypodius > Brachypodius melanocephalos. The sequence continues at coordinate 11,440,428 of VZSR01003803.1, read as the reverse complement.
TGAAATAATACATTATATCTGAAAGTTCTGCCAAGTTAGTTTAAAAAACACTTTTTTTTTCTTTAAACAGATGTTCCGAAATGCACTGGTGAAAATGTTTGAAGCTAAAGACTTGGACTGTGTGTTCCTAGAAACAAACATGAGTATGAAGAAACGGTATCATATGGTATATGAATGCATTCCTCTTCCAAAAGAAGTAGGAGATATGGCTCCAGTCTACTTTAAGGTACATGAAAATGTTTTTTATGAAGTCATCTGAATGTATATATCATAATTCATCTATTTCTGGAAAACATTTTTGATATCCCAGTGCCATTTTTGAAAATATTCTTTGATCCTTCTTCTGGATCCATTCTTTGCTAATATTCCTTGATCTTAAAATAAGTGGTGGGAAATAATTCAGTTTTTCAGGCAGTCAGTGGAAGAGCTGTTTTTCACTGAGCGTTTGTCCCAAGTCTGACTGCACTGAAAATACTAGAAGAAGATGAGAGAAATTGTAGTCCCCTGAAGTGCCTTAAGGATTGCAGTACTTCTTACTTGTAGTCCTGGAGAATAAACTTAAAACACACTACCTGTTACCTGTTTTAAGAAATACCACTGTAGATATTGTTTCATCCTCATTTTATTTCAGTAAGCCCAAATGCTAGATGTGTCTTAGACCTCTGATGAACATTCTACAGCATGATAGATATTTCTTCTATAGCTTTTCTTCTCTTTCCCTTGACCTTTTAAAAAAAGGTTCATTGAGGCTTTTGTCCGGAACTGAGTCCTTACAGCTTTCAGCAACTGACTCATTATTTGTCTTTTATAAGTGAATTATTTTATTTGATTTTTGAAATACTATTTATCCTTTCTGAAAATAATGTGATTAGGTTTTGATGAAGTGGGGCAGCAGTGTGGTGAACAACAATACAGTAACTTTTACCACATTTGTAACATTACACCTGTTAGAGCTGACTGCTGTGCTTCAGGTGCTGGTAAAACTTGTATTTTCTTTGAATACACAAGGAAGGAGAAAGAACAACATTTAATGCAATACTTCCATTTATTTTGGAAGTATCTAACATTAACATGCACGACAAATGAAATCTAAAAGGTACCTACCCTACACTATACCCAATGCCATACTATGGGGAATACAGAGTGAGCTTTGGGTTTTTAAGGGCAATCATCCTTCTAAGCTGGATTCTTCTCTTAGTGTTTAAAAGAGAAAGAAGGCTAATTTAGTGTAATAAATTTATAAGAGGGATGAGTAAAAAGAGAATGTGACCTTTTATTTGAAACTTGTGTCAAGCAAAATTTAAATTCAAATGAAAAAGAAACAGGAACTGAATTGGATGGGTCTGAAGATACTCTATGATTTCTTTATCAAGTAGCTTGTGGAAATGAGAAAGGTTACCAATAAAGTTACTTTGTTAAGAAGTAATTCTTACTTGGACTAGTACAATGTGCTTCACTACAGTTAGTTCTTCATTTGCTGTGTGATGGACTATTTTCACCTTTAGATAAAATAATTTTACAGAAAGCTATAATGGAGTCTGATGAAGAGTGGTCCATGAACAAGAAATTAATTGATCTTTCTTCAAAAGATATTCGGAAATCTGTAAGTAATGAAGTGTTTTGTATCCTGAATTTATCATCAAATTCTTCTAACATTGTTCCATTATTAACTGTTTCAAAGAGAGAAGAAAGGGAGTACAATTAGATTAGTGCATCAGAAGATGGCATAGGTATGAGGACAATTACCAGTCTGCACTCTTAACTGACATTAGGGAAAAGATTCCCATTTATTTCAACAACTGGTGGACTGAGCTGCCAGCATTAGTTGAGAACAAAGCTGACACTTCGAGGACATGTACTGGCATAATTTTCCTGATTAACTTCAAGAATTAAGGTGGATCAAAGATTTGCAAATTACTTTCCTGGAACAAATATGATGTGTCTTTTTCATTAACCTAGAGCAGCCGTTTGTGTTGCTAAGTTTATGAAGTGAAAATATAAATAGCATTATAAATCTTTTTTTTGTAAAACAAGGGAACAGTACCTTCTCTGTCTCCTGGATACTGAGATGAAACATCTTTATATAAACAAATCTTAAAGGAATAATGCTGGATCTGTTAGGTTCAAAGAATGTGATTTTAACATTGAGGTGGAAGATGTGTGTTATATAGCCATACACTTTTGTGACTATTATATACTTATTGAAGGTGGGCCAGTTTTCAGATTAAGTCAGGTATTTACATTAATACAATGTGTCTGAGCATAAATTGTTACACGGTTGTGTGATTTTAACATTACTGTAGGATAAGAAATGTTTGTAGACTTCACAAAGATGGGAGAGTGTGGCTTAGAGAGTGATCTGAGGTTTGGGAATTTGGAGAGTTGTATTGGGAGATGGTGGTGCCTGGCTGGAAGGTCAAATATGGCTGAGACATCACCTAGTTGGTGGATTGTGTGCAGAAATTGTGAGAAATAAGACAAAGCTGACCTTTTCTTTAAGGTGTTACCTGCCAACCCATTTTTCCTTATATAATGATTTTTTAAAAGTTCATTTAAAGTGTTAAGTGTTTCTTGCTATGCTACATTGCTCCTCTGTATTTAATCTTAGTTTTTCTAGAGTCAGTATTTCAAGCGATAAATGGAACATGCCTCCTGAAAGTTTTATGGTTGTTTGGACTGTAGGGGAGGAAATGTTTATGAATTGGAGGCTTTGTAAATCTTACCAGCAGAGAAACATCTTCAACAATTAAAGGAGTGAAAAATAACTTGTTGCAGTGAAAGAGCAGAATTTCCTTGCAGCACTGTAGCAATAAATGGATCCAATTCTGTTAGACTGAAGGGTCTTTGTTGTGGCAGATACCCCTGCAGACTGACAGAGTTATTAAGTTGTCTGATTTGACAAGCTAAGGATAATACCTGTCTGTTCACATAGAGGGGGTTTCTGGTAATCTGTTGTCCAAAATGTTTCCCCTTCCCCCTAGATGTCAGGTTTTTCACTGGGTAAATATTTCCTATTACCAGTCAGCATCTTATCCTTAATAAATGCAGCTTGCTAGTGGTTGTCTTAAAATTTCTGTTAAAGTTACATAATTCAGAGATGTGGAGTCAGGGAGGCATTTGCCCACTGTGCACACTGCTGCCTGAGGTCCCTATCTCTTACCTGCTATTCCAGCTGTGACCTCTGGAAGTTCTGCCACCCCATCTTTTCTTCAGTGTCTTTTTGTGAGGTTGCTGTATGTTATTTTCCCTTACCTGCTTTACTGCTTTACTATTTCTCTGTTGCAACTTTATCCTATATGTAGTTGGTTTGAGAGGTAGTTTGAAATAAAATGTGATACTATCAACTGCAAAACCATGTTCAAATTCATTCTCCTGTGGGAAGGTTGACTAAATGCCAACAATGTTTGTTAAACATCTGAAAATGTGGTTTTGCATCTGTAGGTTCCTAAAGGGTTGCCGTACTTTTCTGTGGACTTTGGCCTTCAGGGAGGATTTGCTCATGTGATTGAAGATCAACACAATTTCCCTCATTACTTTGGAAAGGTATTGTTATGTAAAAGATTAATTTACCAATTATACTCTGTTTTGGAAAATTTAAGTAATTAAACCAAGATGCTGCCAGAACAATTACTTTGATGTACTCTATCTCAGTCTATTATCTGTCTTTTCTTGATGAGTCATTGTAACTTGGCTTGTTGAATAAAGGAGTAGTTGATTTTTTCACTAGCTGATACTGAGATTGTGATTCTAAATTGTGTTTCTTTTCATTTGATCTGAACTGCTGATATTTGACATTATAGGTATATAATCTTAGAGATGGAAGATACTTGCATCTACTTAAGAATTTTCATGACCATAGTACTGATACATAGATGCACTGACAGCTGCTTGTATAAATTAGTGTGCATACACGTGCAAACTCCTACTAAAATCCTCGTGTGGTTAAATTGCCACTTATGGTATGTATAGTGTAACATGTATATACAGGGAGAGCTGTAATAACTCTTCCTTTCTTTATTATGTCACAGAAGCCATTTTTTGAAAGAGTCAGAGTTGCAAAAACATGAAGAGTGACTGGGGAGAAATATAACACTAGAAACAGCAAACTGGGCAGCTTGCTTTCTCTGAACTTACCTTAATCACAAATACTCTAATGCATTAACAGGCTTGCAATGTTAGGTTATTTAAGCAGTGCATCAATGTGCTGTGCTTACAAGAATTTTGCTGATGCAGCCATCAAACAACTGCAGTTCTGTGTTTAAATTGGTGTATTTTTTTCAGAATTTCAAGCTTTGATTAGCACTTGAAAATAATTTGAAATCTCATAATTTGAAAATATGTATTTCTTTATTCTGTGATAAGATAATGTTAAGTAATATGATGATTTTGCATTTATCATTATCTGTCTTACTTTTACTTGCAAAGGAAATTATTGGTGGCATGCTGGACTTGGAACCACGGCTCTGGAGAAAAGGGATCAGACAGAACTTTGAGGAGCAGCGGAAAAAGGTGCTGCAGTTTGCACAGTGGTGGAAACCATATGACTTCACAAAAAAGAAAGAATGAGAACAACCCGGAGTCAAGGACTATATAAGCCATGAATTACGCTAAAGGATATTTCAGATGTGAAGAATAACACCAATGTGTTATGTGTGGCTAATATATTTTAAAATATAGGATATTGTTTAATTGCTGATGATCTGTTTCTGTTTTGGACACTGGATCACATGTACCTGTAAGCCTGAAAAACCAGATTTGTACAGTGAGTTTAGTTTATCCTTTTTCAGCTGGGCAGCCAAAAGGATAATATCCTCATGACCATTTGAGTTCTTTAAAATGTAACTTTTGCTTTTGGAGTTTTTATAATCTTTGAGACAACTGATATTTTTTTATATTGTATTAAGCCAGTGCATAATTATCATGGTGAACTTTTCTTGAAAATGGTGTACATTTTAAGAACATTTTTATTAATACAAATACATTGCTGCAGAAGGAAATTGTACAGAAAATAGTCTTCTGATTTAAAGTCATCGTGGTCTTTAAATTGAGGTCATTGCAGTAACACAAACATTCACGAAGGATGTGATTGAGAAGCCTGCTGTTGTCCTCCTGCACAAGAATGAATGCAATTCTTTTGTACTTTCTTTCAGTATGAAGTAGTGTTTTTCAAGAACAAAGGATGAGACAGTCTATAGCTGCTGGCAAATGACAGCTTTAATAGTAAGAGTTACTTCTGGTAATAGTAAAAGAAGAATCTCAAGGGAAGATGCTCTTTGATGGCCAGCAAAGAAGGTGACTCTCCTCCCATGGGTGTCCCCTCTAATGTCACATGTGGTTTGTCATAGTACTTTGCCCTTAGAGTTTTCATCAAGAGCAGCTCAAAATCCCTGCTTGTTTTTCCTGCTTGTGATGCCATTAGAGCTGTTTGAAGTGTGCTCTGACCAGAGACAAGAGTTGCATGGATGTCACTAGGAAATGCCTGCATGCTATTTCAAGGACCACTTTCCACCATTTTATTTGCTAGATTTTGTTTTCTTTTGTGTAAAATATATGAAATTAGGGTAGGGAAGTGTTAGATGGGAAAGGATCATTCTTGCATCAGTGTCCCCTACTGTCCTGTGGGGGACACTGACACAGCAGGCTTGGGCTTTGCAGGTAGGGAGCTGGGAGAACAAGGAGCACAGGATACAAGGACAACAGGATGTGGCTAGAAACGTTGCAGCAGCACAAGGGAAAGGGGGAACAGAAGGCTGCAGTGCTCTGGGGAACGGCTGCAAACGGTGGAAGGTGGAATGCCCTTGGCATAGCAGAAGTTAAGGCTTTGTAAGACTCTGTAAGTCTCTCAATGTACTTCCTGTTCTTTTCCTGCTAAACTACTGCTCTGTATATCTCTGTTAATTATTGTGAACTACTCAGATTAAGAAATGGTTCACTGAATATTACAGGGTTGAAAAACTGTTCCTTTCTAGTCCCTTGGTGGTCTTCTGCAGCTTTGCTGAAGATCTGATGCTTTCCCTGTTCCTCCCCCACTACCACATTTTGGCAAATAAGCCTGGTAGAGACAGAAATCTGCTGTGTTGTGAATTACTTTCTGTAGGACCTTTGTCAATTGGTGCCACTGCAGGAGAAATAACTTAAGAGTAAGCTTTGATGATGACTGTAGTGATCTAATGTCTGATTTACACTGTGTTCATCAGCAAGCCATGGATAAAAGGGACAGTAAGTTTTGATTTTCCTTAGGCTACTGGAAAGATTGCTCAGCACACAAGATGTGAAATAGTAGCTGCTGGTAGTTGCTTAGAATGTTGTAATGCTGAACCAAATTTTGGTAAAGTGCAGTCTTTGGTGGTGTAAAGCACAACTAAAAATTGTTTTCTCTGAAAGCATATGTAGCCTCCAGTCTCATCTGCCCCCTGGGATGATGGCTGGAAGCAGCAGAAGTGGCTGTCTTTTAAGGACATGGAAAAGTCTGTATCCAGTGCTGTGCTGGAAATGTTCTCTCAGAATTTGTTTTCCTCAAGGGAAATGCTGTGTTTCACAAAGAATATCCAACTTGTATGTAGAAAAGTCCTCTGACTCATGGTCTGTTCATATTTTATTATTCTGGTTTCAGCAAAACTACTGATATTGTTCAGAAAGGACTCTGAAATATGGAATAAGAGTGGCTCAGGCTAGTGATACAGGAAAATCTTTCCTACCCTGTTAGAACTTTTCAGAATGGGAGATTGTGTTGACCACATACACTGAGAATAGTGTTTGGTAATTGGTCACAGACTAGACATGCACATCATCAGGTTAATCTGCTCCTCCTCATAAATATCTCTAAATATTCATGAGGCTGTGACAGTCAATGCGGCTTGTTGGGGCACTTGTGGAAGGCAGGGTATGCTTAGACTTCAGTCCTTCCTCTTACAAATACTAAAATATTTTAAATATGTCTATTTCATCTGGAAGAATATCCAATAACTAAGTTCTTTGGCACTAAGAGGTAGAAAATATAAGTTTAGATATCTTGTGTCTTTAGGGAAAACAGTGATTGGAAACTTGATTTCTTACATTGTTATAAATGTGCTTCTATGTACACTTGTGTGACCAGGGAGGAAAAGGATCTTCTTTCATCAAGTGAATCTACATGTGTGATTTAGCAGATGTTAAATGATATCTGTGTCTCGCCCTGTGTTACAAGATGATTGTTTAATATGTGCTGCTACTCTTCTAAAAGGAAAACAATGTATTAAAATTAATAGTAATTCTCATGGCAATTCACCAATCACTTGAAATCTCATGGAAGAAGAAAAATGTTGATGGTTCCCTTGAGAGTTCTTTCTCTGGTTGAAATTTCTTCTGCTTTTCTTGTTTTCTGCATTTGTCATTTTATCATTAAAATACGTTTTTCTAATTCCAACTGGACTAAAGGTGAAAAGCTATGGAAACACAGGCTGTTATACTCTTGCTTTAAGTGTAGCTGTTTTGTAAACAAGATCTTTAATATCCTAGGTAAACTAGGACTAGACACTAGAGTACAAAACATCTTTACCTACAATCATCTTTACCCTCCCTGGCTTCTGGCTGTTACCTAAGCACATACACAGAGGCACATCTCACAGATTGGTCATATTACAGAAAGCAGAGTCTGAACTCTTGATGTGTGGGTAGTTGTAAAAAGTTAATTCCTTGGTGCTCAAGCTGCATGTGCCTTTGGATTTGTGGTCTGAGGACAGCTGGCAGCCTGAAATTGCTCTAATGAGCTGACTTTAAGTTTTGTATTAGAGTTGAAAATGCATCAATTAATTTTTTTTTTTTTTTAGTTTTTGGCTTTCATAAAGCAAGTATCCTAACACATACATGCAGTAAAAACAAATTGATCAAAAAACCATAAGCACAATTAAGATTTTAGAATAAAGTTGAAGGTATTCTTCATGGACTACTGTCTTTGAGGCAGTATTTTTATTCAAGATTTTCTAGTTTCTGATTTCTGGCCATTGATGCACAACTGTTGGTCACCTGCTAATCTGGAATGAGAAAGGTACACTTTGGTTTTGAGACCAGGCAAGATGAGTTTTCCAACTCTGTCCCATCACTTTCTGCTGTGATTTTAAGATCTTATTTGGTTCTGATACTTTATGTGAAAATGTTTTGGGACAGCATTGTAAGACAAGATATGAGCAGCTAACAGTTGATAGATATTTAATGAGGCATAAATACAAAACTGCTGCTGTGCAGTTTCCCCTTACCTGTTGTCAGAGGTTACAGTGCTTTGTTTGGGAATGCCAAGTGATCTCTTATGTCTCCAGATGGTTTTTTTTTTAAGCCAGTTTCAGGTGTGGGCTTTGTAGCTGTTTGAAAGTATTACAGCTCTTTCAACTCTTCCAATATTCTCCCTTTTAGTGTAGAACAACTCTTTGAATGTTTGACCACAGTTCAGGAGCCCAGTGAGATGGAAGACAACAACTAACAGTCATAATGTTTTTCATCATGAAACATTTGATTCAAGTTCAGTACTTGTTGTCTTGTCTGTTACAAATATGTGAAACATTATTTCATTCTTCGGAGGATGCTTTTGCATATCTGGGGATTGCAGTAAGGCTGTCTCCAAATTGTTGTCTTCAGCTTAAAATGTGCATTTTCTTTCAGTGTTTTCCTGTAGGTTTTTTCTATTCTTCTTATTCTTTTGTGTTCTAGACTCTCACTGGTTCAGTAAGATGGGATGTGATGGAAGTCTCAAGAGTGGGTATCTTGGAGAGTTTTTACTGTTGTGTCTGATATGAGGGGGTTGCTGCCATGCTTGGTAGAATATCCTGCTCTTCTCAGACACACACACCCCCCCAGTGCAGTTTGCCTATTTCAGGAGACTATGATATAATGAAGCCCATGACTACCTGCAATCTTCAGATCTTCTCCTGCTCTCAAGTCAAGAGTTTGCTATTATAGAAAATTACTCCCAAGTCTGTGTTCTTGCTCTTATCGTTATTGACTTCATTTCCTTTTTATAGACCTTTTTTATTTTCATTTTGATGAGATAATTTTGAATTCTACTTCTGCTTTTAAATTGGTTTTTTTTACACCCTCTAGGGTCATCTGCAAAATTGAGCAGCATGTTGTATTGCAGCAACTAGCAGTTGGTGCCACATTCATGTTCACCCTGCAATATTTGTGTGCACTAACTAAACTGTTTCCCTGCTGTCTCTTGGACTGTTGCTGACGTTTCTGCAACTTCGGATTCCATTATTCTTGCTACAGATGCAGCTCCTGTGAGCATCTCAAGTACCAAATGCAACGGGAAGGGTTGCTTTAGTAGAGTCAGAAATTAGTATCATCTGTAAAAGGTGAGATGGAAATGAATTCTTACATTTATATTCTGGTTTTCCATAGGAAAAAGCGGGCTGAAAATCAGAGATTGCTGTGATAGCATTCTCATTCAGGTCGTCTTCTTGGCTCGCAGCACTGAGGGGGCAGAGGGAGAAACAGGAGAGCCCTTGATGTTTTGCAAGCACTGCTCAGCAATATGTGAAACTTCAGTGTCCTTATCAGCATTGTTTTGGTCACAGATATAATTCACAGAACTGTGCAAGCTATGCCCTTTGTTATTGGCAGATAGTGACAGGGTCAGCACTCAGCTGGAGTTTCGAGAGGTGTTGAAGTTATGTGCCATGAGTTCTTGCAGTGATTTACAGTCAGGTTGCTTGAATTTAAAAGTATCTGCTACTGGCCATTCCTGAAAACTCTGAGGAAAATATCACTTGTAATGAAGACATAGATTTGGGATTTAAAAAGCCCTAAACAACTTGATAGGCTTTAGAAGGCAGAGTGGAAAGAGAATTTGGCTATTATCTCTTTTTACAAACAGCACATGGCTTCTTGAGAGGTTCCTGTTCACCAGCTCCCCACTTTTATTGAAATGTAGTCTTCTGTGGAAAGCTTTTTAAATTATTTTCTATTTGAAGCAAAAATACTTTGGCCAGTATTAGAACACAAACAGATGATATGGAATTCACCTGATGTCTGTGTTAGTTGTTCTTGTCTCTGTATATGGCTGTCTGCAAGACTGGATAAATAGCATTTTATACTTCCCATAAAATACAAAAACCTTTCAAAGCCTTTGTTTTAAACTGGAAAAAAAAGAATAGCATCCTCCAAGGAAATCTTAATCCACAGGATCTTGATCTTCAGAGCTCCTTACAAACATGAACTTTGTGTGTCTGAAGGTTTTGACAAACACAGCTTCCCTCTGACAGATGCAAACCTTCTGTCTCTTTGGATGAAGTGAATTTCATCCCAAGCCTTTGCACATGCCCTGCCCCAACCCAGCAGCTGAGATTTTGGTTGCTTAGGGGACATAGAAAATCCTCTCAGATTCCAACTCCTTTTGCATCCCTGGCATCCCATCTGCTTCAGTTGCACACATCATTCTTGAAATGCTCTTTGTCTATGAGCACAGTTTTAAATGATTTATGACTGCACAGTCTTTTATTTTTAGCTTCTGTGCAAAGCTTCCAAATCAAATCTTGATGGGAACTGCTGTCTGTGATGATTTTGTTGTCTTCCACTAATGAAAAACAAGTAGAGTCTTGCAGTTAAACTGTGTGGTTGTCTTCCTTCGTGTATTTTTTACATAAATCAAACAGGAATACTTTTGAGATGTACAGATGAGAACAGTAATATAATTCTGGCATATTAAATAATAAACTTTAAAAAGGTCAATGAGTCCTGGCCTAACAAAACAGCACTGCTAGAAGGCTTGGATTGTTCTTTACTGTTGGGAAGTGAGGACATGCAGGAGGATTGTAAGGACTCACAAGAGGTTGTGAGCTGGGTGGTGTAGTTGGCACAACAGGATGGGATGCCATCCTGGGGGCCTGGACAAGCTTGAGAAGTGGGCCCAGGAGAACCTCAGGAGGTTCAACGAGTCTAAAGTGCTACTTCTGGGTCAGGGCAATCCCAGACATGAGAACAGACTGGGAAAAGAAGTCACAGTGAGCAGCGCAGGCAAGAAGGATGTGGTGGTGCTGGTGGATGAGAAACTGGATGTGATGTGTCATTGTGTGCTCACATCCCAGAAAGCCAGTTGTATCCTGGCATGCATCAAAAGCAGTGGGGCCAGCAGGGTGAGGGAGGTGATTCTGCCGCTCTGCTCTGCTCTGGTTTTTATCATCATGTGGTTCCTCAGTTCTGATGCTACTGGTCCCTGTGGTGTTTCATGTGTCTGCATTATTTGGGCAATAAAGTTATGATATTTCATTTTTCTTAAATTGCCCTATATGTGTTACTTACTTTATGCAGACATCTTTGTGCAACTTCTGGTTGATGTGTTTTTGCTTCACGGAAGATTTCTGGCTATGCAGTTTTCATTGCATGGTTTTGATTTTTGTTTTGCTGGGTTTTGTTTTCCCCTGTAACACTGCAGTATGTCTTTCAAGATGCCAACAAGAGTGCTTCTCCTGCATGGCATTGTGCTTAGCTCCTCTGTGTATGACTGATTCTTAGTTAAGTAGATTGGTACTGCGTGGTCCTGGGGAGTTCTTGGAGACCTGTCCTGCTCCCTTTCCTAATGCTGAGGTCTTGGAGAGAGGGTCTGTTCATTGGAGATGGGCTACATGGCTATTGATCATCTCCTTTCCTGAAAGGAGCCTGTTGTGCAAGAGGACAGGTCTTGGGGAATAATCTAAAAACTATCACTCTCACCTTCTCAGGAACCGTGTTTCACATCTGGATCAGCCTATTAAAGATATTTACTAATGAAGCTCCTGTAAGGTGACACAGCAGCCAATTATTTTTTTGCACTGAGTTCCCACTTGTTTAATGACTGACAGCAGGACCTTTTAAAACTGCAGGCCTGACAACTTTGTTGTCAGTAAATCAGTTATTTCAGTTTAGTCTTTAACAGCATGTCTAAATCCCAACCTGAATCCCCAAATATAATCACATTACAGACCAATTATTCTGCTCGCTGAGTCACTTTGTCAGTTTGACAGCATGCCTAGCAGAAAATTTCGATTCCTTTCAATTCTTTGATTAAAGAAATGAATTAATTCAGAGTTTTATTTTGTTTGGAGATACGGAAGTCTGACTTTCCCACTGATTCATTTTCACCATTTGAAGCTCCTTTGAGTTCTCTTTTGTGGTAAATTTAGTGAGTAGTCACAATTCTGGGCAAAATGTTTTTGCCATGCTGTGGTGCAGATTCTTGTATTTGAAGGCCTACTCCCTGCTTTTTGCTTGTATTAGCCAGAGATTGACTCTATTTCACTCTAGCAGCCATGAATGGCCAATGAGATAAGTAGTCATGAAGATTTGTACAAAGGATGTCTTCCTGATGGATTATAATTTAAAACAAATACACAGAGAATATCAAGATGTGTAGAGAGAGTTTGGAGCTGGGAAAGAATCCTTTTGACTTGAACAAGAGGGTCTTGAAGTTGGAAGTTGGCAAATATTCATAGTGTTTGACCTTCATAATATTTGGTTGCCTTAGAAGAGTTGGGTATCTGCAGCCTGCAGTGGAGACTCGGAGCTGTTAACAAAATCATACTATCATAGGTCTCTGATACATCTTTTGACTCATTATAATGGGAAAAGAAAAGTATTAGTGCTGGCATTTTGAAACTGTTTCTCAAATACCACAAATGCATTATGGTTTAGAATTTACAAATGTCTTATTGCTATCAGCATGCTGCAGACCAAATCAGCTGCTGTGCCGGCTGTTGCCCAGTCACGTAATTAGGCTGTGCATGTCATTAGGCATTAACAAAAACCCACCCAGAGCAGAGGAAAGTTCATACTTTTCATTCCCATTCTGCTAATGAGGAAGGACCTAGAAGAAGATTAGAGCTGGGGCGGGGTTCTACTTAACAGTGTGCACTCCCTGCTGGGCAGATGTGGGCAGCACAGGGCAATGTTTGATGGGAGGGATGATAATCCAGTCAAAATTAGGGAAAGGAAAATTGTTAGCTATGTAAGAGCATAACAGGAATGTGTAGGGACCAGATCAGAAGGACTTAAATGTGAAGTGGATCTAGGGACCTTTAGGCCCATGAAAGACAAGGAGAGGAGTTTAACGCGCTAAAACGAAGGCAATGATACCATGTTGTCATTGCTGAGTTAGGAAGACTCCCAAAACAACTAATGGTGCAAAAGAGATATGAAGTAATTTTGGCTTTTAACTTTATAAAAAAGAATAATTTTGACCAAACTCTAAACACAATTGAGTTTTCAAAGGGGACAATAGTTTTCAGCAGTAAGGAAAGAAGAGGTAGAACAAAATATTCAATAACTTACATGTGTGTTAGTGTCTAAAAAATCAGCAAGGAACTATCTGGATACTGTAGAATATTTGGGGGAGATGTGAAAATACCATTAATAAATATTTACAGATACATTCAAATATGGCATGTGTAAAATTGCCTAGACCTATATCCCATAGCTTTGTTGCTGTTCTCAAGGAATTTTTGTGGGAGGGGATGAAAAAGAAGCAAGCAAACTTTCAAAGAGAATACATTTTCTTATGTTCTCTTCATAAAATCTTCACACCTCCTTAAAAAGTTACCTTTCCATCTAAGCAAAGCTTTCAGTATTTCTACTTTGAGTTTTCTGTCATTATGCAGTCTAAATAAAATTTGTCTTTGAAAAATTTCTTTCAGGTAGAGCTTTACTGCCAAGAAAGACAGTGTAATTTTCACTTTCCTCTTGGGAATTTGTGCAGCAGAAAGGTTGTTTTGAAGTGCACAAAACCTGCTCTTTGTGCTGGGTAATTTTGCACCCTCCAGTGGCCGTGAAGCTTCTTTTTTAGCCCCAAATTCCCTGAAGTAGATAGAACACATTGCTGCAGGAAGCAAAATGTTCAGATTCTGAAAGCAGTCTGTGTGCTTTCTTCCTATAATCAAATAATCCACAGCTGTTTCCAAGAGGATGTATTCCAGTAACTCTCAGCTTTTATGAAAATTTTCTTCTTTCCACTGTGCTCTCCCACTGCTGGGGAAAAAAAAAAAAAAGGTAAATCTCAAATGTGACATTCTGTTTATGTTTAAAACTGCCATAGGCAGACAGGAGTCCTGCAGCATTTTCTTGTCACCTTTGGCAAGTTTTGTAATATCACAGAAAAATGGCCCTTGGGAATTAAAAATAATGAGCTGTGATTCCATGTGTGACTCTCTTCCTTCTGTTGGGATGAGCCTTCTTGAGAGGAGACAGTGCTGACACCGTTTGTGTATTGTTTCAAAGGCAGGCATCAGCAAGGCATAGTGAAGTTATGAGTACCTCAGTGGTTGCCTGTGTTTGTTCCCAGCTAAATCATAGACCTGTTTGATACTTTGTCTATGTGTGGAAAGAAATATCTTTCAAATATCCATCTGTATCCTCTGGAAGAGAACCTGATATGCGACTGTGGAACTGTGGATATATTTCAAGCAAGACCCCTAATCTCTCTTGAATTCAGTTTTTACATTGAATGATTTACCATTTGTCCTCTGAGAAGCCACCAAAGGCAATGTTACCCATGCTGGCAGGTAATCCTCAGGCTTCAATTCTTCTGTAATGCGTCAGAATTTGCCTGGAATTTATTTCTGCAGTTTCACTAAGAAATGTTTCAAAAAGTGTAGGTTTTTTGCTACTCAGTGGTGAGATGTAAGGAGTAGAATACATCTCAGCTTAAGTTAGGGGGGTGGGGGTGATTTAGCGCCAGTACAGGGAAGATGTCTAAACTCCTCTTACAGTCAGCAGGGTGAGCAGAGCTGACAGAGTGATTCAGTCTCTTCGGTGTGGGTGTTCTTGGGATGAGTCAGTGGACTCCAAGCCGTGTCCTGCCCTGCCTGGCTCTCCATGGGCTGTGATGGAAACTCAGACACCTGCCTCTCACAGAGACACCTGCACTGGAGAGACTCAGATCAAGAAGGGTGGATTATAGCCTGGGTTTTTATGTAGAAAATGATCGCCATTATTTTTTACTCCTGTATAGGAATCATATCCTTTAGAACGTAACGTTTCTCCTGTGGGTCTTGCAGTAGCCATCAGAACACTATTGAATTTTCTTGCTCTAAGATATTAGCTTAATTGTGCCTTATTAAAGGTGGGAAAATTCAATATGTTTCACAAATTGAATGTTAGATGTTTGCTACTATATTTTTGTGTTCTAAGGGATGGGGTATGCAGGGAGAACTGAGTGCTCCTCTGTCTTAACTGAAGCCAGCCCCCCAAAAATGAGGATAAGTTTTCATATAAACCAGTAGTTATATTTCAGAAGTCAAAGGAATTGGACAACGTCTCAGAGGACTTGCAGAAGAAAAATGTTTTTCTAAAAACAGACTAAAGAGAACCCAGGGACCTGCACTCTTCTAACCTATACCTTGGAAATGGGAAAAAAGCAAGTAAACATCTAATGGTTGATGTATATGAGTAAGAAAAAAACAAACAAAAGAGATGTTGAAAATTCCTCAAGACTGTTTTTTGTTTCAATGACCTACAGAGAAAGCAATAGATATGATATATTTGTAATTTTTATGATTCTGAAACTCGTGTGATACTTCCATAATCAACCTACGAGGATAACGAAACCCTGGAAATGTTGGTACATCCCACTATTCAATTCACATCCTTGGTCTCGTATAGCACTGTGTTCAGATGATGAGTATGATGCTGTTAAATGTTGTGTAATTGTTAGGTTTAGGATATCTGGGTTTTATAGCTTTAGCACAATCCTGAAAATGTGAAGAACAGCAAGGAGGTTATTTTGGCAGAATGGGAATTACTTCAAGTTTGTATTCAAATCCACAGTCAAGATGAAGGTATTTTTAAAAATATTTTGCTCAAGATGAGATGAGGCATTGTAGCAACACATGATGCTTCTGAAGTGTAGTTTTGCTGCCTTTCACATAAAAACAAGATGGTAAAAACGCAGAGGTGATAGAAAATAATGAAGGATGTAGATTGGATAGAAGCAGTCAGATGCCTCTTTTTCTCATCTCCCTGCCCTTAATGAAAAGAAGATAATATTTTTTTCCTTTCCCCAATTAGGTCAAATTTAAGCATGCCAGTTGTGTTCTGCTGGGTTCCAGTTCTCAAGTTCTTCTTGCACAAATGGTGGTATGTATTCTCTTAGGTCACATCAGTAGCCTCTCCCTCTGACTGGATAAGCCCCTGTGTTTAATATTTGCTGATTTTCATGAACCATTTTATTTAATGCTTTCAGGTGTTTGGGGTTTTGGTTGGTTTCTGGAGGTGTGTTTTTTTTTTGTTTTGGGTTTTTTTTTTGTTTTTGTTTTTATGTTTTTTTTGTTTGTTTGTTTGTTTTCCCTGGTACAGGCCCTTGAACAGGCGAGATCTCTTGCTTCACACCATTGTGGATAATATGGCACTTCCAGTCAAGTCATCAGAAATCCCAGGGGCATAATAGTTCTGGGTAGCTCTGGTACCCATGCTGAGCACAGCAAAGAAGGGCAGTTGCTGGTGTGAAGCTCTGGACTCTTATGCTGACAGTGAGACTGTTATTTCAGATAGGATATGTATCTTTGGAGGATCTGCTGTTCCTTGTGGCTCATGTTTCTGGATTTATTGCAAGAGCATCAGGAAATAGAAAATTGAGTAAAAGTAACATACAGCTGTAAAGGTCAAGAGTTTAATTACAGATTCATGACAGCTTACATTTGCAAGAAGATCTCTCTTTTTTTTAAAACTATTGGTCGAGGGGCTGAGAAGAGTCCCTGGCTCCAGACTAAACAGCCCCCAATGTGGCATCTGTCCTCCAAAGTTCCCCAAGCAAAGAGTAGCACAGATATCTCCCTAAGCTTGAGAAGATTATATGGTTGTTTTGTGAATCTTGACTACCACTGTGATTGCAATTACAGCAGAAGAAGTTCTCAATATCCTTGTGTTTCATTGGGGATTTTTTTTGTTTGTTTGGTTTTTTTTAATAACTATCTTCTGGTGGAATGGCTCAAAATTTTGGGAATGATATGCAGTGGTATTTCTGACTTTGCTCATGCCTGGTAATATCAGTTTCAGACCTCTAACTCAGTTTTCTGTTAACATGGTAAGTTTATTGTCTAATAGCTATTTCTTTGCTGAAACAAAAGTTATTTGAAGAACAGAGAAAACAATACACTATTACTACTTGGATGTCCAAGAGGAGGAGACAAGAAATACTGTGATTATACAAAACAAGAGCAGTTTGTGTCCCAAATACATCATAATTTATGGGAAAGATTCTCAGCCTTTTATTTAGAGATGGGAAAATGAGGTACAAAAAGATATCTTTTCCTGTTATGTTACAGCTGTGATTTTGGGTACTTGTATTCAAGATGATTGTTGTGTATTTTTAAGTCTTTCAGATTTGATCTTAAGACATGTTGACATGTACATAACAACTTCTAACTACCTGTATCAAAAGCTTTATACCTAGAAATTAGATTCCCGCCTTTGATGAGACAGAGACAATTGGAATCCAAGGCAACACATTCCAATTAATACAAAAAACTTTAGTTCCTGATAAATGGACCAGTAAAAACCTACTCAGGCATTGCCCTGACAGCATCAACTTCAGCTTTGTCACTGATAGAGAGGGAAAACATGATTATTGCAAGCATGTTCAGAATTTGAGTGGTATTTGGGGTCTTTGTGAAGCTTATTATGGGATTTCAGAAAAAGTTTGTGGGATTATGTAAATTTTATTATGGGAAGTTTAGGGGAAGAAATTAGGGTAAATGGATGAGAAGCATGAGGCAATGAGAAAGAGGGATAGAAATGGCTCAATGACTGAACCCTGTGCCTGCCCAGCATTCCTGTCCTGTCTTTGTATTAAAGCCTTTCCTCAAACCATTCTTTCTTTTTAATCTTCTTGTGCTGTTTGTGAGAGCTGTGAGGTCCATGTGTCAGCATCTGGAGGAGTGAGGAGGTCCAGTTGTCAGCATCTGTGTATGAGACACCTAAATGCCTGTAACTGGAACAATCTGTGTCCTGCTTCCTACCACTGCTAAAAATAAAACAAAAAAAAAAAAGTAGTGTAAAGGTTGTGTCTTATTTCCATGAGTTACTAAAAACATGCTTTCCTAAAATTCCCACAGCACCAAATGTAATGACTCATTGCCTCTGTTTATTCCTTAATTACGAAGTTCCTATGTGGGGGTCTCGGTTTTACAACAACACACCTCACTGGCATGAATTTCATAATGACTCTGCTCCTGGCATGTTTCAGTTCAAGCATGGAATTAGGCTGAAGGAAAAATGTTTCCAGTGGGGTTTCCAGTGACAGATGCCTCCACCATCCCCAGCTCCAGCACCTACTGACTCAGAGCTGAAGAGAAAATGACTAGAAAATTCAGAGGAAACTGCTGTACCTGCCAAGAAAAGGAAGCAAGAAAATGGTAAGATTTAAGGGAGAAATTGCTGATTTTTGTGGTGGTACAGGCAGAGGCACATAAAGAAAATGAGCACTTTCAGGTACGTGTTCCATTGTCATGGACTTCCCACAGTTCTGCTGGACCCAGACTTGAAAATGATGCTGTTTTACTCTGTAATTTGGAAGCCAGAAGGAATTGTAGTTATCCAGTTGACTGATGTCCAGCTTTTATCTGAAATTTGCTAATGAAATAACCTTGTTTTCCTGACTGCCTGTAGTCTGCTAATGTCTGCTTCTACCTGTGGCAGAGCCTTGATTAATGGCACTGGTGGTGATATTTCCTCTGTTCTGGGAGGTCCTGCCATCCTGAAGAGAAGGCTAATCCCAAAAGAGAGACAAGGCACAGAAGGGGAAGCTGCTCTAGGCTTGCTGGCAAAGCTGATCAGAGGGGATGGAGGAGGAGCTCTGATGGCCCTGAAAATATGCAGGGTGAGGTTGCTGAGGGTGCCTGGAGAAAGTACAAAAATGGTTTTTTGAAAACAGCAAGGAAAACAAAACAGTGGAAGAGCAATTGAGAGAAGCAGCTGGGAAAAAAATCCTTTCCCTCTTATTTTCACCCCAATCAATACGAAGATTAGGAGAGACAAAAGAGTTTTCAAGAGGTCTGAGTCAGCTCTTCTAATGTGCAAAGTCCTCCCTCCTTTTCTGGGTGTGCTTCTGGGAATCAATCTGCCTAACTTGAGGTGGCTTTAGGGCTTGCAGAGGAAATTGGAATTGCATTGAGTCTACTTGTTGCCTTAGTACAAGCAGAAGGAAATGTGTTTGGGGTAGTTGCTGAGCTTGCAAGCACCTACTTTTGATGATTTTGGTTTCAAAGGTGGCATGTATTACCACTGAATAATTAAAGTTTATCCTAATTAATCTGGACCTACAGATCACAGTGTCTCTGAAATACATTTTCTCCATTAATTAGTGGTTTTAACAATGTGGCTAGATACAACAAAGTCTGCCTTTCCCTGCCAGGGGATTTGCTCTAGCTTCCTTTAATGCGGCTTTCTGAAAGAAAGTAAAATCTGATTTTCTTTTAAAAAACCTTCATTTGGCCAATCATTCCTTGTGAAACTCTACTAAAAAGTTTCTTTAGATGCTAAAGTTGAGGATACAGAAAGAAATGACTGAAAGATATTCAACCCAAGGAGCTGGAGATGACCTTTCCCACCAGCATTTTAACCAAACTGGTATGGGTTGCCTGACACATGAGCTGCAGCTCAGCAATAAAGATTTCCTGGCAAGTCCAAGGACAACAGGGATAAGAGTCCAAGGGCTCTTGACTTACTTTTTCTGTGCTGTTAGGGACAACATCACCTAACAAGGACTTGTGCTTATTTATTAATTATGTTTTTCTGTTGAGGAACCTCAGCACAATTTGACCCCTAACAAAATTTATTCTTCCTGTGCAAAGGAATGACTGAAAAGGTTTTGTAGCTGTTGGGCCTGACTAAAACTATATTATTCACTTTTTAGAAAAATTAATGCTGGACATGCATGACTCTGTAATGGCTGCTCTGCAGCCAATTTTGTGGTCTTTGTCTCTCTCTACCATTATAAATCTTGTATTGTTTGAAGGATTTCCAACTCAATTATTGAAATTTCCATCAACCTAATGTTCAACCTTGAAGATGTTACCTAATTTTTTTAGAAAAAATATCCAGGAGTATAAAAAGATGCAAATTCCTTAGCCAAAGGCAGGTTCTCCTGAGACACAACATTTCTTCCTCTTGGCATTATCTGAGTTTGTGTGAAACTCAGCCCAAACTGCTCAGCCCAAACTGCTTAAAGCCCAAAGAAAATAAAACCCAAACTGATAAAAGAAGTTGGGGGAAACTGACATTTATGGATAACAGGACATATGCTCCCTCCCCAGCTGTAGATTTTCAGTTGGACAAGGGGCTGGGTCTCTACACCATGATTTTGCCAAGAAAGGTTGAACCAGGTGGTCCTTGAGGTCCCTTTCCAACCTCATATTTTATGATTTTAAGACTTTTCAACCCAAGAAAATTACACTAACATTGGAACAGTTTTGTTAACTGTTGCAGTTACTGAGACATGGTATTCTGAAACTGCTACAAGGAGCAGAAAGAAAGATCTGTAATAAAGGCATCAGTTTGGCTTTAAAACGGGTTCTGTACCTAAGTGGAAGACACAAGATGACACTAAGTACTCTTTAGGCCCATTACCTTATTACAGATGACAGAGGTGCATTTATATAAAGCTGTATAAACAGACAAGCAATATTTAGAGAAGAAGGGCAATTAGGTGCTTAGATAGTAGTTGTTTTTTGACAGGTTATTGGGACGAAATGGCAAAAAATACCTGCATAATGAGACTTTGGTAGATGTAGTACAACTGCAACCAAGAGACAGATATTAGCAAGATGATGAAATTATTTGCACCTCCTCGGTGTCTTGTTCTTGTAAAACCAGACGTGAGACTTGAAAGCACCATGAGAACAGCAAATGGTGCTGTCTGCTTTCTTCATAGAATCAATTTTCTAATTTTTTTAAAATATAATAGAAAGTGATTCCAGAGATAAGAAGAATGAGAGGGGATTTTTTTCCCTACTAATAAGATGCTCCCCTCACAATATCACCATTGCAGGTTGGTGCTGGGAAGCTTTCCATTCCTATGCTAGCTGCTGAATCCTGCACAAGGAAGAGGGCTGCTCTCCGTGGGAATGTCCTTGCAAACACTGTGGGGAAGCTGAGCAGGAAAAGGAAACCTCCAATACAGCAGTAAGTGTTAGAAATTGTGTATCTGAAATCATGGCTATTTTTACCAGAAAATCAAAGAGAAGACATAAAATATCAAGTGATGGAAAAGAAAAAAAGGGAAAAATATTAATACCAAAGAAATGATGGCTGACACTAGTCTGCATCAGTAGATATTACAGCCCTCCTTTTACTAATGAACTTTCCAGAGGTAAAGAGTAACATCAATTTATCTTGAAATGACACTTGCCAAAGAGCAAAGTATCCATTATAATCTCATTTAATAAACTGTTAGGCTACCTAAATATGCTTTCTGTCTGAATTATCCACTGGAAACATGAGCTTTAGCAATTCATTAACCTTCCTTCTAATTATGTGGGTATAGGCAGCACTCTGCTATGCCCCTGCAGAACCACAGCATAAGAAATTTTGTTCTTTTGCTCAAAGTACATGTTTGTTACTGAAAAGGGGCACAGAAAGGTCAGAGGGATGTAGTTGTTCTACCCTTCCTTGGGTTTACTGGTATTGTTACTTGTTCAGAATTAGCCATTACTTCAGTACAGATTTTATTACAGGTCAAAGACACACTTGTGGAAGCAAAACCAAATCTCCTACTAAAATAAAAAAATAAGAGATAAAATCAGACACAGTATTTCTGCTTCAAGGAAAACATAAATAAGTACTTCATTAAAGATGTTCTAGAGGAAATAAGCCAGCTTGGAAGAGTTCTGAACCTTGGGGACATTTGCTCAATGTGGAGCCAAGTTCAAACTTTGCAGTTTATTTGAAGGGAATGTGGTGGTCTCAGAGGATGAGAATGCTGATAAGCACCAGAGATCTTCTAGGCTGCAACATCTCACAGTAGAATTTAGAGTGGAGTCCAACCCTTGCTGCTTTTAGGGAGCAAACAAACTTCCCAGGAGAATTTTAGGGCTGACCTCGGTTACAGAGGTAGTTTGTTTGAAATGCTCAGTGCCTAGAGGTGAATTCCTGATGTCTGACATGAACATTTTTCAAAGCTTTGAATAGTGCAATTTCCCAGGTTTAGTATTTGCTATTTCAGCTGTATCATGTGACAATGATGTCCAAAGGCTGCTGATGCACCAGGGGAACCAAACCCTAGAATGAGAATGGGGAAGATCCAAACTGTGGATCTTCTGTGTCTTCCTTCAGTGCTCCTGGGAGAAACACCAGGAAGGTTTCCAAGGTGTTTTTCACCCTGCTCTATCTCATTACTCATATTTATTTTCTCACTCCAGGAAGGGTGTTGCAGGTGTTGTGACAGCTGGGGGACAGGACTGTGGCTTCTAAGAAGTGCACTGTCATTCGCTTAGCACGTGAGGAGGATTCCTGCTAACGTGTGTGCTCCAGTTGCAGCAAAGGTTAGTGCATGGACCTTTCTTCTGCTCCCTGGATGCACAATACCAAATGCCATGGGAACACTGGTCTGTTACTGGGGTTTTTACATGTGAAGTCTGTCACCAGAACAGATAGTAAAAGTGAGACAGAGCCCCTCCTGCAGAACAGGGGCTATCAGCTGTCTGCTTAAAGACAACATGCCAGTATCATCACAGGAATGCTCCTGTTGGGTGCATGTCTAAGCTGTAGAGTCACCCTCATTGTTTGTATTTCACTCACTGGAGTGAAAATCACTGAATTGCCTCTATTACCTGCTCCCTTACCAAAGACTTTAGCTTGAGGATATCCCCTGATGCCCTTCTTACTGTAGTGAAACTCCACTGGCACTTCTCTGGCTGAATCAGTCCATGCTGGACCAGTAACCAGGACTTTCTAAGGACCAAAGCTGTTATTTTGGGTAGAACAAGACCACCACCCCTCTCCATATCCAACAAAATGAGTACAAGTCGAGCCCTGGCTGTTATTTCATTGCTAGTCCACACCCCCAAGATGCTCCAACCCATCCCTATGTGAATAACTGGTGTTACTTCACCAACAGCTGCTGCTGCACATCACCTGTGTCTTGAGGAAGTGTGGCTGTGAATATGAATGTGAATATCCTCACATGCAGTTTTGAGCATTGTGCACGTTCTGCCCAGTGCAGGGGGGAAGAGTGGATGCTGCTGGCTGTTCTTCACCACAGATGCCCAAAGGCAGAACATGTATGTAGTGAGGGATGTAAGATTAAACATCTCAACCAGCTCTTGCTGGTGCATCAGGGTGAGTAATTTGCACAAGAAGCAAGATGAATTTTGAAGAGCCTTGGATCTTCATCTGGTATTCCGTTCTGGTTTTCCTGAGAGAAGAGTGGTCACATGCTGGTGTGAGTGCACAGGAAGTGAGTGCTTGACGAGAGCCTTGCCACTTTGTGGTGGACTGTGACAAACCCCGATGTTCACTGCTGTAGAGTAGTGACACACACAGTGGAAAATCTGATATTAGTCAAATAATGAATTTAAAGGAGTAATGGACAGGGATCTCTTCCAGCATTTCACTGTTAGATATCATTTGCCTGGGAACTGGGATATTTATTATTCAAAAATGTGGTGGCATTTGGATTCAGCCCAATCAAATGTTTTTGTTATGATGAGGAGGGCTGAGGGCTGAGTGGGAAGACCATGAAATGACTTTCAAGACTAGTTTTCTCCCTGTTGACAGAAACTCTTTCATGTTTAATGTCATGTAAAGTGCTGTGTACAGCAACTTGCATAAGTGAATGAATAATGAGTAAAATGAAAGTGATATAATAATGCAAAGATAACATAAAAACCCTTGAGACATTCATGACAAGAATCCCATCTTTTTATCTCAGTGCATTTCAAAGTGCCCTAGGGGAACCTTTTTTTCCAGAAGAAAAGCTGAGTTATGCATTTTCCTATTATATCTAATTGTAGAGATTCCCGTAACAAAAATTGAGCTTCCTCCAGAGTGCCTTTATCTCTTAAAATTGGAAATCATTAATGTGAGTATGTGACCTTGTTGCCAGATCATGTATTCAGTGTTTCTCTTTTGATTTTAAACCTGGTACTCTCCTGAGATAATAGGTGGCTCTGTGGTGCTTACCAGCATAGGTGTGGAATAAGAAAAGCATGTGGAAAGCAACCAAACTGGCAATAAAAATATAAATGTTTGGACTTTCAAACTCCTGTTTTAATGACCTTGGCAGAAAGGGTTAAATGTCCTTGTAAATGTACGTGTTGTAAGGCTTTTCCTGGCTGCATGCCAAGTGGCAAGCCGTCCCTTTGGATGCATAAGGGCACAGGATGGTACAGTTAATGCTTCAGAAACCTCTGGAACATCTGGGATCCCAGCAGGGACTAAGCAAAAATAACGTTGTGTGTTCAGATGTGTGCACAGAAAGTGTCAGTGTTACTGAGGGCCACTCACAGTCTTCCTAAGCAAGACTGACTTATCAGAGAGAATACTGTAGCAAACAAATTTCAGCTACATGATGATAGGAAAAGTCTATGAACTTTGCGGAGTTGGGGATATTCTCCTTCTCTCCTATGTCTTTGTCAGATTTCTGCCTCCTCTTTGCACTCCTGAGATGGAGGAGGGTATGTGTTGAAATTTTTGCAATTCTCTCTGGAACTCTCCTAATCCCTGCTGTTCCTTTCCTGCTTGGGTCCCTCCTGCACATGTGCACCATAATGCTCTCCAACTAAAGTGTTCCTGCACAATGTCCTGTAAGCCCTGAGTTTGTGGCTAATCCCTGCCCCATCCTTGTTACAGCAGCAGTCCTCACACTCAAGGTATTGCCTGCAGCCCCAGGAAGGGGCACAAAATATGAACTCCAGAGAAGAGCTGAGCAGGAGGTTTGGATGCTGAAGAAGATGATGGTGGGCTCAGGAAAAATACTTCTGCAGTGGTACACTGCTGACTGCAATACGTGAGTTACTGCAGTCTTTGAAACAAAAAGTCCTCTGGGTGCCTCTTTTGCATGGGGCACCTGGAGACATTCAGGTGCTGTGCTGAGAAGGCTGGAAGGAGAGACATGGAGCTGGGACCACAAGCTGCATAGTGTATTTGAACTTATTTGTGGATGGATGGATGGATGGCGGGATGGATAGATGTCTAATATGATCCCTGCACATCCTAAGCATTATAATGGAAATAAGATTTTCCAGTATAACGCTCAGAGGAAGAGTTCCCCTTCATCTCCTTTGAAACCACAGTTTCTACCATGGCAGATGATCCCTCTTCTGCTTGATTGTTCAGCCCTTATAGTCCCACCTGCTGCCTTACCAACAGGTATTGGAATCCCCTGTGCTCCTTCACAGGAATTTTGTAGGTTATAAATTTGTTACAAAGCTTAATCACCATAAATACAAAGACCCTTCATATGAAGTGCTGTAGCCATGGGATCTGGCTACCCTTGGCAAAATAAGAGAGAAAAAAAATGGTACACTGCTCTTTATGCAAGGACAAAGATTTAATGCTGTGTAGTTTTGTAGATTTTTTTTTTGGATATAAAGAAAAAGTTTTTCACGGAAAGAGTGATAAAGTACTGCAATGGTCTGCCCAGGGAGGTGGTGGAGTCACCATCCCTGGATGTGTTTAAAAAAAGACTGGATGTGGCACTCGGTGCCATGGTCTAGTTGAGGTGTTAGAGCATGGGTTGGACTCGATGATCTTGAAGGTCTCTTCCAGCCTAGAAATTCTGTGATCCTCTGAGATGCTGGCATGGGGTGGGGAGTCAGGCCTACTCACAGCAGAAGACTCTCATGTCATTGAGAGCTGTGTCATCCCACTTCCCCTGGGGTTTCTCCACCTTTGTTTGGAGCCCACAGATGGCCCCAGAGGTGCAGTTGCTGCTCCACGGGCCGAAGTGACCCCCTGAAAGCCCCCATCCCTCCAGCTGTGTCCCGTTGGAGCAGGCGAACCTCACGTTGTTGGCGGCCGTGTTGTCGTGCAGGTACTGCCACCTCTCCACGCGCAGAGAGAACGACACCAGCCTGCTGCTGGAGCACAGCTGGGCCTCTGTCCAGTTCCCCCACCTGCCAGAGGGAAAAACAGCTCACCAAGGCTTGTCCAGCCTCTGCTGTGCTGCAATCAACACCTCAACCCGCCCGGGGTCCTGGCAGCCCTGGGCAAGGGACACACATGGGGGTGGCAGGTTTCTTGGAGCACCTGTTCCACTGTTTCACTCTCCTTCCCCATCATCCTCTGGATGCCCAGCCACCACCAGCTCCAATCTGCCTTGCTGCTGCAGAACCTCTTGGCAATTTCAGCTGCTTGCTGTCCCTGTTACTTAATGTACTTTCCAAAGCAAGAATTGGAGGAAAAGGAGAAAGTATAGCTTTAAGATCTGTAATTTCTGATCTTCCCTTCATTTTCCAAAGCACTGTTCCTTTCCATGGGACCAGACCTTTACCCTGAAACCTTCACCCTTGTGGCCAAGGGGAACTCACCCACCTCAAGTGGGATGCTGAGCGACCTTCACAGGGGCTGTGGCTGCCTGTGGAGACCCCATTGCACTGGTTTCCCTTCCAGCTCCCCAGGAGGTGCTGCCCTGCAGGAGGATGAGAGAGGGAGGGAAGGTGCTCACCACCCCACGGAGGACTCGATGACTGTGCCGTCCGTGCAGAGCAGGCGGACCCCGTTCAGAGCCGTGTCATCACCAAACAGCCAAAACCCCTGGAAGGGCTGGACCTTGGAAGAGGAGAAGAAAAAGGGAGAGGTCATGCTTTTAAAAGAGGTGATGAGGTGAGCCATGGTGATGGAGGATGGCAGGAGGCTTTGGGGACAGAGCAAGGACGTTAGTGCAGCTGAGCAGGGCTGTGGGGCAGCTCCATGACATTTCTCAGGAATCCCATTTTGCTGTTGCCCCACCTCTGTTTTTCCTCCAAGCGGTGGAGCAGGCACTCTGGAAACAGGAATGCTTGGTGGCTGCTGTCCCGGGCCATGCCCACCCTGTCACCATGTGCTGAATACGCAGAGCTGGGGTGCTGGCAGGTGGGACTTGCCCCTGGGAACAGGCTCTGCTGTACCTACGCCAGGAATTTCCTTACCCAAGAGACCCCTCTGCTAAGAAATCACTTTTCTTGGAGAGATACTCTGTGCTAGAAATTCCTTGCTGAGAAGCCTGCATGATGCAGATGCAATACAACCTGCTGTTTGCTGGGGCAAAATGCTCTGGCCAGCCCTGCTAGGATCAGAACAAGGTAACATCGTCTCACAGCAGGTTTTGTTCCCCACCCTGAAGAAGCAGCCAAAGCTTACCTTCAATTCAAACCCCTTTGCGTAGCCGCTGGGGCAGAACTGCTTGGGGCCCCAGGAGCCCCAGGGCCCTCCGTTCGGCACCATGAGGATGGAGTCGTATTTCCGTGCCTCGGTGCCCCGGGGGCAGCAGGAGCCCAGCAGGCAGAGGATGGCCGGGATCAGCAGCTGCATGGCAGGGAACCTGCTCCGTGCCTCCCTGCATGGGGGGCTGGCACAGGGGAATTTATTGGCCGGGAGGGTGGGTGGCAGTCCTTGGGGAGTGCCAACAAAGCTCCCTGGGAGTGCTCACTGTTGCTAAGGGCTGCTGTGCTGACTGCCTGCCCGCACTGGGGAGGCTGCGGTGTGCTCTGGCTGGGGGCTCGCCGGGCTCTGGAAGCCTGAGGATGAAAAGCAAGGAAAGGAGAACAGGGCTGGGGACATTCCTCAAGGACATGGTTGGTTGGAGGAGGGTCCTGGCGATGCTGCAAGGAGAGTGGTGAAGAGAGAGACGTGGGAGGAGAAGTGATGGACAGGAAGGGGAAGAAACCTCTCAGGGGCTGAGGCGAAACTTGAGATGGAGCAGTGCTAGGGTCCTTCACCCTGTGGAAGTTCTCACCTGTTTCTTCTTTGCTTTCCTTTTCTCCTCACCATCTCACTGAGGCTGAGGAAAGTGCATGCACTGGAAGCTGTTCCATTTTGCTCTGGACAAGCATCAAGTGTAGGTGACCAAGTGAAGTGTGTCAACCCCACCTTACAAAATGAGTGCTCCAGCTGCCACCCACCTGGTGTGGCCCTTGCTGAACTCACTTCAGTTTACTGGCATCTTGTACTGGGAACGGGGGAATGGGAGCAAAACTTTCTGTGGTTGCATCATCCCATGGAGCTGTGAACTCCCAGCTGCCCAGGTGTGTCTTCAGGAGGTGTGAGCATCCAGAGAGGGTGGAGGTGTTCCAGCAGAAGCAGACCCTCTAATTGCTGTGGTGCTTTTCTCAGATGTGGCTCCCTGTTTCATTCCTTGTTCCTCCATTGTGTCTAGCCAGAGAAAAAACCTCTGCTGACAGCAATATCCAAAGGTATCTTGTGAGTAATTTCAGAGTAGGATAAACTGCTTCCATCCCATTGAAGAGTCAGTGATGGTGTCACCAGGGAGAGTTGTCCTGTGAGGTCTATACTACCAGAATATCAGCATATATTAACAATATAATATATATGTGTACGTGTCTCTGTCTATCTATATATGTCAGTATATACCAGCGCTATAAGCACAGCCAAAATAGGGAGAAAAAGTTATTCCAGGCTTCAATTACTGAAAAACAGAATGGCCTGCTTCTGTAAGAGCCACTTAGTACAGGTGAAAGGGGAAATGTAGCTTTCAGCTGAAACCCTCTGATGTTACCCTTTGGGTAGAATTGTAAAGGTCCTCAAGTACTCACAGCACCCAGCAAAGATGTTTTACTGTGTTACTGGATCTCATGGGCAGCAGGAACATGCCAGGAAGAAAACAACACAAATGAAGGGCTGTGTGAGCAAGGTCCTGCTCAGGAGAATGGATACCTCGTGGATGTTTTGCCACTCCTGGTGGCACAGAATTTTCTAAGCTTAAGGTGTTGACTGGATTTCTTCATAAGAGTGGCTGCAACCACAAGCAAGAGCAATGGGCTGTTGCCAGGTTCTGTGTCCAGTGAAGAGCTGTGAATATGTGATATTTTCAGTCCTCTCCATTAACCATGCTGGCTGCATGATGAAGTGTTCAGGATATGTGGTAACTTAGGGTTGAGCAGTGTCAGAGATACCTACAACTGTACAGGAATTTTAAAGCAGTGAAGAGGAACTAGGTGGAGGAGGAAACCCCATGTCCTAGGATGACTGATGCCAAAAAAATAGGGATGTTTCACAGTTCGTAGTTATAGCCATAGAGCTGAACCTTCCTCTGTTTGAGTCCCTCTAATTGACAGAGCCTGTTTTCTGCTTTCATACATCTTCTCCTGCTTCCTCTCTCTCTAACAGTCTGAGCTCCAGCCCTAACAGTCCAGCCACTGCAGGTGGCAGAAGGCAGATCCTGGTTGCAAAAAGACCCTGCTAAGCTGATTTTTTATTGTTCCTTTTGGCTGTGTGGGGAGGAGGTGGCAGACAGTGACACTGGACCAGTGGTTCTGAGATATTCCAGCAGGAAGCAGTGAAAAGTATTCACACAAGTAATTAACTGCCTGTGGCAGAAAGAGAACACTGGGTGCATTTCTATAACTTCACTGTGTGGAGCAAGAAAACAAACAAGGAACTAATCTCAGCTTTATATTTCCCTCTCCTGTCTCTCATTAATTTTTAACTCTTCCAGAGTGATGAATCTTTGTGGGTCGAAGAACTTTCCCTCCCCTCCTCTCTCACCCCTTTCCCTACAGAAAGCTTTCCCAGCTCTAGGAGCAAGGAATGGATTGAAATAAACATGATGGGATCAGTATCAGCAGCTGAATTTGTGCTGCTGGAGTGCAGGGCCAACAAGAACTTTTGGGTAGACCTGCTGATACACTGAACTTCTCTGAGCATCCAGCGATGTCTCTAACATCCCTGCTAATTAACATTTTATCATCTGGGGAAGCTCTTGCTCTGCACCCACTGCTTCTATTTCAGTTAACCTGCAGGTTTCTAGTCAGGCAGGAAAAGTACCAACTTGCAAACCTAGGATGGGTGCGTTTTTAGTTATGTAACTTTGGAAAGCTGAAGTTTGAACTCGGTGAGTCTGACAAGTTCTCTGCTGGTAAGCTATGGCAGCTAGTCCTAGGGTCATATGAGACATGTGCTTTCTTCTTTTAACCAAGCTGTTGGAAGGCAAAATAGCATTAGACTCAGCAAGTGAAGACATGATGGCCAGTGCAGGGCAAAGATCAGTTCTGTAATTTTGCAAACATATAAACCAAAACGAGATATCTGTATTTTTTTTGGACAAGTTAAGTTCTCCACCCTATGACAAAAAAGAACACAGAGTTACAAAGAAAACAAAATATTTGAAAACAGTGCAGGTGCTCAAAATAATCAGAAATCAGCAGAACAGTAAAAGGTAATTACACAACCAAAACATCAAGATTAAAGAATGAAGTGCTTGCAGTAGCCTTGTTGACATTGCATGTACATTTTTACATTGCAGATACTTAAGTACAGGTTAGGTGAATCTTTCCCTGGGGCAGAAGGTGTTTTGCCACTTATTGCTCATTTATGAGCTGGTGGGGCTCTCCAGGAGCTGTGTTCTCAGCTGACCTTCTCTAGGAACACAGACCTTCTTAGATGGTGGTGAGAAACAGCCACTTTAAATTGTGTGTGGGCTGAAAACATTCTTGCAATGGCCTTTGTAATGTCACTGGAGATAAAACCAGTTAAACTGTTCCCACATCTATAAACTAAAGATAGTTCTTTGATAAAAGACCTAGTATCAAGAATTCTTCAGTGCTGCCAAGGGCATCAGTCAGCCTTTGAAATGTTTTACTCCTGCCTCTGCCATGTCAGTTTAAAAACGGATGCAGAGGCTCAGAAGGTCTCTGCTCCCCTGTGGTTCTCTGTGGGTTGCAGGTGCACCAGGGGGCTGCACCAGGGGGCTGCACCAGGGGGCTGCACCAGGGGCTGCACCAGGGGCTGCACCAGGGGCTGCACCAGGGGCTGCAGGGGAATCTCAGCTCCAGTCTCTGGACCACCTCCTGCCCCTCTGCACTAACCTCAGGGTCAGCAGGGCTGTTCCTCTCACATGTTCTTACTTCTCTCTCCAGCTGCTGAGCAGGATTTTTACACTTTCTTAAATATGTTTTAGAGAGGTGCCAGGAACATCACTGGTGGGCTCAGCTTTGGTGAATATGCCCTGGGGCTGGCTGGCATTGGCTCTGACATGGGTGCAGCCGCTGGCATCCTCTCACAGAAGCCACCCTTGCAGTTTCCCAGCAAAGACTTTGCCGCAGCACAGATTGGCAGACCCCACTGTAGTAGTTAAGCTGGAATAAGAGGTGTGTAGTTACTCCCATCATCTATGGAGCGAATTTTAAAATTTACCTCCTGTTTGCCCCTGTTTAACTTTCCAGTAATTTTAAATGAGACATCCATCATTTCTATGATCTTAGCTCTTCCAGTTTAGAGACACAGACCTCCTGAATACTTATTTTCAGTCTTAGTCATTCATTGCTACTCACTCTGTAACTTTTTAAATCCCTTTTTGAAGTAATTTTGATTTCTACCTAATCTTTCTTAAGAACCCTAACCCCCAAGAATGGCTGGAGCCATTTGAACACAAAGTTTCTTCCACTGTGAGCACTGAGCAAATAAATAATTTAAACATAGCCATATCTGCTGTGATCTTTTATAATATCAGCTGGCCCTACAGATTTTGTGACAGGTCCTGAATCTTTGATGTGAAGAAACATTAATAGTGTTTATTCCCTTTGCCATTTGTTCCTCAAAGTGCTTTTGTCTGTCATATTTTCACATGCAATCTACCACCAGATATGCTACTTCTGTTTTTTTCATCTGTCTGCAATATTAGCACTCACTGTCTCCTGCAGCCTCCTTTACCTTATGGTATAACATTGACAGTTTTCTTGTACCTTTCCCCAAGTAAGAGTTAATTACTTGTGTTTGCTGGTGCTTCCAGCACCACAACCTTCAGGCTTTTCCTGCTGTCAGCCAGTCTACAAGCCCGTGGGTTTCCTTTGAAGACTGCCTTTGGGTGGGAAGAATGGAGGAGGACCCTGTGCAGGGTCTGTATCCGTGGTTTTTCAGTGAGCAAGAGGAACAGAGAGCCAGGAGCTGCTCCAAGCACTACTGAGGACGTGGCAATAGAGACCTACAGCACTGTCTCAGCCCTGAGACAGAGAGACATGAGCATCCTGCAGCCCTGATGGTGTCCCACAGCCAGCCTGGAGAGATTACTAGGAGAGTTTTTCTGAAGATCTGAAGAGAGGGTGGGTGGGGGTGGTGCAAAAGTGAATTAAAATTAACTGAGAATTACATGCTTCTCGTTGTTTATGAAATCTGCCAAGAAGTTCCTTCCAGGTGGTGAGCCCTGGGAACTTTATCACTGGCAAAGTTTTATTGATATTTCATTCCAAGCAAAGCCACAGCTATCCTGGCATAATGTACTGCTGCCAGCTCTTGTTCACTTTGAAGAGTGAAAATAAACATATTTGACAAAAGAATTTTTATGGGGAAAATTATCTTCAAAACTTGACTGGATAGGACATTCAGAATCCTTATCTTTCTTTTAAGTTGTCCCCCCTTTGAGCAGGGTGCTCAGGTTCTGTGAAAAGAGCCATGGCTGCTGAGATGTTGTTTGGTCTGAACGGGTGAAAAACTGGATATATGGCACTGTTACTGCCATAACTGTGACAGCAAAATTCTTCTCTGGACTTGTCCTCTGAGTTAATTCTGAACACATTTCTTTCCTGATTTATGCTCTGCCTCCCAGTTTACACAGTTGCTTCTCTGCTTTAATCAATTTCCAGACATTATCTCATCCCTTCTCTTTCCTAAACCACATGGATTTATCCTTTTGAGCTCTTCCTTTGCACTTCCTTCTGGTATCTTCTGTGTTGTCTGGAAACTTTGGACATTTGAATAGTTAAATCCCCATTACTCTTGTCTTCAAAGTCTTCAAAATTCTTCTGTAATAACATCCCTCCAGACTAAAACCTGAGTTTCAGATATTCTTGTAGCTGTTATACTCCAAGGGCCCATTTACTGATTGCAAATAGAGGGGAAGAAAAACCCCAGAACACCTCACAAGAAAAGTACCTCAGTCACAAATGAATTCTCCACAGCATAGGTACACAGATTTGGGACTTGCTAGTGGCTCTGACTGCTAAATGAAGCAGATGACAGGCGTCATGTGTTACTTTTTCCCCTCTAAGATGGGAAACAAGTAATGATTTGAAGTTTAGCTTTGTTTCCTCTTGTCTTTTGCCTGACCAAATCCAATTTCCACGAATGAAAACCTTCATGAAGAATGAATAGGGTGGCCTCTGAGAAGAGATTCACTAGCAGGGAAATGCCAGGCCAGGTCATTATTAATTGTGGTCTCTAAAATAAATAACAACCTTATTAACTTTGCAGGCCACAGCAAGCTGAAATAGGCTGCAAATACTTTGGAAGACACAGCTTGAGCTTGACAAATGGTCTTGTCAAATTGGAGAAATAGTTTGAGAAAAATAGGATGCAATTCTCTTCTAGGGACAAGGGTGAGCTCCCACCTTCTGCAGAAATAAGCAGCTGCATGAAGAAAAATGCCTGCATTGACATCACTCTGCAGAGAAGGCTCTGGGGATCATAAAGGGTCGAAGGCAATGGATGAGTCAGCAGTGTCAGGTCGTCTCCATGCTGAGAAATGTGAACCAAATTACAGCCTATGAGACAAATGGAGTGAGTTTTCTTCTCAGCAAGTGTGAGCCCCCAGCGGGGCTGCTCTGCTCAACTCAGGGCACTGAGCTTCCAGCAGGATATGGCCCTGTTGGATGGAGTCCAACAGAAAGCAACAAAAATGGTGAGGAGTCTGGAAAACCTGATCTGTGCATAACGAGCCAGAGAGCTGGGATTGTGTAACTGAGCTGTGGGCGGACAGGGGAGAGGGGTTCCTGGGAATAGGAGTTCAGTCAGGGTCTGCAGCCAGGGCTGCAGTGGGAAGGACAAGCTCAGGGGAGAAAGTCTACCCCAGCTTTTCCTGTCTTCTTCCTCTACTTCCTCCACACCATGTAGAGCTAGGCTGGGTGGCAACTGTGAGGGGCCAAGGAGGTAGGCTGGTGGCTGTACAGGAGCTCCTGTTCAGAGGGGAAGATGTAGGGAGTAGGCTGGGGAGGTAGGCATTGCTCCAAGGACTTAGAAACCATATCACAGAAGGAGTGCAGTCACCTGGGGTCTGCAGGGAGGTTAACAGGTCCCCATGCATTGCAAACTGCTCACACCTGATGTGGGAGAGGCACAGGATAAGAGCCTGCAGCAGTCCAGAAGGCTGCTGTAAAGTGGAAGGGAATGGTCGGTCGGTCGGTCAGTCAGTCAGTCAGTCAGTCAGTCAGTCACAAAGAATAATGGATGAGTCCTGCAGCAGACTAAGACTGGCCAAGGAGTACCCTTAATAACAATAATTAAGCCTAGGGAGGTTGCAAGATTATCACTGGAGGATTTTTGGGAAGGTTTGAGCGGAAGTGCATCAGTGGTGCCTAGTGTGCAGTGATTGCTTTGGAGTAGGAATGCACCAGAAGACCTCCTGAACATCTTTCCAGACCTGTTTGCTCTAATCAAACAACTAATTCTGCAAGCCAAGAGCCCATCCTGACCTTCAGCTGCTGAGCTGTGGCAGAGCCCCCAGGAGCTGCTCTCTTCTCTGGAGAATCTCCGGGCACAAAACTTCCCTTGGAGCTGATGGGCACCCAGGAGATGGGGAATGGGAATGGGAATTAGGCACCAAGCCTGATGGAGAGCAGGGCAGCTCTCACGGGCATGGCTCAGTGTGCACCCCAGGGGCACTGCAGCCACGGGCACTTGGCTGAGGTGCTGGTTGCTGGAGGTGAGAGTGAATGGAGAGGGGTGGGAGGGGGATGCCAATTCTCCCCCTCAGCCGTGCAGGATCGTGTCACAGTTGCCTGTGAGCTTGCTGGGAACAGCTTTCCCTGGAGCCTTGCTCAGCCTCTCGCCTCAGCCCCTGCAGCTCCCTGGCACCCAAGCCTCTGTCAGTGCCTCAGAGAGGGGAGTGTGCAATGTCAAATGACAGGAGTCTACAGGAGCTTCACATCAGGAAATGGGGGAAGACTGCTGCCAAAAACAGCATTACAAATTGTTTATTTTCTCTGTATTTCCGGGATAAAATTGGGAAAACATCGAGAATACGATCAAAAGCAGTCGAACAGCTGGGATCTGTTTACACAAACAGGAGAATGTAAGTAACCAGGGCCACATATACATTACATTATATGCTGTGTTTATTAGATTAAGTATATGAAAATATTTGTTAAATCACATATTATTGCATGTGTTATGTTTTACTGTGAGTGTAAGTCCATCTTGAGTTTCCCATCCCCTCTGCAACTGGCCAGCAGACTGGAAGTCCTAAATAATCTTCAACCTTTATTAATACAAGCTGGACTGGAGTTGCAGATAAGAAACTGTGGGACATCAAATTCCTCCTGCCTGGGGGGTCTTTTTCCTGACCAGCAATGTGAGCCTAGCAAAGGGTAAATATCCCCCAAGCACCATTGAAGAAAACAAATAAAGAAATAAATCCTGACTAAGCACTGACATGAAAGGAATACCATGCAGCCAATTTTCTGGGATACTTGGCACTTTCCTTCAGCTACAGCATTGTTCATGGAGCTGGGTGAGCCCAAGTGAGCCTGCCTGAGCACTGGCACAGATCTGACTTAGGTTGTGGTTAGGAAACATCCTCTCAGACTGGCACCAGCTCTTTTTTAATGAAGGCTTGGGGAGGGGAAAGGACATTTGTGGGTCAAACAGGGAAAAGGAGAGTAGAAACAGAGGTTTGCTTGAATAAACTCTCTCTCTTGAAAAACCCCAAGCCTAAAAAAAACAGTCCTGTTTGAGCTTGTCTGCTCTTGCCAGGCATGGGCTACATATTTAAGTGAATGATTTAGGGAACAGGACTTCCACGACGTGTTTGCAATATGTTCACTTTTTTTGCAACAGTTTTGTGAGACCAGAAAACCTCTCCAGTCTGAGTCCTGCCAGTGCAGCAGTGAAAACCTGATGTGGTGGAGCAGGGACAGCAGATCTCTGATACATCAGTAGCAGCCAGAGTCATTGCAGCAGCTGAGCTCTCCTCTGCAGAGGTGGGGTGTATTCCACCTGGGACTAGTTGGGCTCTTGGGGCTGAACTTTGCTATGCTGCCAAGGAGATCTGAGCCAACCCTGATTTCTTTTGTCAAGGCATGTTCATTTCCTGACATGTCTAAGAAGGCATTTTCACTGGCTAGTGTTTGAATTCTGTGTTACCTCCAGGTGACACTCCAGGGGACACACCATGGTTGGTGTGGTTTCAATACCAATCCACAAAGTTGACTGTTTTCTGAGTATTTCTTTCTCATCCAGGCTTTAAAGCTGAAGTCCTGGGTCTTGTCTTCTGCCTTGCCCTTGTCTCTCCTCTCATCAGCAGTGTTCATTTCTTGCAGTGACACAGAGAACACGAAGCTCTCAGCATCAGGGGAGGAAAGACCCCAGGCTTGATTTGCATTAACTAGTGCACTAGGGCTTCCTTTTGTCTGAGGTATTTTTTGCTAATCGATCCCTCACTGGCCAGAGCCAAGATCTAATTACATGATAGAATTGTGCAGATGTGGCCACAGAAGAGACTCATGCTGTTAATAGAGTGTTTTTCCACAGTGACTTGCCCCAGTTTGGAGAGAAAATTGTGGTGGTATTTTTGTTTTGTTTTGTTTTGTTTTGTTTGCATTTTAATTTTTGTAGGGATACAGCTAAAATATAAAAGACATCAGCCTCACTGGTGAAGCTACTGTGGCCAAGCTGCTTGGACTTAAATTTCAAGAAACTCATGGGCTTTGCTCTTCTACACCTGACTGTGGGTGAAGAAGGAACAAAATGACCAAAACACTGAGGAAATTCCCCAAAGCAAGTGAAGCATGCAGATACCATTTGTAGTGTTCAAGTGCAATCCTACTTGGAGGAACAGGTAAAGATGAGGGGAACAGAGGCTGACCTCTTGGACATTTGTATGGGACCTTAACAGGGTTCACATCTTCATGGATTGCCCTATTTTTGTGAAAGACTTTCTCAAGAATTGTCCACAAATTTTCAAGAAAGGAAAGAAATCCAGATTCCAGCTGCATAAAATTACTGAAAAATGGACATTCTTGGGGAAATCTAGATATGAGATAATTTTTGGCATGTAGCCTAGGAACTGTGAACGGCTGCAGTCACTGCAGGTGGTGGTACAGTGGAAAATCGTGTTCTGGGATCAAGGAGGGTTTTCAGAGGGAGTTAATGATGTGGGTAGCTGACATGAGACACTACTGGCAGCAAAGAAGGCTTTTGCCTGTAGTACAAGTCCAATGCACCCACTGCAGTGATAGTGGAGATTTCCCCTTGTTGCCCAAGAGTCTCCTCCTTAGGAACAGGGATGACAAAACTGTGCTTTGTGCTCCTGCTCCCTGCAAGCAACAGGAGAAAAAGAGACCAAGGCCCTGGGTGTGGGACCTGCTCTTTGTGAGCTCTGGCCTGGTGATAGCACAGCCAGTGCTCCTTGGCACAGAGCTGGGCAGGTCTTTAGAGACACTGAAGTGACACGGGCTGTCACTGACACCAGGCTCTGGAAGGGTGGGCAGCGTGAGAGCAGGGTTTTCCAGCAGCAGCTCCCCTCTGCTCACTCCACTGCCTGGCAGCCCTAATGGGGGGCCCTGTGGGGGCTTCCAGCTGTTCTGAAGAGATGGGTAAATCCCGGGGTAACCCCAAAGGAACAGAGGATTCAGAACAAAACCTTCTGCCAGGGAATGCTTCTGTGGTTGCCAAACCTGGAGCGCTGCACACAGGCAGCTCTTGGAGGCGAGGCAGGCACAGTTTGCCTGCAAGCAGGGAATAGCTGCATTTTCCTTCCCTGGAGGAAATAAGTAGTTGGGATAGCGTGTTTTCCTTGTTAAAATTGTGTCTACCTCTTGCCAGCACAGAAGCACATCTAACTTTGATGGAGAATGTGCAATGGCTGGATTTTTTAGCTTTGCCTGACACTTAAGGCTTGTTAAGGGCAAATATTTTTTTAGTTTCAAACTTTCCTTTCTAATACTGCTTCTAATATTCACCACTCTGAAAAAGTTCAGATCTTTACAGATAGTAATTTTGTTTTCACTCTAGGCATCCTTTATCTAGACCATAGTGTTTTATCTCTCAAACTCTTCCACCAAGCAAAATGCAAGGGGACTTCCAGCCCTGAGGACCTTGGAGTTCCATCCCTAAACTCAACCTCACCTTAACTTTGCCGTGGGACAGAAGAATGGTGCTGCTGAAAGGTACATTAGGAGCAAGGGGCTTTATTTTTTTAATTTGTAGAGTATATTTCTCTTTCTCACTTTTCTCATGTTTTTTCTGCTTGTTGCATGCACAGCCCAAGTCTTTGTGTTCACACTAAATACAGCCTGATAGGAGCCACACTAAACACATTACCTTTTTAAAAAAAACAAAAACCAAATCTTTTTTATGTTTCCATCTGAAATAAATTTCAATTCTTGAAAGGAACTGTGAGGTATCTGGAGTCAGCATGATGCTAACATTATCTTCTACAAGGAGTTATATGCATTATTGCTGTGTACAGCCTGGCTAGCAATGCCTCTTAAGGCTTCCTCCTGTTGCTTCTCTAAGACTGATTTCAGTAGCTTGTAGCTTTTGCAGTATATATCAATTTGTGCAGAAACTTTCCATTTGTGGTTGCAGTGCTTGACTCAATGCAGAAGTTTCTGGAAAGTTTTGTGGAACAGTGATAAGGCTATGGCTTGAGGGAGGCAGACAAAAATTATGTACTAAAATGGTGGCTTTACTTCTCCCACAGTAGTGATCCCCACTCAGATGGTGAAGGTTTGTGTCACGAATTTTGCAAATTCAAATTCTACTGATGCCACAGTGTGCATTGCTTGAGGGGTATAGCTCCTTTTAAAAACTGCTTAGAAAATCAACCACTCTAACAGGTACACTGGAAACTCATTAATTAGTATATCATGAGTAACCAATTGTTTATTTGATTTATTATTTTTATGTCATTAATTTAATACTGAAGACAAGACGGGCTCAGCAAATTGTTGAAAGAAAAATAGTTTCTGAAGGGACCAAAGGCAGCAGGACTGGGATACAAAGGCCCACTCCAAAAGGACAGGAGTTTTATCTGAGTACAAAACAGAAGGGCCCATAGCTTAGCAAATAGCTGGGAAAGGGAGTTTTTCATCAAGGCTCTCTTTTCTCCTGAAATAAGAAACCAAGCAAGAATCCAAGAGAGAAGCTGGAGGGCCAGGTGTGTTTGCTCAGGCAGGGTGACACAGTAGCAGCCAGGGACACCCGGACCTGAAGGGGTGAAGAGAACCACTGAGAAAGTGCTTTGACCTCCAGGTGATGCCATAAAAAGAATAAAAAGAAGGTATCTGCTTTTTTGTCTCCCTCTGCTATTCCTAAGGTCCTTCCTCAAGGTGGCAGGGACCACCATGCCAGCACTCAGGTATTCCCTGTGCTCCACATGAGGGTCTCTCCCCTGTCTAGCATGTTATGAGGGATGGACACTGGGGGAAGGGATGGCCACAGCAGTGTCAGGGTTTCAAGGACAAGCCAA
Source organism: Brachypodius melanocephalos (assembly GCA_013398615.1). Taxonomy (NCBI): domain Eukaryota; kingdom Metazoa; phylum Chordata; class Aves; order Passeriformes; family Pycnonotidae; genus Brachypodius; species Brachypodius melanocephalos. The sequence continues at coordinate 11,400,878 of VZSR01003803.1, read as the reverse complement.
AAGCAGCATGACTGGCAAGTGCATGCAGGCAGGCTCTTCAGAGCAGTGAGATAACAATGCAGAGCCCAGCATGGTCATGATGAGTCTTCCAAGAGAAGCAGCTCCTGTGGCTGTCTGGAAACCTGCCTGTGGCAGCAAAGAGAAAGAGTTACATGGGCTTCCTGCAGGAGATCTGCTTGTAGAAAAGACCCTGTACAGATCAGCTGCAGGCTTTGGTGGGGACCAAACAATATTAAACCAGGTAAAGAATTTAACCCTTTCTTGATACACGCATATAAATTGACACACATGTATAAAGATGAGCTGTCATTACATGCACCTATCCTCTCTGTGAGAAGTTCTCAGGGCAGGTGATTTTCATGGATACTGCCACAGGAATTTCAAGTCTATTCAGAGTCTGTCAGCCCCTATGGATGTGGGGCTTACCTCTACTCTGGGATGACTCTGGAGAGGAAGGGATCAGGAACTTTGTGCCCATTGGCTCAGATAGGAGGAGAGTGATACAAACTGGCATGGGTCCAGTGCAAGTGGGTAGGGATGAGGGCAAGTGGCTTCTGAAAAACAAAAAATTATATAGATATAAATAATTTGAGTCTTCCAGAAACAGTAGAGGATTTGGAGGAAATTGTGGAGGGGAAGAATAACAGCTGCCCTGACCAGGTTCCTTTCCAGTGATTTTCAGTGGGTTGTAGCCTTGCCACATTGGAAAGGCTTGTGGTGAAACTTCTAGTGCTGTGTACTTGTCTGTTCAACTTTGGGTTCAGGCCTTTCTTAGAAGCAGACTTTTGCAGTGTGGTAAAATGTCAAAACTTCAGCAACAGGTGTTTTTGGAACAATGTGAATTCTGACAATGTATCCATCATATGAATTCCCTTTCCACATTACTTTGTCATCTCTAATCGACATGAACATTAGATGCAACAACAAAAAAATTTCACCTATGCAGATGAGCCTTGGCAGCAATTGCATTAATTGCTAGTGGGATGTGGCACACACGCCCTATTTAGTGCTACAATTTTAGTGATGCTGGGATAATTGTTCCTCTTTTCCTTTCCAAGGCATTTAGACAAAGGACAAAGCAGAAAACGGGTCTGGAACTTGGCATCAGGATCAGGTGCAGGGAGTCAGGGTCTAGGTATGGTCAGTCTGGGATGACAGGTCCACAAGACAGGGACTGCAGACTTAAACCTGTGTCTGGATGGTGAATGCTGCCTTGGGCATCGCTGTCATGACTCCTTTGGTGGTTCAAGGTCGATTACTTCACTTATTCATAAATGAATTCATTATCATTGATGGTTGTCTGAGTTTGCAACCAGGCACTATGGTCCCAACTTCAGAATGGCATTTTCTTTGTTTTCTTTCAGTTGTAGTTTTGCCTTGAATTATTATGTCATATGTAATACTCAAAACTTTGAAATATAGTCAAGGAAATCTAGCACTCAGAGTGAATGGGTGATTCTGTCTTTAGTCTGTGCACTTTGGTGCCTGGGCTATTGCATGGAGAAATGTCACTCCCTTGCTTCACAAGGGAAACTACTGTTTGTGGAGTCCTTGGATACCTCAGTGAAGATCACTGTGGAAACTCACCAAGTGAACTGGACCTTTCCAGATCGGGGTTTTAACAGAGTGTAAATGATAAATGGATCATGCTCTGAACAGCTTCCATTGTTTGTGGGTGGTGACCAATTCTTGCTCTTGACAGCTGTGATGGAGGTGAGATGAGGGATCCAGGTCTGGATCAGTATGTTTGCAGGAGTTGAAGTCAAGCATACAGCACTCTCAAAACCACAGCAGAAATACCTATTCATAACTCAGCAGGACTTTGTTTCCTTCATGTTTCTGCTCCAAACTACTCCCAGGTTCAGGATATCTTGGGTTAACCTGTGCCTAACCCATGCTTCCCCCATATTCATCTGTTCCTGACAGAGACCCCAGAGCAACCCATCAGCAAAGCTGCTGAAGCTGGGCCAGGGCCAGGGCTGCCTCCCAAGGCATCACTTCACTGGTCAGTGGTCAGGGCTCTGGGACCTTGATTTGAAGGCTGATAATTGAAGATCTGAGCTTTTAAGATTCTGCAAGATCAAGTGCAGCAAAGATCTTTAACACTTGGTGAACTTTAGGAGTATAAATGAAATTCAGGGCATCAATGCTGTGCTTAAAGGCTTTGCGGCATGAATTCCAGAGGTGGGTAGCTAGCTATAGACAACAGGGTCTGTTTCACAGGAAATTCCCTGGATCAGCACGATCGACTGTGAGGAGTTCTTGAGGGAGAAAAAATACTCTTCCTTGAGTCTTTTCTCAAAGTGAAAATGTTCAGACTGCAGTGGCCAGCAGTAATTGCACATGGTAGTTCCCAATGGCCATCATTTATTTCTACTTTGCTCTGGACTGGAAGGGGATTGTAATTCCATGTACGGATTTCCTGGAAGAACATGGACTCTCTTCCATGGGTAATGGCCTCAAGACTTTGTCAAAACAAGAGGCATAGTCTACACCATCACATTGCCTGGCTCTGGGCACAGATCAGGGTGTAATCTGCTCTGTTGTGAGCATGCAGCTCAGAGTGATGCCTGAAGTATTTTCAACCAACACCTGAATTGCCTTAGGAGATAAAAAATTTTGATACAGGAATAAGGTGTTTACATATATATTAAACATTTGCAGAGATTTTGATGTCAAAGACATGCCCTCTCCTTTCTTTTCATCCTCCCCTTCACCTGTGTTCAGGATCTGTTAATGAAGTGCTTTATTTAAAAAATAAAGAGAACTTTGAATAATTGGGTACTTATCAAAATAATCTACAAATATTCAACTTTGTTTTCAGAGGTTTTTGCAGTTTCTTTCCCTTCTTCTTTCCCTTCTTCTTTCCCTTCTTCTTTCCCACCTTCTTCTTTCCCCCTCGCCTCAGTAGAGCTTAAGCTGTTTTTTGTCTTGGCATTCTTGAGCCTCAGTTTCAAGGGGACAGAACAGGTCTGTGGCTGTGGTTAAGGATAGGTTTCCTGAGAACTTTTCCCAATGAATTTTCAGAATAAGTTGCTAAAGTTTTCATATGTGATCTTTAGTTGAAGATTTGCAGTGAGTGTAAATTGGCATTTGGTCTCTGGCTGCCAGTAAATCTGCACTGCAGGAGTGTTGGCCTCTCCATTTCTTTGTGGATTTTTTTATTAATTAGCAATTTTAATCAATAGTAAAAAATACTGAAAGCCTGATACAACTGTAAAAACACATATCCAGCCACGTCCCACACGAGACTATTCTAGGTCTAAAATTACTCAATATTTTTATTTATTTTATTGCACAGTAGAATAGAGAGTTCACTTATTAAATTTGTAAATGTCATCAGCCTGGGAGATGAAGACACTAGAGGATTTGGCATAGAATCCAAAATAAGCACAGGTGCAAAGTATTGCACTAACATGAGAATAGCCACTGTCAGAGAGTGTAGGCACTGTAGGCAGCAGCTCTACAGGAAGAGAGGTGCAAGTACCACCCTTGCTAAAATGCTGGGTATTTTAACTCAATTAAGAATTAAAAAACTTCTGCCTTTAAACTATCATGCTGCAGTGACAAGACCTCTGTTGAAATACTGTTCAAAACAGCATGTGACCAACAGAGTGCAGTCCAGAAGAGATCAGCAAAGATGATGAGAGCTCTAGAAAACAGTGTGTGCAGGATTAGACCTTCAGACAGAGTCAGCTGTCAGTACAAATGAGACAATGCCTCCTTTCTGTTCTTGCCCAGTGGTGTCCTGTACCCAGGGCAGAAATGGACTGAGTTGTCTGCTCTGGCTTTATCCACCTCTTTCCAGCACACCTGGGCTGCAGCCAGACAGCATTTTCTCCTTCCCCAGCTGCCACTGTACAATCCTGTCTGAGCATTCCTCATGTTTTTAGCTACTATTTTCTGGTCCTTATTTGTGAACGTCTTTTCCTGCTGATTCTGGGCCCTAACACAGCTATGAGAAAAAGAAGTGAATGCCTCAGTGCAAAAGATATATAAAAAACATGAGACATAAGAAAATTAATTTCTTTGATACTGGCCATGGTCTCTGCTTTCTTTCTCTTCAGCAGATTTCTTAAGGATATTTGATTTGCTTGCTGGTCATCGTATTCAAGTGGAAATCACAATGAGATTTCAATGGCAAGTGGACCTTTTATGTGTTTTCTGTTCTTGTGTGGGCAGGTAATGCTGAAATTAATAGGAAGAAATAAGAAAAACAAAAAGGTAGTTTTGACATGCTAGGTCCCAGACAGGAATTGGAAACTGAAAGAAATGAAGAGATTCCACAGCAGGACAATTAGGCTTTCACAAGAATTTGTTGAAATGGTACTAGTAATTGTAAACAAAATTTGAAACAAGTAAATAAAGAATAAGACAGTAGAAAGAAGACATACAGATTCATAGATGAAGGAAATTAATTCTATTAATTACACAGAAATAAAAAAAGTGAGAAATTGTAAAGAATGTAATCGCTGTGTTTAAAATAATAATGTATGCTCAGCCTGGTAGATAACTGTCTAAATTTTCAAGGTAAAATTTTATATGAAGCCTGGGGGTTGTGGGCAAGTGGGAAACCACCTGAAAGTAACTTCAAAACAAGGGGAGTACCACCTCTACTTGTGTAGGTCATCTTTACATCCCACCACTTACGAGAAATTATCTCCTCTTATGTCTGAGAAATGGCTATACTTATGTTATTTGCTTTAAAGCTTCTCTCTCTGCTCATGCATCTAGAAAATCCCAGCTCTTGTCTCATTTCTGATGTCTCTCGCCTATTTTTTTCCTGCCATTCAATTTTCTATTAATCTGAGTCAATTTAGCAAATGAGAAAATGAGGACCAGATAGCACATAATTTCATTACTCATTTTCTCTTAAACATTTGCCCATATTACAGAAAACTAATTCTCATTCAGCACTACTGTTTTTAGCCTGAAAAAGCCTAAACAGAGTCTGAGGTTATAAGACTAGTTCAGATGGGATCATGTTTTCCTGTAGTCAGCAGTGATGAACAGATCATTTTAGGGAGAGGTTCATGTGAAGATCTCTGCTCCTCTCTATCATCATCATGTTGTCTCTCTCAGCAGCTATGAAGGGAGCCCACTGCAATTATTTCAGATGGAGACATCTGCACTGTAAATGTCTGTGTTCATTCAGAATCTCACCTCTTCTTTCTAAATAATGTAACCCTTTGCTTATTCATATTTTCATGGAATAGAATAGATTTTTTTTTGTCCTTTCACAGTTTTTAGCACTAGGTGTGATTTCTGGGTTGGCTGATTTACCATTTCCATGAGATGGCGTGTCTTTTGCAGGATGCAGTTAGCTGTGGAGTGTCCTTTTCACATCCCAAGCTGCAGGTGAGGAAGGTTTGGCAGAGCCAGGCTGTGTGGTTTACAATGGATTTATGGCCAGGTTTGGCATTAGAGCTGCTGAGGAATGTGGCTACTGAGAGCTGCTGGGTGGCAACCAGTGCCTTGGTGGCAGTGTGGGAGGAGTGTAAAATGGCCTGGAGCACACAGAAGCACACAGTCATTCAGGCAAAACCATCACCCCATGTTCATTGACTTCTCTTTTAGGGAATGCTGTTTACTTCCCCCCCCGAGGAGTTTGGAGTTCCTGGGCACCTTCTGCCTTCAACCCTCCCCTTCACTCAAAAGAGTCCAACCTCTCAAATGTCCATGCTTTGGGCAGCAGAAGGTTTACATGAATATGAGGAACTGAGAATATGAGAAAGACAACACAACACTGCCAAATGAACTTTGTATTGCTGTGTGCAGTGTTTTCACATGTAAAAAACAGAAATTAATGAATTTTCAAGAACAGCTAATACACAATTTTTTCAATAACATCATAAAATAAGCAAATTTTATATGGTATATGTTTTTGTATGTTATAGACAATTTTTTTTCCATGTGGCATATAGATTTTAAATATGTCATAACATCACAATCATAATTTTTTACAACCAATCTATTGATTAATATTATATTAATCTCTTTATGAAAAAATGGAAGTTTTTATAAAAGCTGAAAAGTAGTGGCAAAATTTTTATGCTCCTCTGCCTGCAAAAATAATTGTATTAATCTGGATGAATGATGAAAGGATGAAATACCCTGTATCATCATCATTTTACTGTAGTCATGTTTCATTAATCAAATTCATCAGTTTTCCAATTTTCTTTAAAACTCTTCTGACATTTTCAAGGATATTAAAATACAGGAGAGGGAGCAAGAAAGCAAGGAGGGTGTGTCAGTAAGAGATCTAGATCTCACCATTGTAGACTATTCTTATTTTTTTTTTTTTGTACTCTGTGTAAGCTGATCTGTGGAAACCTGAGGCATCCAAGCAAAACTGGCACTATTACGTGGTAGCAAAATCAGTGTCTGCTCTGCACATATTAAGTGCTATCTAAGTGATGTACTGTAAAATCAAGTCCAAGGCATCTCACACTTGGCAGCCCAGGTTACCAGCTGTTTGGTTATACATGGGAAAATGATACTTCCCAGGTCCTGGACTAATAGTTACCCTCTTGGGCTTGAGTTTTCTCCTGTACCTGTGGAATGTGGATGGGAGTCATTTCTCATGGCCAAATCCTTGAAGGAGGTGTCACATGCTGCCTTGTCCCACTCCCCTGCACACTCACTGTGGGCTCACTGTGTCCTAGGAGCCTCCTCTGGGGATTGGAATAGGCAGGAATCTTATGATTTGAGCAGAGTCTGAGGGGCAAGATAGGTGCTGCCAGGCTGTGGACCTGCATCACTGCTGCTAGAGGTGAAGTGATCAAGGGTGATGGTTTTGGGCCAGCAAAGGAGAAATGAATGGGGGAATCCTGCTCCTTTTGCAGCCTTAACCAGGTCCCAACCATTTCTTTCTGTCTCCTTCTGCTCCTTCCCACCCATTTGCTGCCAAGGGCAGGTCTGAGTGTCCTTGGCTACTACTGTGTGATCCTGCCTGAACAAACACACCTGGTTTGCCAGATGTGATTGCACAGTTCTTCTGGGAGAAAACCCATCTCCTCTGGATTTTGACATCCCTTTGGAAAGTAAGACAAAAATTCTGGTTTGAAAAGGAAAACAGGTTGTGCTGCCATCACATGCTGTGCTTTTTTAGTGCCTTTCACTAAAAGGATCATCCAACTTCCCATCATCTTAATTTGCATATATTGCCACCTGTACAGACCACTGACAAGTGTAAGGGGAATGCAGAGTCAAGAGTGGGAAAAGCGGCATCACCTTTTTGTGGGGCAGGAACAGATGGAGCAGAACAGGAATTGGAAGAGAAGCCTAGAAGAGGGAAATTCTTTGTCTTCTGTTAGTTCAAGGTTTGGCACCTCATCTGGCTTTAACATCCTGAGGATCAAAATACTTCTCTAAAATGTATTCTCTCTCCTTTGCCTATTGAACTGACAGAAAGCTTCTGCCAGATGCTGCAAGACCAGTCAAGAGCCCTCCAAAGCATTGGTTAACTCTATGTTAAGAGAATCTCAACCCCAGGGTTTCAAATTCACCTCTCTCTGCATGGTGACATCCTCAAAGACTGTGCTCTCCGGCTCCGTATCACCTTTCTAGAAACATTATCTTTCAACTTGTCCCCAGTGGCACTTGGCCCTGAGAATCACTGTGGGCATTCCAGCACATCTGACTTTGGTTAAGATTGCTGCAAAAGCAAATAATACAGTTTTTTATTAAGATAAAAATGCTTTTGAAAAGAAGTATATTTTAAAACCATAAATTACCTAATTTGTTGAGATTTCCAGGAATCCTATTCAACAGAAGGTGTTGGGAGACACAGAGCTTAAGTTTACTTATTCTTTGTTCCAGACTAGGTTCCTTAGTTTGACCTCCCTTGCTAAATAGCAATAGGTGAAATGGTTATGGCAGGTACTCTCAGAAGGCAAACATTCTCATGGCCAAATAAATGAGTAGCCAGAAGCAGAAATTGATATTAAGCTTCTACCACAAGCACAGCAAGGAGGATGTTTTCAGCAAGGTGTTCCCGTAGCCCTTCAGCGATGGTGGATACCCCTATGGCCACAGTATCTGCTGTGTGTCAGCTGCTGAACTCCCAGAGGATCTCCTCATGGGCACTGTGAGCCGGTCAGCAGGTGCTGTGTCACTGCTGGGTAGAAACTATTGTTCCAGTGGTGTTTGCCAAGGGAATGGCAGGGAAAGGCAAGCAGCCCTGGAAGGGTATAAATTGCCCAGTCCATCCTCCAGCTCTCCTTCAGCAAATGCAGAGCACGAGAGATGAAGCTCCTCATGCCAGCTGTACTCACCCTGCTCCTCCTCTGCCCCACAGGCACAGGGGAGCGTGAATTCACCTCCGTCCTCACCGTGCCCAACGGGGGCCACTGGGGCAGGTGGGGCAGCCGGCAGTTCTGCCACCGTGGCTACGCCAATGGATTTGCGCTCAAGGTAAAATTCTCTCCGCTCCCTACCATCTCCTGTCCCTAAGGATTTTCTGCAGTTTTCCTCTTCTTGAATATGATACTCTGTTCATAAAACTACTTCTGGCAGATGTTGCCACTGTAGCTACACCAGAAAAGTCTGCATGTGGCTGACATTTCTGGGAGAAGTCACGTGGGTGCAAAAATCTGGATTCAGGGAGAGGGGTATCCACCACCGCTGTCTCTCCTGAGACTCCGAGACTCTGCCTTACCTCTTGAGTCAGAAATAGTTAAAAAACACAAAGAATATGGTACAAGGGCTAGGTGGCTTCCCAATGACAGCCATCTTTTCTGATATGCTTCCCAAGAAATTTTCTCTCCCATTACAGAAAAGAGGTGGGACTGTTTACGACAGGCATGTAAAGGACTTTTCCTGGGTGCTTTGTCTCTTGCCTTTACCTCTGTCCCTGTGTGACTCCCACTGCAGGTGGAGCCCGACCAGTTTGGCAGAGATGACACTGCCCTGAATGGTGTACGCCTGCACTGTCAGGATGACTCAGTAACCATCGAGTCCTTGGTGGGACAGTAAGTGACACTGTGGTTCCTCTGCTCTTTGTCATGCACCAGCTCACACAATACCCATGGGGGTCACCTCTTCTCTCTGACTTGCTGTATACATAGTGCTGTAGTACAGTGAATTAAAACAAGTGGTTAGGGGTTGTTTTTCATTAATTTTGGGGGTTATTAAACACGGTTACCTCACTTTACCACTTTTTGTTTGCCCTTGGATTTTCTGCAGAGCACTGTGAACACCTGAAGTATGGTCCCAGGGTTAGAATCTTTCTTTGGAAGGGTTTCTAACCACACATTTAGAAACTGCCTGGTCCAAGTGCTGGCCATGCTGCAGGGAGCAGTTCTGCACCTCTGGCTGCTCTCCCAGCTGCCTGGTGTGTACCTGTCACATGTCAGGGATGCCTCATAAAATGTGCTCAGGCTGCCCTGGGGGTTTTAACCAGAGCCATAACAATCCAGTCTTAGCCTTCCTGGTGTCTTTCTGATGGGATATCAATGAAGAGAAAAGTACATCTTTGGAAGGCAAGGAAAACAAAAGGAGAAAGTAAATCCCCCGAATGCTGTGTCAAAGAAGTGTTAAGCTTCAGAGCAGCATGACAAGGAGAAGTAGAATACCCCAGCAGCTCACAGAGCCCAGACATTTTTCCATTTGCTTTTTTTCAGGTGGGGTTCCTGGACCAGCTTCCAAGTTTGCCCTGCAGGCTACCTGATCTCCTTTTCACTGAGAACAGAGAAGTCCCAAGGAGCAGGTGATGACACAGCAGCCAACAACATCCAGTTCAGATGCTCAGATGAAGCTGTGCTGGTAGGTGATGGACTGTCATGGGGCAGCTTTGGCCCCTGGACCAACAGCTGCAAGATATGTGGTCTCCAGACCAGGGTAGAGCCCCCACAGGGACTTCAGGATGACACAGCACTCAACAATGTGAAGTTCTTCTGCTGCAAATGAGCACTTGCTCCACCTTCATCACTGCCTACACATCCCATATCCCACAGCAAGTGAGGTATCAGTAAAGCTTTGCTTTAGCTTTGTCCTGAGACATGCCCATGATGTTTTGACTGCTTGCATCCTGCTGTTCTGGCCAATGCCTGAGATGATGCCATCTTTTATAGCTACTGCTACGTTAGCATAGCCAAATCATTTCATCATGTACTGCTGGTATGTTGCTGTGAAAATGCTTAATCTCTAGCAATTGCTGAGCTGACAGATCACCCAGCTTTCTTTTTTTCTGACTGGCAAGTTTCTTTGAGATTTGGTCTGCCCATTTTCCCCTTATTTGAAGGGAATATTTGATCTGTTGATATGACAAACAGGGAAGAATGGGTATTTGAGTCTATTTGAAGTTTCTGACCAAAGCCAGAATGAGTAATGAGAGACAAACGTGGTGGAACAGAAGTTTGGGTGGGCTCATGAGAAGCACCAAAGTTTACTGTCATTGCCCACTCCTAGCTTGAATTGTGTCAAGATTTGTATGTGCTTTTTGCAGGCAATCTGTCACCTCCTGCCTGAGCTCCTGCCTTAGGAAACATGGCTAGAGAGTGTGTTTACACTGTGCATCCATCTGTGTGGCACTGAAACACCTGGGTGGGTTGTATCTCCCCAGGCCTCCCTCGCTGCTGCTTTGCAGTGTGCTCTGCTGGCTCACCTGGCTGCTAGTGCAGAACGTTTTCATGGAGCTCGGATTTTGTTTGTTGCCTCTGGGCTTCATGCTTTTAATAGGATGGGGGAGAATCCAAACTAAAAAAAACCTCTGTGTAATTCATCAATTTTTTATGCTCCAATTTGCTGGGTAAGCTGGAAGTTATTACCTTGTTCTGATGTGATAGATGTAAAGATGTAAAGTTCAGGGAAAAAAGAATGTTTGGAGATCATCATCACGCTCTATGAAGCCACCAAGCCTCTCTGGCAGCGGTTTGAGAAGACTAGCTGCCTCTCTGAGCACCCTTGAGGAAGTGTAGCTGTTGCTATTCCCTCAAAGCAATGCGTTGTGCATCTTTGTGTGCTTGAAAAAAGGTAAGGGCACGATGCTGGCATTCTCCAGGTGACTGCTGGGGCTGGGCTGAGGGGATGTTGTGTCTGGGACCACAGCCACGTAGAGCTGATGGTGGAGGTTCCTTCTGCCTGTTCACATCCTCTCCTTAGCACGTACATAGTAGCCATCACCCTCTGGCTCTTCAGGCATACAAATTTTTCTTACTGTTGCTTACCTCAAAAAGTACTTGAATAATAACTGTATCTTCTTCCACTGAAGCACTTCAACAAAGCTTCCATAGTGCAAGAAGAATCTCAGAAAAATTCCTGCATTTGAATGATCTTATTTAAAAAAAAAAAATTAAATTTTCCAGTCAGACCTTCTGCTGCAAATTTTCATAGTTCTGATTTATTTAATCTCAGGATTTGACTTATTTCTTAACATTTGGTATTTCTAAATGATCCTTTAACTGCTTTCTGTCCTCCTCTTGCTTGCAGACATTTCAAGTGTGCAAATGCTTTATTAAAGAAATGCTTATTTTGTAAAACCAGCCCAGTCATCACTTAGAATACTGATTATTAGCTTCAAGGAACAATTTTGTAGCTTCCATCTCAGTTTGGAGTTTCTCAAAAAATTCGTATTTATCATATGTTCAGCTCGGTATAAACATATAAATGCCTCAGCTCTAACAATTAGGAAAAAAAAAAAAAAAAAGGAAAGTAAAACAAGCTCGCCCCCCACAAAAAAACCCCAATGAAAACAAACAAGCCCAAAACTGCAACCTTTTTCTAACAAGGTAAACCAAACTAAACTAAAACTAAATTCTGATGCTATCACAGTTAACTGGAGTCAGGAGTGTCCACACTGAATTTCCAAAATTACTGTTTTCAAGCCCCACAAGAGGACACATTTTAGTTTGCATCTAGTTGCATGGCTTTCATTTTCCTGTGAAACAGAAATAATTTCAACTTGCAAGCTGACATCCAGTATAATTAGTGAGGCAATATTTGAGGACATAGAAGTAAAAATATCTGCACTGATCTAAGGAAAACAGGCTTAATTTGATGAAAGCGAGCAGGAACCATGGTGACATGATTATCTGCATCATTTTCCAAAGCCTGGGGAGTCCCCTTGCTGAGGCAGAGGTGGCTCCGTGCACTTCACAGAAGCTTGAGAGGGCCAACTACTGGTCACCTTCCACCAGAGCACGTAGATCAAGTGAAAACCATCAAGTATTTATACTATAACGTGATGTGATCAGTGTCACCACAAATCTCACAACAGGACATTTCAAGTGCTTTTGTTTTAGCGTGTAAGTTGTGGTTTTTTTGAAAGATATACGGAGTGAACCTAAGTTGTGTGTACAGCCAATTATGTGTGGGAAAAAAGGTCAGTAGAGAGAAGGTTTCTAAGAGAGTTAATTTTTGGAATGACCAATGCTACTGAGCTGAAGTGCTTGAAAGAAGGAAGGGCATTTCACTGAAGTGACTTGTTCAAGAAGCAGTACCTGTTTTCTTATATATGTGTATGCACTTGTATATGTAGATGATGGAAAACTTGTAGCTCATACTGTGCATTCCTTCTCCAGAGGGTAATTCAGGCTGGAAGACTCTGAACATCTGCTCTTTCTTTGCAAATGAATGATTCAGTTAAATTTTGAGGTTTTACTGTGGGAAGAATTATTCACAGTGCCAGCAAAACTGACCTTCTATGCTTTCCTGTTGTGCCAGGTGTAACACAGCTTCCCAAGAGAGTAGGAATAGAAGCTCCAAATGAGAGCTGCTCCAAGGAATGTTTGGAAAACAGAATACCGTCTCCTCCTCACAGGTTTTCTCATGTACTTAAAAATTGAATGTTTTGGGGTTTTTTTTTTATCATCCGAATATTGATGGACCAGCTGGGTCTCTTTTGGTAGCCCACTTGCAAAACGTGTGACACACAAACTAGAGAGTAGGTCTCAGGCATTTACTTCACTCAGAGTGCATGGATCACTTTTATAACAGAAATGAAGATTTAAACCATCATCTAAGTGTGCTGAAGCTGGTGTGGCTGAAAATGTGCATAGCTGGAATCTGTGAGTAGCTACATCTGCATGACTTTAAAAAGTGACTGTGTCTCTCTGGTGCATCTAAGAGTCAGGAAAATGTTGCCAAAGAACTAACATACAGTCCCCGTGGAATGTTGGTGGGACTAGTGGCAACACTGAGGACCAAGCAAGAATTATCCCTGAATCTATTGACAATGTGGCAATTTTGGATCTGGAGCATGAGTAGGCTTGGGGAAGGCAAGAAGGAGTTCTCCACCGATGCATGCATATGTGGCACAGCTCCCAGGGAGACTGGCAGAAGCAGCAGGTCTGGAGCTTTCCCAAAGTGATTTTTAAAAGTCAATTCTATTGAGTAAGACTGAATCAGACCAAGACCAGACCTGCTGTTAGCAGTGCTCCAGTGAACCAAGCTCTGAGCCTGCCTCTGAGAAAGATGACCGTAGAAATTCTAGCCTTTATGGCCATATTGTTTCTGTTGCACAAGGAAAATAAATATCCATCCATCAAATGTGCTCTGAAGCTTAAGTTGTTAGTTTTTGTGAGATGCAAATGAAACACCTGAGGATGCTTTAGCTACATACCATTGATAATATTATACATGATGAGTGCACCATGCAGCTTGTGCTCAACCTGTCATAGTTAGCAAGTTTTTCAATCCCATAAAACCAACCCTAATTAAACAATGTGACTGCCAATGAAGAAACAACTGAAAACATCTGGCTTTGAATTTCTTGAGTATCATCCTTTGGAAATGTTATTATTGAATGTGAGGAGCAGAGAACATCAGCCTATGGGTCATGGAAAGAAAAACATCAGGTGATTCATGAAGGATTGAATCCTGGCTTCCATGCTCCCCCACAGCACTGAGTCTGTGAGCATGCCTTTGTCCTACTGGACTGAATATTTACGGTGTTGTGCTTGAACACCTTTTGTCTGAGGAGCTGTTGTTTTGTGGTTTCTACCTGCCTGCTTTGTCTTCATCTCTGCAGAAAGGGAGGCTATCCAGGGCAGTCCAGGCTCCAGCAAGTAATGCTGGAAGCTGTTGTCCTGGCAGGAAGAAGGAGTAGCTGGCTCAGTGAAAGCTGGGGAAAAGGAATGAGCTGTCTGGCAATGCAAAACCAAGATTAGCAGCAAGGCAGAAACACCAGGTATGTAGAAAACATATTCCTGTTGGACAAATAATGTAGAATCTTTCTTAGAGACCTTTGCATTTGGCGTGTTTCGTGAGCTTTCCATCTTCTACTGGAGCAAAATGGTAGAGATCAGTCAGCTCATAACCTTACAACACAGACTGACCCTGTACTGCTTGCTAAGCCTTGGTGGCTTTGGCAACAGGCCACCTAGCTGGGTGACATTTGTCTCCACTAGCAGCTGGGTCTCTTCAACAGAGAGGCTTTTTTGAAATATCCCACAGAGATTTCTTTTTGATCACTCAAAACCAGTGCAACAGTAGCAATGGGGTAGTGGTAGTTTGGTGCATTTCTTAATGAACATAAATGAGTAAAATGGACACCAGTGACCTCTTCAGTGTTGTGTAGAAAAGGAAAAAAGTGACAGTGCTACAAGAACAGGTGCAGGAGTTTATTAACTTTATCATTTGTGAAAAAGAACATTTTCAGAGGGAGCAGGACAGTATGAGAAGTCAGGTTACTGTGTGAGTCATCTCAGGGAAGCATTCTGCAGCTGTCCATGAATGGCTTAGAAGTCCATGGACAAAACTGGCTTCATTAAAATCCAGAAAGGGCTACTCTTACCCTAAAGGACTCTCTTCATGCATTCAAAAATAATTTAACCAATTTCACTTTTGCAAGTAGTAGAAGTAGATTAAAAAATAATTCCCCAATCTGATGGTGTCTCTAGAATGCCCTTCAATCCTTATGCCAGCAAGTTTTTTTTGTGTCAGTGAACTTTTTATAGTGAGATAACCAGAAGTAATTTAGAAAGCAACTTTCTGTCTCAGCTTTTGCCATTTATCAAATAAGACCACCTTTAGTAATTCTAGTTTATTGCTATAGAATCCACAACATGGCTAGAAGTGCTGCCAATTGAAAACATGAAATAGATTCTGAAAGTTGATTTGAACATGTTCTTTTCTGAGGAGAAAAGACAAAAATAAATTCTGTCTCTTGCTAGCTACAATGTTTGTACTTCACCGCGACAGCAACTTTGGTGTGTTTGCTGGGAAGAGCAGTGTCCAGGGGACAAAGCTCTTCTAATTTCAGAGGAGACTTTCATCTCAGGAAAAGTGGTACCTAAATGAAGAAAATATCACTTCTATGTCTAGGTTTTTCCAAATGGATTTCTGGGAATACATCAGTGTTTTACGGAAAAAACATAACTGGGTTTCTCCTCTGGGTCATGCTGGAGGTAGTGAAGTTGCACATCTCTGAAGCAGGGGATAAGTAAGAAAAACATAAACTTAGGAATCAATACTATCTAAAATACCTGATGAAAAATTTCCTTTCAAGTCCAACCAAATGGCTGCAACTTTCCATGTGAGATTATAACACCCATGCTACGGTGCTAAGTAGTTATCCAGCAGTACCTGCTGAGTCTCACTCCTATTAGAGGTGTAAGAAATCCACTGGTGTCCTCCCAGACTTTAAAACCCAGCTGGAAGTTTATCAATGAGTTATCTCAGAGGTGGCTCACCTTAAATGAGGTACAGTGTCACACTCTTGCTTGTTAAGCAGGCTTTTATATAAGTGTTATGGTTACCATAGAAACATAACTAAATCCTTCCTCCAGCATAATCCCCAAAAGCTTTCACAGGCCTGGAAAATACACAGAGAATACTCAAATCATTTTTTATGCTGACAAAAAGAATGCCACAGTTGTCACCCAGTCAAGTTTCTCACGTGGGGCAAAATAAGTGTAAATCCCACACAGCAGAATTGCCTTGCAGCACTCCGATATTTTTCTGGAATCCCATCTCCCTGCAAGTTCAGTTTCAAAAAGCTCTAGAGCAACCTTCCAGAACTGTGCAAGCTATAGGTGGGAAAGACCTTAATTGTGTTCCCAAAGCATGTTGGTGAGTGCAAACCCCACGAGAACAGAGACAGTAATTACACTGATGATCCCTTTCCCAGGCCCATATGGCTTCCAGACGTGCATTTTCAAATGTTCTCCATAATGACTTTTAAATATTCTCCTTAACAGCTGGGACTAGCAGCATGTAACAGGGATTCTCTGGGCAGGAGGATTTCCACCTAACAGTCTGTTTCCTCCTGTGCAGTTTCACCCCATTTCTCTTAGCAGTTTAGGACCCCGTTCACTTTCCTAGGTCATGGTTGAAGGCTTCCTTTAGCTTGGAGAAAAGGAGACTCAGGAGGTACTTTAGTGCTCTCCGAAAGGAGATTACAGCCAAGTAGAGATTAGTCATTTCTCCCAGGCAACCAGGGACAGGACAGGAGGAAATGTCCTCAAGTTGTGTCAGGGGATGTTCAGGTTGAACATGAGGAAGAATTTTTTCCAATGGGTGGTCAAGCACTGGAACAGGCCACCCAGGGAGGTGGTGGAGTCACCAACTCTGGAAGTGTTCAAGAAATGACTGGACATGGCACTTAGTGCTGTAGTTATTTGAATAATGGTGTTTGGTCAAAGGTTGGACTTGATGACCTTGGGGGTCTTTTCCAGCCTCAATGATCCTCATCCTAGGAGGATGACTTCTTACAGATCTGTGTTTAACCCTGCCTTCTCTTTTAGTGTCTTCAAGAATGTGAGTGGGGAAAGTTGAAATAAAATCCAGACAAAACTCTAGTGATTCATCTAGTTAATACTGTATAAAGTTCTCTTTTTTTGAAGTTTAGATACACAATGCTGCTGCAATCCATTTAAGCAACTGAACATAAGTTTAATGCAGGTGCATGAATAGTTTGTCACTTTCAAACCTTAAAATTAAACAGAAGCAGGTGTTGGGCTGAATTTGCTTGCTAGAATTATTTACTGTGAATGACAGATATATGAACTGCAGTGCCCTCAGGTGGAACTTACCTGAGTGAATACGGACACTGGTAATTTATAGTCCATCAGTAACTATGTCCTTATCTTCTGCTTGTGTTACGGAAGCAGGTGGAATGTTTAGTGATAACCTAACCCTGTTTGTTCTCTCTTTAAAGGGTAAAATGCAGTTCTTTCAGCTTGGAGTTAGGTTATACATTCCAGGCAGAGAAAGAAGAATCTTCCAAGGAGCTGATTCAGGCTGCTGGCTGTGGGTGACCCATGGGTGCTAATGGCAAGGGATGGCTTGGTGACAGCCCCCCAGACACTGGGGGCTCTCTGTGCACTCAGTCCCTTCTGCAGGGCAGATGGCCTCGTCCACAGCCAGGAGACAGGTGGGTGTCAAGAGCCAGACACAAAACTCCTAGGCTCTGCAGGATCTCCACTTCGTGTGGGAGCACAGAACAGTTGTCAGCTCTCTTTACATCCCTCCGAGTGAACTCAGTGCCTTTCCAGCTGGGCTAAAGCAGGAATGGCTGGTAGAGACCCGAGGAATGGCAGCTGCTCTGGGGACTCTGCTTCCATGGGGAAAATCCCTCCCTGGTTCACTGGCTGTGCTGCACAATTTCCTTGGGGCAGAGCAGACAGGGAGGGAGAAGGGCTTTCATGCTCCTGGCATGGGGAGAGGAGGGGCCGAGCAGCTCTAGCTAGAGCTGTCCTCCTTCATCCTGGGGGTGACACCCATCTCATGAGGACTGCTTAAGGGCAGGGAGCGGGGCTTGAGAGGGGACACAGACACTGTCTTGAAGCTAAAACAGATTGAGAACAAGCTGTGAGATGAGCTATTGTTTAATGTCCCCATACTTACCTCCAAGAATAAGAGTTGCTTCATGATTTTTTTTTTTTAATCAATTAATTCAAACTGTAGTCAAGATAGCTTAATGTCAGAAAGTCCCAGGCGTATCCTAGGAGCTGGTTGGGAACTCTCCAGGGGTGATCTACACATCTCTGGCAGGGTTATGTTCCAGTCAAGCTGTTGAACCTCCAGGTGAAGGGACTGATGGAGGAGCTGAACCCACTACACAGCATCAGGTAGGGTGAAGGGAAACTGTCCCTTGAGGCAAGACCCCAAGGTCTATGTCACATGGAAGAAGGGATGGCAAAGAGCAATCCCTGAACAAGTAGAGGATGGGGTCTCCTGTGGTGGGACTGCCTGGATGCTTGTGAGCTATTCCAGCAGGAGAAAAGCTCCTTCACCACCTGGGCGGGACCTCAGTAGGTGAGAGCAGGTTTTATTGGGGTAGGAGTCTAAACTGGTTGAGCCTAATCCTCAGTCTGGAGCAGTGGGAACCTCTGAAGTGTTTGTCACCTCCAAGGAGCTTCCTGCTGCTCTGGTTCTGCTCCTTTGCACTGAGCTTTGCTAAGAAGAAGCTGATCTGGGTGCATGCTCCTGAGCTGCAGGTATCAGAAGGTAGCTGTGGGTAGCACTGTTAGATGTGTTATATGTGTTCCCACTGTGAGAAACCATCCTGATCTCAAATAGCCTAGAGTCATTCAATACAGGGAAAACATGGATAGGCAATGGTGGGTAGTGAGGTAATGTTTTTGATGATGTCCAAAATATCGGTAGAAGAAATTCTGGCATAAAAACTGCAGGAAAACCAGAAGTGGATAAAGAAAGCAATTGCAATTTAAACTCCTCTTCCCAAGGAGACCTGTGGTCTTTTTGGATAGATATTTATAGTATGCAGTCTGCATTATAATCATCCTTTGAGAGACTAAGCTTCACAGGCTGAATAAAGAACAGTAATACAATGATGTAATTTAATTAGAACGTATTTCTTATAGCAACATGACAAGTGTCCTGTTTCCATTCACCCTGGAAGCTGTGTCCTTGATTTCAGCACTGATAGTGATGCTGCAGGAGCAGCATCAAACTGGTGGTGATATGGAGATCCAGGCTCCCTGCTGTGCTGGGATGGATGCACCAGCCAGGAACGGCACTGCCTGACTGCATCACCTCTGGATGCAGGGAAATACAGTCCACAGCCATGGCCCTTGATGGCTTTGTGATATGTCTGATGAAAAGTGGGTCTCTGAGACATGTTCTTATGAACCTTTCTCCCAGTTTCTGCTAGAGACCATTAAATAAGAGGAGCCACTGTCAGGTAAGATACGTACCCCAATTAAACAAGGAACAGAGAGCTCAGCAGAAAGAAAGTGCTTCTCTAGCACTACTGCAAGTGCATGCCACGTCATGGGATTGTGAGAGGAAGGAAAATACATCACAAAACGCTACAAGCAGAAGTTGAATCCTTACTGAAGACCAGAGGCATGCAAATGCCAACGTCTCCCTTTCAAGATTTAGAGCTACCTAAGAAGATAAAGCTATTAAGCAGGTAAGCTGCAAGTCAGGTCTCATCCTGTGGCTGATCCAAATGGCCAAAGCTGGATGACACTAACTTCATCTGAGGTGAGGTGATGCCACCAGCTCTCCCGAGACATAGGACTGCAGAGATATTCCAGATCTGGTGAGGAGTTCTGGTCAGATTTTTTCAGATGTGAAAGGAGTGGAGCAACAAGTGAAAATCTTGATCCACCTTAGAAGGGAAGTTCACTGTCCCTATGACAAAACAGACCAGTCATTGCCTGCAGCACTTGTCAGCTTCCTTAAAGATCCTAGACACACTGGGGCACATCTAACATATCAAGAACTTCCAGAGTGCTAAGAATGTATACTTTCCTTCTTTGTAGCAACATTAGCCACAAAGAAGTCCAATTTCTGCTTAGATTAAAGGACAAAGGCCCCTAAGAATCCAACATGTTGGGAAAGAACTGTTTGGAGCCACATAACAGCAGCTTAGATGACTATTTACTGTGATGTTGCAGTCTGAAGTGAATATTTACTGTGATGTTGCAGTCTGAAGTGAGTATTGCTTTTATGACCAAATTTTGATCTGGCACCCAGTGCCTCTTTGCTAAGTGAGCCAAGGACCAATTTGGTTTAGAGCTTGATATGGGGATGCTCTAAAGCCTGAGTACTTTTTCTGGACTTCTGCTAAGCAAAAGTAGAGCTCTTTCCATGAACTCTTTCTGTCAGTCGTCATGAGGGTACCAAGTGCTTTCCTACAGCATTTTTCTCTTGTGGACCCTGAGAATCATCTCTAGGCAATCTCTGAAAGAAGTACTGGTTGGTGTATTCCCAGTCCCACTCACAGAAAAGGAATCACTGGAATTTGAGACGTGCCATCCATGTGCTCACTCACCCTGCACCCTCTTTACTGTGTCTCTTGGAACCCTGAATCGTGCAGATGATGGCTGTGTGCCAGCACAGACAGCAGTCCAGACATTCGTCACCATGTGGAGCACTGAGGCCATAAGATTCATCTGAACTCACCAAGGCACAGCAAAAGCAGAAGGCCTCCAAAGGCAGAAGTCTCCTTCTGCATGCTGTTGCAGGGAAGGAGGAGAATGGGTTGGTGGGAAGGGCAAGAAACCTCCTGAAAATCTACCTCACCTGCAGGAGCATCTCTGTGACATCTTGCCTCTGCCAGGTTGTTGCCTTCACCCCCACAAAGTGGCATTCTGAGGAGAGGGGCACTGGATCCCTAATGGCAACAGCTATCCCCTTGTGAACTGATTCATTTGTCAGCAGCAGCTCTGACTACGGAGCACAGCTCTGACCTGTGAGCTGCCTTGGCAAATGCTGGCTGTCTAAAAGGACAGAGGAAAAGCAGCAAACATCTAACTTCCCAGCCCAGAGAGAGATTCCTCTCTTGTGCTTCCAGCTGGGGCTGGGGGACCGTGAAAGAGGATGTGCAAACACAGTGTGCAAACAGTGCTCTTCAAAATCCCTGACCTGTCTTGAAGTGGTTTGCTTTGTTTTAGCTGATAGCACGAGCCACATGCTCTCACAGACACTGACAATGTATGAGGGACATGACCCCTGCAAGCAGCCATCCTGCTGGGCTCACCAGTTGGACAATGCCTAAGGAAGGCTGCAGCAGTTTCTCCTCAATATTTTCTATTATGCTGTGTGCTACCACACCATATGTATGTTCAGCAGGTGGTTCCAATCAGGGATGATGTGCTGCACATTGCTATTGCTGTCTATCAATACAGGGCTCTTCTGAAGAAGGATGCTGATGTGAAATAGGCCTGGAAGTTGGGGCTGGAGGAAAAAAGTTGAAGGAATGCAAATTGTATGGAAATGCAAGATTTGGATGTGATGGGGTCTGATAAGCACTAGGCAAGGATTTTATAGACTATGCTCTATGCCCAGCTCTGCAAAATGCACTGTGACTTACTTGTCATTAGTAAACTGGGTGCTCTTCACTTCTCATCTCTTTCTCCCTTTAATGAGGATCCATCCTCTCTTCTGGCCATTCCAGCCAAAAATGATGGCAAGGGAGATCTGCATTAACACTCAGTATCTGCTGTTGGTCTCCACTGAGTGTACAACCATGTCCTAGCCCCTCTCCTGCTCCTCCAGACAGCTCTGGCTGCTGAACCACAGTGGTGCTCTGAGAGCCAGAGAGGTGGCTCCTCTCCTGTCCTACTGTAGAGCTGCTGCTCTTCACCTTTGCTCTTCACATTTTCTGGGATCTGCTCTGCTCAGACTGCTCTGCACACCCAGGCCAGCAGGAAAATCTCTGCCATAGATCAGATATCAAGGCATGGCCCCCATGCCAGAGATGAAGACGTGGAGCAACCAAAACATTTGGTAATACTCTGTCCGTGTTTCACAGCCCTGCTCCTCAGTTGCTGGTGTTTTACCAGACATTATCCCATCCAAGGACTGTAATAGCATGTAGGAATATGTGTCCTTTAACAGCTCAAGCTTTAATTTATCTTAGTAAACAATTGTGCTCATCTTGTTTTAAGTTAAATATGTGGCTCAAAGAACTTAACTGCACAAATATAGCAAAATCTTACAAGAAAGCTGGAAAGGAACCTTTTAGAAGGGCATGTGGTGAGAAGACAATGTGCAGTGGATTTAAAGTTAAAGAGGGTAGGTTTAGATTAGATGTTAGGAAGAAATTCTTCACTACGAGGTTGGTTGTCATCTGAGCCAGGATCTTCTGCTGTCCTTTTAGTCTCTGAAGGTGCTTTCAGGCAGGAGCATGCTGCAGCCTAAAGCATTGGGCTTTATAAAGGATGTAGAAAGACTCCTGAAAACACTGAAAGCACCAAAAAGAAAAAAAAAAGAAAAAAAAGAAAAAAAAAGAAAACAAGAAAGATGTAATATGTAGAGGAACTGCTGAAATGTGGGAGCTTCAAAGGTTTTGAGATGTTCAGACTGCTGGAAACTGAAACATTGTTTGATTGTGGCCTGGAAAACCTTGATAGGAAGAAAATAGCAGTTAGTGAGTGGCTTGTTAAGCTCAGGGTGGAGGAAGGTCTGATGAGTTATGGTAGCTGGATGCTCAAGACATAAAACTGAGTAGGAAAAAATAATGCAGATATGAACTTGACATGAATAGCTATTAGAGCAGGCAGACAGGGAAAGAGCATAGTTTCCACCTCTGGAGGACTCCCAACATCAGCAGGATACTTCTCTGGAAGACTCTGGCTGAACACAAATTACCAGGCTCGAGGAGGAGAACAAGAATATCCTGTGGTAGCTGTGACATCTCTGGTGAGGTGAGGGAACTTGCTGTTCCAAAAAGGACTTAAACCCTCTGGATCAGTGAGCAAAAGGAGTGGGATCTCATTTCATCTCACTGCAGTCATCAGTTGTTGTATTGGAAGTCCCCAGTTTAGATACATGCATCAAGCAGAGGCACATGCAAAAAGGCTGGTTGGGTGGACTGCACTGAACTCGACACCTATGGAGCTACAGAAATGCAAAATCTACTTATTGAATTAAATTAGTACCACTAAGGTGTCAATAGATAGACTGGTCAGTTTTCCAGAAGGATGATTTGCTGCCAGAAGTGCCATTTTCCTTTAAAATTAGCCATTATGTACCAAGTAAACCTTTTAAAACAAATATCAAGGAGTGGTTTGAGTGGAAGATGCAGAAAATAGGGCAGCCTAATCAGAGGCAGGCTGAAATCAATCTCCTGCTGTCCCTGACCCAGAGACTCTCTGTGCTGAGATCTCTGCTGCATAAAGACAAGGCACATCCCTGCCTGTGCACTGCAAGGAAGGTCATCAGGGATTTACAGGAGTGACACAGGAGACTCTGAGACCTTACATTTGCATTCTCAGGTTCACCCCAGCATTGACCTGTACCCTAATAGAATGAACTAATTTCAGCTTTATGCCACAGGTTCCTCTGCAATAACAAATCCAGGTAAGGGGTTAAATTAACTGTGCAAAACCACACATCTGTGCATTCAGACATTGATTTGGTGCTTGCCTTGAATTTCACACTAACAAGATAAATGCAATAATTTTAGTATAAGAAAGAAATAGTAAAATTTGCAGGACCATAATGAACAAACCCTTTTGAAGTGGTCTGACTTTCTCTCAAGAAAAGCTACTTTTGTCTGTTTTTAAAAAAAAATAATAAAAGTATTTTGGTGGCCAGCAAGCTCAGAAAATAAACTGCCAGTGTTATGCTGAGCTGGTGTATTAGTATGGATACCAAGAGGCACTCTGCTCTTCATTTACATTGTGAAGGAATGGTTTCACATGCTAATGCCCTCTTTCCATCAGTGTCCTACAAATGGAATCATAACAGCATCTTGCAGTTTTGCCTGGATGCCTGCAATTGTGCAAGAATCTCAGCAGGAATCCACTCTAAGTCCCCACCCTCGCCTCCTGAGAAGTGGGCAGCTTTTTAAAAAGTAACCCAAACCATCTCTGAGCCCAGCAACCCCTGGAAGATGCATTACTTGTGTTCAATAATATTATTTTTGATAGGGTTCATGTCAATTTGACAGAGAACTTTAAAAAGACAGAACAGTTCCTTCCAAAATTACAGCTACACCAGCTTAATTTACAAACTCCTGTATATCTGTTGACACATGGTAATGGTGGTATTTAATCTTTGTTCTAATATCAGATTTATACTGGTTTGGTACACTCAGTGCCTTTCATTGCCAAATTCATCCCAAGTGCCCTTCATTTTTCAAAGATGGGTAAAGGAAACATTTCTCTAAGACGTGAGTGTCTGGAAATGCTCCATGGTGCAGTTTTTTATTCTCCTGGGTGAGTAAAATAGTTGTGTCGAAAGCTCTGTATGGGAAGGGAAGGGAAGGGAAGGGAAGGGAAGGGAAGGGAAGGGAAGGGAAGGGAAGGGAAGGGAAGGGAAGGGAAGGGAAGGGAAGATGACACTTAATTGACAACTGCTCAGAAACTTAGACTGGTTGTAAAATGCTGAGTCTCAACTATACAAAAACACAGACTCCTTTTCCCCTGTGATCCAGAACAGTTAGTCATTCCTAGACACCCTTGAGAATCTGGGCCTGAAATTCTGATCTGAGAAACAAACAACTGAAAATGTACTCTCTTTTGCATCACAGTTTGTCCAGAGAGGAACCAAGAGATGCACTTTTGAGAGCAACAGAGTGCAGGCAGATCTCTTGGTAATAAGTGAGAGTCATAAGTCATAACTTCTGTTTTTGATGCTGCAGTTATTCAGTGCATTCTTTAAGCTATCAGTTTTCCCCAAACAGATTGTATTACAATCTCTAAAATTCAATTCCCAAATACACTTATTTAAAAAAACTAATAACCATCACCACATAGCATTGCTTTCCCTCTTGCAAGCAACAATCCTTTTATCGAGAGGAGTAATGAGGTAAAGTACACATGGCCTTTCTGCCCATGATGAAATTCTTAGTTACCCCAGAGCACCCACAGAGCTCTACTGGAGCCATGGGTGATGCTGGGTTTTGGACTGGTTGGCCTGATATTCAGGTGGATTTGGCTCCTCAGGATTCACAGAGAGCCCCAGGATGAGTAGGAAGTCAGGAGCAGGGCTGGGTGATTGGATGTGCAGCACAGTCCTGGGGTGATTCTTGTCCCCTGGACCCACCCTCTCCAGGCAAACCTGGCCCTGGAGCAGCCCTGTATTTGCACGGGTCTGGCACCCACTGTCAGCTGCAGAAGTCAGAGCTCTCCACTCTTGGGGTGAAGCAGGGGTCGTGAAACCTTGCTGAGAGTGGTAGGAACAATAAAGAAAAAAATCATACATCTAAGAAATTAAATATATGGTCTGAAATATTTTGAATATAATTAAATTGCACTTGGAGTTTTCCCTCACATCAATCAAACCAGCTATTAAATATTTTTGTGTGAACCTTAGGAAGATTTGATGCCACAAATCATTAAACCCAGATATTATAATTTCCCCCATGGCCAGTATGAGCATTGTGTTAATCATGCAGCACCCGCTGTAAGCTATTTCTACCACACTGCTTTTGTCCAGTGCCCTAAACTATTACTATCCATCTACTACATAAATTTCCTGTAATAGATTGTAAGAAGTCCTCTGTGCAGCACGCTGACTGAGTGATCGGAAGAATTGGATTTTTTCCTTCCTCTTCAACATTTTCTTGCGTTATCTTTAGTGACTCATATGCTTCAGTTTTTTCCAGGTGTGCTTTAGGGAAAAATGAAAATAACCCACCTTCAGCATAGGCTCAGCCTCTTAGGAGAAACTGCAAGTTTTTGTTATTACTCTAAACAAGATTTTCTCTTGCAGAAGATCCAGTTAGAGCCATTACTGTTCCCTGTATCCTCTGGGCAGGAAGTCTCTTCTCAGGCTATTAATCGCTTGCTATTTTTTTCCTATGGAAAAACAATAAACAAAAACCCAAAGGATCCTCATTGGTAATGCTGTTCATATTACAGATTAAATTTCCAGAGGAAATATATAGTTTGTCACATGAAAATTTTCCTATGAATCTATATGTAAACATATAGATTTTCATTCCTGTCAGCGCAGCCATTTGCAGGTCTGCATTAAACAATGAATTTCAATGCCAGTGCTGTGAAAGTGTCACTCAGCAGCTCTGTTGCATCTGGGTCTGATGGTAAAAGATTGTCTAAGAAATCTGGACACGTTCATTTTGCCAAGGGATCGTGTGTTGCTGGAGGTAATGCACATCAGATGAGATGTCACACTCTCAGAAGAAGTGCAGAGGCGTTAAGACAAGCCAAATTCTCGGCTGTTTATATTCTTCTTTACCAATCAGGGTATCAGGATGCAGACTGAATTTATAAATACTGGAACAGGATTTGCTGCATGACAGAAGCTCTTGGAGAGAGAGATATACATTAGACTTTTTGCCTTATTATGTCTCAAAGAAAAATTATTATCTGTGTTCACGGTTTAAATTAAATAAATGTGTTTGGATGTGGAGTGATAGAGAGGTTTCAGAAGATGAGTGCTTCAGATAGCACATGCTGAGGGTTGTCAGGGTGGAGGCGGAGAACAGCAGCCAGCTCTGTTTTGTGCTGCACAGGTTCCCAAAGGCTTCAGAGCAGCCCTGAGAAATTTTGCAAGTGTTTTAGAATCTGTCTCGAATTAATACTAGCTCTTGGCTCCCATTTGAAAGCCAATTTTGGGTCACTGGTAACTTCTCTGAAGAAGGAGTGAGGAGGAAAAAGCCTCTGTTGGGATTGAGAGCCAGAGACGTGGCCGTAATTCCACTGAGGCTGTGGAGGCACTAGTGGAGCAGGGAGGGAGGATTGTGGTGGGATGTTGTATTGGGTTTAGCTGGGGACAGCAAGAAGACAGAGTCTAACAGCATCTCCTTAGCTTTTTGCCTTTCAGTCTTTGTGCCTGTCATGGTTTGACTAATCCTTTAAATATATTTTGCGTTTTCATTTCTCAAATAACCAGCAGACATATGGTGCTAATGAGAACTAGAGAGGGTTTGTTTTTTTAATGAGCAAGAGCAGCTGGTAAGCAGAACGTAAAATTAAAAATGGAGGGAAAAAAATAAGCTCAAGGGGATAGATAAGGTTATTAATCACAGCAGAATTCCTCAGCTCTCTGCTCTGATGAGAAGCATCAGGTGGAGTGGGGCACTGGTGACCTTGAGACAAGTATGTGACAGCCTTTTGCACGGGGTGAAGTGTCTGATACATTCAGCTGTGTCACAGCTCTCCGTGGCAGCAGAGATGCTCTGCCCTGTCCCTGTGCCCCCAGCCCCTCCAGCTGCCCCAGACTGTCACAGCATGGTGCTTCGTTTGGGAGGGAAGCCTGAGACACCTCGTGGGTGCCATCTGCAGAGGAACAGGTGAGCACAGACCAGCAGTGACACATCTGAAAGGGAAATAATTGGAAAGTGGGAAAAATTGCTCCAGTACATCGAGGGGTAAATTTGCCATTTCTGAGTGGAGCTGCATTGCTGGGAGGATTTGTGGCAGATGCTCACAGCTTTCTTTCAATGAAACCCACTCCATTTTCTGCTATTTAAACATGTCATCCTAAGCAATACAGAACAATAAGGGAGCTTTCCCAGGATCCACTTCTATCTGACTGAGAGGCTCAAAGTAACACAAAGAGCCATCCTGCCCAGCAGCCCAGGGTTTCTGCTGCACTACACCGCTGTTTTCTAAAATCAAGCCTATTCCATTTAATGACTTGAGGCAGACAGAACCCAGCTCACAGCTCCAGTGCTAGCTCACATTTACCAGGAAACACATGCTTCTCAAGACTGCTGAATCAATCTGCCCTTTCCACTCAACAGAACTTCTCTGGATTGTCTTGAAGCCTGTTCCTGCCAGAAGCCTCCTGCTCACCTGGTTACTGCTGGCCTGCAGTCAGGATACCTCCTACCCCATGCTAGACAACACCTGAGTCACAGGCATTATCCATCCTGTGAGATGGGGAGCCCCAGGCTTCCATGGGCCTTGAGCACCTCCAGCTGCACTGGTTCCACGGCTGAGATTGTCCCTGTCTGTCAGACCCTGTGCCTTTTCCAGAGAAATGTGGTTTTTGTAGGTATGTCTGACTCTTAAAGTCAAGTTGTCCTCTGGTCTTTGCACACGCCTGGCCACGAAAGATAGAAATTATCTGGCCTTGTTCTAGATGTCTATATGTGAGCCAGTCTGCCCCTGCAATCCAAGGACAGAGAAAGAAGGTGGGGATTTGTCTCTCTTGATACAGACACAGCAGTTTGGACAGAGTAGTAGCTTTAGAGACTTTTCCCTGCTGTGGCCATGTCAAGGGCTGAGAATAGTCCTATCCCTCTCTATGCTTACTGGAGCACATTTTGATCCCAGTAACTGTGGGACAGAAATACAATTGTGGTCCCAATTCCTTGCTCCTCTCTGCAGGATAAGGACATTTATGAACACCAGTGTTGCTTTCAGTGTTGGTCGTTTCAGTGCTGACAATGGTGGGGAGGGACAGGCACAGCCCTCTGGCTAACCTTTATTTGAAAGGATCCAGTTTGTATCCCCTGAGACACACTTTATGATGTGCAGAGAAAGCGTGTGGCTGCAGTGTGTGTTCTTGATGTGAACTGCAGCACTGTGTGGATGTACCTTAAGAGGATTTGACAGATTGCAGCATGGACGTTACCCATTGCTGGCTTCTGTGGCATTATTATCTCATAATCATTATGCTGAGGGATGATGATGGTGATTTACACAAAACAAAAGCAGCCTCTTTTCTGAAAAGAATCTTTGGAAAATTATTCATCCCTCAAATTTTTCCCAGAACATGCCCTTAATTTCCAGAGTCAAATGCATGCTGCAGTAAAGTGACTACTCTGAGCAGGAGTCTGTGCCATGCCTTTTCCTCCTTGAGCTGTGTAGTCACCTTTTACTCCTCTGAGATGTAATGAAGGTTGCTTTTTCTTATAATTGAGCAAAATGTAAGGTAGCAGGCTAGCCATTGTAACCAAGGATTATGACTTCTTTACAAGGTGAAATCATGAGAATCTGGCGATATGGGAAAAAGTTCTTGTTTGAACATGCAATTTGAAAAAGTAGCAAAGAGAATCCTCACACTTGAATGGCACTAAGTGCCTTTTTCTGTTTAATAAATATAAAAAAACCTGTCTAGATCAGCTGGAAGAATAATAGAAGCACTCAAACCCTTTAGGGACACTTTTGCTTTCTTGCAGGATTGGATTCGTTTTGCATCTAGGATAAGAAAAATTGAAAAGGCAAGAGTGGGAGATGACTGCTGCAGCTAGAAGCAGTGAAGAATGAGTGCAGATGTATAAGGTTTGGTCCCCTACCTGGTAGCAAGCTTTACAGGAACAAAGAGATGCTGTGTGCCATGGGGTTTGATGGAAAAGTTGGGTGTGAAACTTCAGGGACACAGTTGAACACGCTGGGTTCAGACACAGGGGAAATCATTCCAAATCCATTTGCTTCTTATGTCAACCTTTAAAGCCTTGGGTGAACATTAGCATCAGGCATGCTGTGGCATCCCAGCTCTGTGCCTAGAAAATGCTCTCCTGCTGCAAGCTCAGTCTCTTCAGGAAAAGACTCCACATGGCTCACTCTCAGCAGGACTGACAAGTGCTATTTGAGCTGTTTGTGCTGTGAGATTCCCACAAGCCCATTGTGGGGGATGCACATTTTCCAGATCTGGCTAAGGCAGCTCTCTGTTACTCACCCCCCTATGATAATTATGATGATATTTTTTGCTACATTCTGGGCTGAGAGGAAAGGGTCCCGTGGTGTGTCTGAATGTTGCACAGTGTAAAGCAACACAGTGCTGCTCCCTCCTGCCTCTCCCAGATCCCCCTCAGTCTCTCAGAAGGGAGGAAAAGGCTCACGTAAGAAGGATGTTTATGCTGATGTTATTCAAATGAGCAATGAACAAATAAAATGTTATTTAGGCATTGCCTTTGCTGCTCAGTACATTTCTTCAGGCAGAATTACCCACAGTGGTACTTAAACCTCCTTGGGGGGTCTGTAGCTCTTGACAGTGTTTTCTTTCCTGCCTGCTACTCTTTGAAGAGGAAAAAATATTCTTTATTGTACTAGCACAGCCCACAAACTTGCTGAGGCCCAGATGTGAAATGCTTGTCTTAGAAAGAGCAAGGATGAAAAAGAAATCTGAAAACAGGGAAAATGTCAAGGGAGACATTTGCAATTATACAAAGTTCTTCCTTCTGATTTAAATATTTCTGTAACTTATTGTGAAATTTAATGTTTGTAAGTAAGAATAAAACTCTTTGTATGGAACAGTTGCTGGATAACATGCTTGTGCAGAAGAGAAATACTTCAGGGTGAAAAAATCAATACTCAGAGGGGACTGAATGGCTCAAACTATGGGTAAGGGTATGGAGGCTGCTATGAAGAGCTTAGCACTTTGAAATTCACCCTGGTCAGTAGAAATGGAAACTAATTTCCAGCTAGTACCTTTTCTGAGGCCATTTTTTAGAACCTGTCAAGTTGATGTGACCTCTCTTTCCAATCTCAAGAGGGCAAATGCATCTATTTTCTATTTACAGGGTGTTTATCACCAGGACAAAAAAGAGTCTTAGCCATTAGACTGGGGAAAAAAAAGAAAAAAACACCCTAGCCACAGAAACGGATACAGTTCCTGCAAGGCAGGGCAATAGCATGTTGTAGGAAACTTGCACAGTCATGGATCATGCATTGGAGAACAGTTTTGACTGCAGTCAACCTTCCATGACTTTGGTC
Organism: Brachypodius melanocephalos; assembly: GCA_013398615.1. NCBI lineage: Eukaryota > Metazoa > Chordata > Aves > Passeriformes > Pycnonotidae > Brachypodius > Brachypodius melanocephalos. Next base: position 11,370,387 of record VZSR01003803.1, on the reverse strand, counting down.
AGCCTTGGTTGACTTTGTGTGAGGGTCAAATCAGTAAATGAGAGGTGTCACAAAGCACAGTCAGGACAGGGGCTGCCTATTTGACTTTTGAATCCACTTTAGTGTGAGAGATGCAGGAAAGACATTGAGCCTCACCACCTGAGCCAAGGACAGAGCACTCATCAAGGGCAGGTGACCGATTTGATTGATTAGAAAGGCAGGAGAATAGTATTGACAAAGGGCATTTTAAGGAAGTGAAATTATTCCAGGTGAGCTTTGCTTTTACTGATTAAGAACTGAAGGGCTGCTGAGCATGGACTTATCTCAGTCCTCTTAATTTCTCCAGCATAGTGGACTGGTTGAACTCTTCAAAGCAAAACCTCCCTACTAAAATCCAGAATAGATATGACAACTGTAATCTATCAGCCATAATAATTTCAGCATATGTTGGAACTAGGAAATTTTAGCTAACTGTATCTGGGAACTATCTGAATTGGTGAGGAAGTTTGTCTTTGCCTTTGGAGAAAAGTTCCTTTCTATCCTGCTGCAGCATGATTAATACAGCCCCCAAACAGTATCTCCCTCTCAAAAGATTAGTTGGAAAGCGTTGGCTGGGAGCAAGTTTATGGACCTGCAGGTATGTGTGCTCTTACCTGTGCAAGTCAGAAGTGGCAGAGCAGGCAGAATTACAGCTGTGCCTCATCTGGTGGCACTCTGGGAGAAAGCCTGTTGTGAGAGGGCTTGGTGGCTGTCAGCCCCTGTGAACTGCAGGACCACTGGGAGCAGGAGGGGTAGAACATCCCTCTCTGAGTTCACAGAATCACAGAATCATAGAACATGCTGAGCTGGCCAGGACCCATCAGTATCCCTGAGTGCAATTTCTGGCCCTGCACAGGACCACCCATCTCACACCACGTGCCTGGGAGCACTGTCCAAGTATTTCTTGAACTCTGTCAGTCTGGTGCTGAGATCATGTCCCTGGGGAGCCTGTTCCAGTTCCAACCATCCTCTGGGTGGAGAATGTTTTCCTGATGTCTAATCTACACCTTCCCTGACACAGTTTTAGGCCTTTCCCTCAGGTCCTGTCACTGGTCATGAGAGTGAAGAGATCGATGCCTGCCTCTCCTCTTCCCCTCACAAGGAAGCTGCAGACTGCAATGGGGTCTCCCCTCAGTCTCCTCCTCTCCAGGCTGAACACAACAAGTGACCTCAGCCACTCCTCATATTGTTTCTCCTCCAGACCCTTCTCCATCCTCGTTGCCCTCCTTTGGACACTCTCCAATAGTTCAATGTCTTTCTTACATTGTGGCACCCAGAACTGCCCCCAGCACTGGAGCTGAGGCTGCCCCAGCTCAGAGCAGAGGGGACAATCCCCTCCCTTGCCTGCCTGGCCATGCTGTGCCTGATGCCCCCCAGGACAGGGTTGTCCCTCCTGGCTGCCCAGTTCCAGTGAGAAAATGTCCATGCCAGTTATGGCTGCACTCACAGGCAGTGTAAGGTCAGTGGCACATCCCATCATGACATCAGTGACCATGTTTTCAGTTGTTGTGAGGCACATGTAATGCAGAGCACAGAAACCTGTGAGACTGTGCAAAACTTCACTAGAGTGGATTCCTTCTCCTGTGGAGACTCAAACTGGTAGTTTCAGATCCAGCAAGAGATTCCTACATATTGGATCACTTGGTTTCACTACAAATTGATGGGTATAGACATACCAAATTCTCTTTGCATGCCCCACTTGCGAGAATACCATAACCTGAAAGCTCAAGGATCTATAAAGATTTAGACATAGTTGCTATTCCCCTTTTCCCACTGAGAAGGTTCTTTTGATTCCATAGTGCTCTCATTGCTTTGAGCCTGACCCTGCTGAGACTGTGGGCAGCCTGTACCGTAGCTGCTACTTGAGCCTTACCACAAGTCATTCTCATTTCCTTGGTGACCTACTTTCAGCTGTTTTTACCTGCACCATATGGGAAGTGGCCCTTACCCCTTCCCTGCCTAGGATGAAGCCCTGTGTGCGAGCTGGAGGGCACTGGGCTGTGCTCCCCTAGAGACTCCCAGCTGGCTGACAGATTCCCATCCTTCCTGCGTGCTCCTGGCAGGAGGTGACACTGCAGCCACCACAGCACAGTCCCCTGGCAAGGCACAGCCTGCACAGGACGAGACTAATATCAGCTCATTGTGTTAGTTTCTTTCCTGAGCAAGGAGGAAAAAAAATACCTCCCTTTCTTTGCAAACTGACTGTATGTGCTGTAGATTATCTCCATCATACTCTTTGTCTGTATTACCTGCATTAATCTAGTACAGCGTGGGAAGAAAATGTGCCCCTGAGACCAAGCATGTATGTATCTTTAACTACCAGCTGCCAACATGAGTGCAAAGTTGTCTCTTCAAACTACGCATAAAGCCCTGTGGATAGTGACATTAAGTAGCTCTCTTTTATGCGATGCAGGCATTACATTTTTTTTAGTGTGTTGACACATCATTATATTTCTCAACAAGGCAAATTAGAGCAATGATATGAAGTTTTGTCTTGAGAGCCCGAGGATTTTTTATGGTTCTGGGAGCCTGCATTAAGAAAGACTGTAAAATAGGGTGTAAATATTATAATGATGAGTTATTTCTTCCTGCTTGCTGAGAAGCAGCAGAACCGCTGGTAGAAGCCAGCATATCCCATATGGATTATGTCTATTATATTTTAACAACTGCTGCATGTACTAATTGCTTTTAGTTCATAGGGAGCAAAGATAATGTTATGAATACTCAACGGAGAACTTACATTTTGTACATGACAGCCATGGCTAACCATCTCCTCATCTCCTTTGTCCTTCTCTTGCTGTGAAGACACCCAGGTGGGATCTTCCTTTTCTGGTTTTTCTGGGGTTTTTTTTGGGTTTTTTTGTGTCACCAGTTTTGACGTCACTGTGAAGATGTGCAATAGTCTTGAAATACTCGTTCTGGGGTCTAGCTGCATCCCAACCTGTCCCAGAGGTGCCTACGAGGATGGACTGTCCACGTCCTTCTGGTTAGGGGCAGATGGGGTGTGAGTTGCCAGAGTCACTGTGGTACAACCTTGGGCCTGCACATCCCTTTCTTCTCAACTCCAAGAGGTAGAGACATCATTTAGACTGTGGAAGCACAGCCTTTATCAAGAGAGAGGACTGGGGTGGGGGAGGAGTGCCACCGTGCCATGTTACCTGTTTTGAGTGCCACTTCTCCCCGTAGCACCTGTTGTCAGCCCATCTACTCTGACTAGCCAGCAAGTATCCAGACAGACTTGCTGTGACACTCCCCACAGAAAGGACGTTTCCACATGAAAGCTGACCAAGAAAATACAGAAATTAATATTCCACAGGACTCCTCATTCCCTGTGTATAAACCTGCTTGATTTCCCTTTTCTTGTTTCAATGAGGTATAATTAAATATGAAAATAAACAGGGCTGGAGCTCCTGAGATCTCCTCCTCCAAATTCACTGTGTCGTGGGCATTTGGAGTTTAAACTTGCACACTGCTGGGCACTGGCACTTGCTTGGGCTGCACCCTACCTCCTTGTCAGGGGAAGGAATGGGTGAGCACAACTGCACCCTGATTTTCCTATGGAGAAATCCTGACCAGAGCAGCAGGGCACAGTGCTGTGTGCTCTTAGCTCAGGAGGAAACTGGAGACAATCTCCTTGCATACATTTAACAACATACACACTTAGCAGGAGTTGCTGCTCAATGAGTGCTGCTGATACATCATCCAACCTTCTGCAAACCACAGGACTCATCATTCTGCTTTGCACCCAGCAGTTTGTGTTTGATCACAGCAGGACTCGTATTTTGCCACACAAAAAAAATGTTCAAAAAAGCCATCCAGCCTTCATGTGGCACTACAAAGGGGGAGAGAACATACCATTTTCCATGGTCATGTGCTCTGCTTGTTAACCATCTTTGTTATTATTAATTGCATGCCTTGTTTCTAATTTAAATACTTCAGTTTCTAGCTGCGGCAATTAATTTTTTTCTCTGAAAGATGGAGAAGGAATGTGGTACTGAACATCTCTGCAGCCAGATCATCCTTTAGCCTCCTCTTTGACACAGCAACCACAGTGAGTACTTTAACCCTTGTGAAGTTTTTTCCTCAAATAATTTTAATTTAATATTACAAAAAACCTCCATATTTTTTGTCAGATCCTTGAGTTGAGCAAATTATTCCAGTAACAATTTCTGTAAACAGGAATGATCTGAGCTTTCAGCCACTGCCTGCCTTCTTTGAGCTGCTCCTGCCATCCCCAGTGAGACATTACAGCTCCCAAGTTTGTCCATTTTGACCCTTGTCCCTGGTGTTTAAAAAACCATGGATGCTGCATACCTTGCTCTAGATACAGAGCCTGATATTTGACTGTTCCCAACATTTCATTTTGAATTTCAGTTGCTGTAGTTTAAGGTAAAGCCACATAAACATCTGAAGAATCAGACCTTGAAATTCACGTTTCTCTCTGTGTTCTCTACTTTTATTAGTGGCCTACAAATGCTCCTCTTTGTTCATTTGCTTTCTGATTCTTCAAATGTATCCTCACAACTGGGAGGACAGAGCCATCAAGAGGAGTGAAAAGTGATTTTGTGGGACCCCTGGTGCTACCCCAGGGGTTTGGGTATTCCCTTGACAAGAGGGAGACCTGTCCCAATTCAGCCAGTTTGAGGAGGACTGAAATTTGTGTCTCCCGACCTGGGTGATTGCTCTGATCACCAGCCTTTTCTACCACCTTCAGCAAAAAAAACAAGGAATGGGGCAGTGTTGTGTACCCAGCAGAAAGGTAACAACTTGGGAGCAGAAGTCTGATTCAAAAAATGCATCTCTAACTCCCCTAGGTACAATGGTAGAAAGGCAATAAACATAAATCTGTTCCAGCCCTTAACATTTGAATCTCAGGAGGCTAGTCCAGGTTTGAAATCCTCAGTTTGGCCAGAGATGCTATTTAAGCCTTTTCATACAGCTGGAATCAAGATCCCTAGCTTATCATATCCCAAAGGATGTCGTATCGAAGGACTTGAGATGTGCAAACAGTGAGTGCTAATTTTGCTTTCTTAAAGAACATTTTGTTTTTAAACAGAGAACATTTCATCAATGATATTAAATTAAATGCCCCCAAATAGTAAGCATTCTCTCACTTAATACAACTATTAGTGATAATAAATCCCTACTTACTTAGTGGTAAATTTACTTGCAAACCAAACACTAAATTCTTCTCTTGTGGGCATCAGTGTCACTCTGGAGAGAAGGTAGTTCAGTGCTGTAAATGTACAAAATTTGGGCCATAGTTACTTGATCTCGGGTTTGAAATGTCTTCTTTGACCTTTTTCTTGAGAGACAGGCAACTGCTCCAAATGGGAAGGTGGAAGGACACATGATTGAATAAATAATGGCCAACAGCACACAGAATTCAAGCATTCATGCATTAAAGTATAATACTGTGCACACCGGCATTTCTCATACACACCTTTAGATGGAATGCTGAGTCAGCTCACAGCAAAGCCTGAAAGATGAACTGTTTGTTTTGAGTGCCTTTTGCTTAAAATAACTTAGTTTTATAATTTGATTGTGTAATGTAACAGAACTCTGAAGTTTAGGAGGCTGAACTGTATTTCAGAAAAAAAAGGAAACAAAGAGAATGCAGACTAGATTCCTAGATCATAGGATGTATATATAGCAGATATCAGCTATGGGTGCAAATTTTTTTCTAGTAAGAGAAGTTCAATCAGAAGGTCTTTCCTTTGGGTGCTGGGCAACTTTTGATTCCCTTCCCCTTATAGTTCTATTTTTTTTCTTTTTTTTTTTTTTTTTAAACTAGGCAGTTAATATCAAGACACAAACCACTGGTTCCTTGTCTCTCTTCTAGAAGCATTTCCTAGTGTTGTACACATTTCTGACTCAGCCAAGGTCTTCTCAATGAGAAGCTAAAATGAGTCTGCATTGAATTAATTAGTTCAAAGCAGCCTGCAATGTTTATCTACAACGGTGAATGGGCACTGGGGCTGGTTACCAAATCCGGGTGAAAATGTGTCTGTTGTAAATGGGATTGCTTAGAAGGGTTTGACTGACTTGAAGTAAAATCTATTTCGTTTCTGCAAGTTTTGTGCTATTTTCCTCTTTGGGAGGGAAAGTTTAGATATTCTTGAGCATTGCTTTTAGTTTCCAAGCAGCACAACTGGACATTTAATGGTCTGCAGAGTATGATGCATGAAAACAGTCACTGACACAGAACATTTATAAGAACACTTCTAACAGAAAATCCTAAGAGAAAATTCCATGGCTTATTTCATGTGTCTTGTAATTCTGGAAGATCCATCTCACCAATTATGATCTGTCTGGCTCTTCACTCCTGATAAGTTATCAGTGCACCTAAGTGCACCCAGGAGCAGAGCTGAATAAAAGTAAAAATAATTCCAAGGAAAGAGACATTTGCTTTCAGCATGGCTTTTCTTTCTCCAAAATGAAAGCATTTAGTTAAAAATTCTCATTAAAACCAAAGACAAAACTTCTATTATCACTTGTCATTGAGAAGAGAAATTCTTCAGTTCCTACTGAAAGTCAGAAGAGAATATAAAGGGTATTGAATGCCTGTTGCTCTTTCTGTCAAGTTGGTGGGACCAGAAGGACCTTTGATCTGGCCTAGAGTGGAAGTTCTTGTATTTTTATTTAATCTAGAGTTGCATTGAACACATCAAGAATTGTGTGTGGTTTTTTTGTATTTCTGCAGATGAAGAAATGTAGGTTCCAGCTGTTAGGTCTTTATAATTTTCCATGAAATGTAAGAAATTGCTGTAACATGCTTTAAAAGAACGTATGTGCATAGGTCCATTGTATATTATATGAAAATAAGAAAATCTATCATTGAAGAGCATTTGCTTTTTTTGTATTCCCTCTTGCCCTTGTGTCATGCAGAGCACATTTGACTTCACATGACTTACAGAGTCCATTACGCAGTCCAAAAATCCATCACAGATGATCAGCTGGCTAAAAGTGACTCAGAAGTAATGGATTCTATGGGTTGCTTCACAAAACTTCTAAGATAAGGCCCAGATTCTTTAGGAACATTCAATTTTTGGTCATGAAACACCATTGCTCCTGGGGAAAAAGCTGCAGCATTTGGGTTACATCAGGCTGGGTCGCTATTCCCTTTAGTTTTTCCTCATTTGAATGGATTGCAGTGTTTGCTCCTTTTGGCTTCTCTGCTCAGAGCAGGGTCTTTCCCTTTTTCCTTCTCATCAGATGAAGGTTTGCAGCCCAGCAGCCCCAGACCACCTCTACTGAAGCTGTGTCTTCAGACTGCCAAATGTTTAAATACAGATTTTCCAAGAAACTCTACCACAAGCAGTCTGAATTTACAATTTAGTCTCCAGGGACAGGTGCATAAGAGCAAACTGTGCCCAAGGTTTGTGGACTCTCAAAAAACCAGTCTTGCTTTTGACTCAGTTGTACAGATTGCGGCTCAGCCATAGAACCCCTGCACACAATTCCGTGCCTCATTTCCCTCCTTCATGAGTCCTCTGGGGAATATAGTGCACTTCTGCAGATGGCTTCTTCCTCAACCTGTCTCCTGCAGCCCATGTCCTCCCTCCTTAGCTGTTTCCACGAGGGAAATAACCTAATTTCTCTAAAAGTGGATCCCTCAGCTCTTCTCTCCAGCTCAGTTACCATTTATTGGATATTCCTCATCAAGTGACTTGTTCCCTACCAGAACAGTCAGGTAGTCATTAGTTAGTGAAAATCCAACTCTTAGCAAATTACATGATGAACCAAGGCTGTTTTGTTTTCCCCCAGTTATGCAGGGTCTCTTAAAAGGTGAGTCTCCAAAGTTCATTCACTTTTCTCTGCCGGTCACAGTCAGGTGCAAGCACTACTCCTGCCGTCTCCTGGGGATTTTCCTCTGTGTGAGGCAGCCCACCAAGAACACACAGCATCCCCTGAAAATACTACCACGTAAAATGCCAAGAATTCAGAAAATTCCTCAGTTTTGGTAACTTAAGTGCTCTGTGTATAAAGCCCAGTGTGTCTTAAGCAGCTAGCTCAAACCAGTCCTTCAAGACTGGTTGGAGTGTCCCTTTCTTTAAAGCTTTGCCTTTCTGAGGAGGAATGACAGCAGTTTTCAATTTTTAATCTTTGTGACAGTTTTCAGTGAAATGAGTGTGACTATATTTCTGACTTTTCCTAAGTCTGCCTTCCATCCTCCTTTAGTAAACATATGTCAAAAGCAGCTGAGGCTGTGTTTGGAACATAGTTTGCTCTTCTTCATTTACCTGTAACAGGACTGACTGCTGTAGCATCCTTGATTTGCACATGACTGCTAACTTTCATTCTGCAAAAGGCAAGATCTGGACAAATGATGCCCTTGTACCTTCCCGTTGGCAAGCTTGGTCACCAAATTCCTGCTTTTTTTGTATATGCCGGGTTAATTTGCTATGCATATATGCCTTTGCTTCAAAATCCCTACAAAATATAAATTCCTTTTACCACACAGGCATAATTTTCTCATGCTTCAGCACCATCCATTAACAAGCTGCTAAATAATAAATAAATTAATAATCAATTTAGAAAAAAAAAAAGAAGAATAGTAAGCAGCTTAAGAATGGGTGATATTCTCCAGCAATCTCAGCTTTTTCATACTGCACAGGCTTTCTTGTCTTGTTTTCCCAAGTCAACTTCCAGAACTATTTCAGACAGATGCCCCAGTAAATCTCTGATGTTCCCTACAGATCTCTCCTTGACACAGAGATTATAAAAGCAGTACTCTCAAAGAAATTGGAAACCTTGTATTCTGCAAAAGCTCAGTTCTTGATCGTCTCCAAGGAAATAGATTACACTCTAAGTCTCTACTCCAGATATAGCAAAAAGACCAGAAGGTGCCAGATAAATTTATTTTCCGTACTACCTAATGTTATTTCTATATCTGTATGTTTATAAATCCTCCTTCCTTTGTATCTGCACAACGTAAAAAGTGAACAGAAGTGGTAGGAGCTATGTTTTGTTCTTGTCAGATGTAGCACAGAGAAAAATGTGAGAGAGGTCATGGTCACCCAATGGAAGATGAACAAGAGGCTTGGATTCTCTTGGATGTCTGCCAGTGGATATTGGATGGTGTTCTTTGGACAACTCACTTGTGTAAACAAATTTCTTCTTGCAGCAGGTCCTTTGAGGCTGTTGACACCCACAAAGTTGTCAGGACCTCAACTACACATCTCTGGTGAGGTGTGGTTCCTTGTGTGTAACCGACACCGTGGGGAAGCATTGGTTCATAGTGCCACCTACAGAATCAACACTTCCACTCAGTGATGGATTGGATTGCCTCTCTTTCCTTCCTCTGTTGACTTACAACTTCATTTAACGTTATGGAGAAATTGTGAAACAGAACCCTCAAACTCCAAGTGTTAAATTACCAAAGATTTTCATGTGAGCAATTATACAGTGCAACAGGGTATTTTTAAGCATCTCCCTCTAATCTAGGCTGTGATGAGTATATTCCTACCCTGGAAAGCAAAATAAAATTGAA
>VZSR01003803.1:11231980-11360776 GCA_013398615.1 Brachypodius melanocephalos | reverse complement strand
AGGTTAGACCTTGAAGGAGTGAGACCTGTCATTGGCACACAAGACAATGAAAGCTGTTGTAAAGAGAGCTATCCAAATAACACATTACTATGAAGAAACCTTCTGTAATGGCTTACTTTCTTTAAGGTTAATACATACATACATATATACATATATATATATATATATATATATATATAAAGACAAGTAATCTGGACAAAATGGGGAATCTGGATTCCAGACCTCTCTGGATTGCTCTTGTGTTAATTTATGCTTTGCAAAATTGAAGGTCACTGCTAGAAACATAAAGATTCATCAACTGAGTTTGAGAAACCCACTGACATCACCAAGAGGACATTCATATTTATCCCATGTGTCACCAGTTATTTTGTATCAAGTGGGAAAGAGATGTGCTGAGATAGGGTGATGCATGTTAGAGAATGATTTCAGTTTCAGACCTGTTCTCACAAGGACTGTTTTCAGCAAAAACTTACACCCAGGTAATTGCACAGCATCAAACACACTATATGGACACTGAGCAACACTAATTGCTTCTTGTCCCAGGTCAGGCCAGGTACTGGAAAAGAGGTAACCTTGGCTGATCTTTATTTGCTCGTGTTGGAGTCCTGGGTACCTGTCCCAAGGACATTTGCCTGCCTCTGGTGTGTATGATGACAAAAAAACTCTGGGAAAACAAACTGACTGTGTTTGAAGAGGATCAACTGAAAACTACAATATGTGAAGTCAGAGCATACAAGAGTTTGAGTGTTCTTGTTATGCCAAGCGTTAGAGTTGGAGAAAATTTTGGAAGTGATTGTGGAAGCTCTAGCAGTGAATCAAACAGTGTATGATTCCTTCCCCCACTGAGAGTAGTACTTGAGTGGGAAATCATTTAAAACAGGTGGAATAGAGTAGGTGTTATCAGTCTGACTGTCATTCTGTTCAGTTTGGGGAATCTTACTGGTCCCTAAGGAAAGAGAAATCACATTCCTTGACTCATGCTGTGCTGGTAAAGGATGATATGTTCAAATTACTGGGAACATGTGTTGTATTCAATAGATAGCAGAGAAAAGGAAGAGCTCCCTTAATTAGCATCCCACTTTCTAAAGTACGCATTGGTACAAACTGGGCAGAAATTTATAAAATGGGAAAGAAAGGACAAATAACTGACAGAGAACTTTTTCAGCCCCTCTGTGAGTAGCTACAAGCTGCATTTCTACTGGGTTATCAATTCTTGCAGCTTTTATGCATGATCTTTGTAATAATAAAGGCCAAGAGCAGTTCCTTGCAGTTGAACTACTTCACTTAATGTATGACAAGGTGTAAAATCAAAATACAGAAGGAAAAACTGAATTTAAAATACCTTTTTATTGCTATAAAGCAGACTGAAGTTGTATATCTTTTCTCAGGTTTGCCCTTTAGCTTTTGATGCTCTTTAGATTTATGGCTAAGTGCTGAGTGAAAATGACAAATGGGATATAGATACTGGAAAATGAAAATGTTGGTTCCCAGCCTGAATAACATGAGCAGCCATTCAGTCACTGGAAGATATTCCAGGTTTAAATGTACTTTCTGATGCTTCTTCTAGCCTTACACTTTTTTTTTTTTTTTCAATGCCTCTTTCGAGTACAATCTTACCATGAGATACCTGTTCTAACTAGCAAACCAGAAGCTCAGTTGAGGAAATTACTTTCCATTGCTTCCCTGCAGATTTGTACCTCTCTGTAAGAAAGCACTGCAGCCTAATTGGAACAAAACCTTGGAGCATGAAAATGAGGATGGCTTTGTTGCTAAATAGTTGGATTACTAACACAGGGAGGTGTCATAAACTATACTTTTTTTGAACTGAGTTGGGTTTGTACAATTTACCCGGTTATTGGGTACTTATTATTTACCCAGTAGCTTGGTAAATGTGTGATAATGCAATACAAACTGAGAGCTCCATGGTGCAAAGACCAGGACTCACATTCTTCCAGTCCTAGGTGAAGTTCCATGATGCTTTGGAGTCATGGAAACAAAATTTAGAAATTCAACTCAGTCATGTATCTTTTAAAAATGGAGTGCCCTAACATGACAAGGATAGCAATAGTTCTGAGTGAAGAAGTCTGGGATCAAGTCTCCTTCTTGTTTGAGACAGAACACATTTGCAGTGAAGGTCAACTACATCTTTAAGACATGTCAGGACTGGGGGTGGATTTTTCTCATCTGTTTTGTTGAAACTGTTCCAATTTATGTCAGAACTTAAATACTCTGGGGCCAGAGAACAAATGAGAATATACAACTCACTAAACTTCCTACACAGGGAATTCAAATGAGGGAAAGGGAATGATAACTTGTATTCACCCTGTTTTCAAGGGATATGTCTACATACAAGACAAAACATCCCATAACATCTGTGGTTGGACATTCCATAATGTCTGTCTTCAGAAAGCTGATTCTCAGTGCAGCTGTTTCTCACAATTCATGAAGGAAGAAATCTGGTGCTAATCCCAGACAACAAAAAAGAGATCAGTTTTGTGGTATTCAGATGATTATATTCCAAGCTTCCTGTGTATTTTAGATACCAAAGGCCCTGAAATGCGAGGGTGTTTGGGAAAGAAAAGGGACTATATGAAGTTCTAGTTTGTTTTTTGGGTTTTTTTTCTTCCTTAGTGTTGAATCTCAACAAGTGGTCAGTTACTTCCATAATTGTGGAAACATGAAATTTTTCATTTTAAAATGCCATCTACAAAATATGGATATTTCCAAAACATTTTACTTCTCCTGGAGGAAAAGAGGGCATGGAGAATGAGGGAAATGTGAAGACACTCCACCATATCCACACTGCACATCAGTTTGGATATAATCCATGGAATCATAGAATTATTTAAGTTGGAAGGGACCTTAAAGACCATCTAGTTCCAACTCCCCTTTCATGGGCAAGGACACTAGACCAGATTGATCAGAGCCCCATCCAACCTGGCCTTGACCATTCCCAGGGACAGGGCATTCACAAATTTTCTGGGCAACTTGTCACAGTGTCTCACCACCCTCAGTAGTGTAAAGATAGTGAAGACATTCTTCTTAAAAAAAAATTCATATTGGTAAACCCAAAAAGCATAATTTTGGTAAATAATTTACTGATTCTCCTTTCATCCCTTTCCCCAAAGTGAAGAATTCCACAAACTCACAGGTAATGTTAGAAGACTATAATCAGGAATGCCAAAATAGATTTAAAAACAATGACAACTTGCAATCAGTGATTAATGGGGCTCCTTTTATTTACCTTCAGTTTTTCTTTTGTGAGTTTCTTTAAAAAGAACTTTTCTTTGCTGAAAATCAGTTGACCAACGGCTCCCCAGATTCCATAAGAGAAATCCCAACACCTAAGCCAATGGAGAATTTTCATTAATTCTCACAAAATACCATGGTGATGAATACTGGGGAAATGACTATTAATCATTTGTCAGTTTCAGCAGCAATATAATTTATTTTTTATCAGACATTTAACCATATGAGGACAAGAACAGCAAAGGACAAATTTCACAGGACAGACTGCTTAGTCTTTCACATCGTTTTTCACACAAGTCTTGAGTTTTCACTGGTCTGACAGAGGGGAGTTTGCCTTGGGAGATCACTGGTGATGGCTGTTCCTGCGTGCAAGGTGGGTTATCCATGAGCAATGTCAATGCTGGAGTAAGGATAGTGCCTGGGAAATGTGAATCTTACAGACAGGAGGGTGACAATGCCTCTGCTTTCCAAGGGAAGGCAGGAGGAGACCAGCTAGATGGCTGGAGGTCAGTAGGGATGAATTGTTTCAACACAATTGCCCTAGGAAGAGGACTGAATGTCTTTCAAAGAAAAGGAAAAAACAAGGCAGTTTGCATATCAGAGGATTCCAGTAACGAAGACTGATCTTAATGTGTCAGCTTAGTAAATGTGAGAAAGGTGGGTGTGGGGTTGTCCAGTGGGAAGCAAAGATCTGAGAGAAATGACCATTTTCGTCCCATAACAGTTACCTCCATGGCTGGCAGTTTGGATGGCTGATGCCCACAGCTCCCCCCAAATCCCTGACTGTATCCCTTCTCCCACTGCACACAGTCTTCTTCCTTGTTCATGGGAATAACCAAGGTCTACCTAAACTTACTACACCTGCAAATACCCCATAGCTGGTGATATTCTCAGGATATTTTTCACCATGGAGCCACCAGAAACATTCACTAATAACAAGTTTCTTGTGTGACTTGATTTTCATGAAGCTCTGATCAAATCTTCATGGAGAAGTTTGAGTTTGAGGTGTACTGGAGAGAATCACGGGCTCTCTCCAGCCTAGATAATTTGTAGGATCAGGGATTTCTGCAGCAGTATTTCATCGAGTTCCTGAGGAGAAGGCAGTATGCTCAAACTCTTTTCCTAAGGTATTTTCTGGCCTCTTGGAGCATCAAACTGAAAATGCCCTTTCTGTACAGAAGTCATTATTTGATGCAGGCATGGTAGAAATTCTTTTTTTGTTCCAGACCCTACTGTTATTTCACAAGGATGATCTTCTCTTCATGTTCCCTCAAGGGCCTGCAGAGCTCTAAGCGATTGTGTGGGATATTTCTGAGTGGGATGCAGAATCACAGAATCACAGAATTAACTAGGCTGGAAAAGACCTTTGAGATCATCAAGTCCAATCTACAACCTAGTACCACCTTATCAACTAAACCATGGCATTGAGTGCCACATCAAGGCTTTTTTTTAAACACCTCCAAGGATGGTCTCTCCACCACCTCCCTGGGCAGCCAATTCCAATGCCCAATCATTTTTTTTTGTGAATTTTTTTTCCTAATGTCCAGCCTAAACTTCTCCTGCTGCAGCTTAAGACTATGTCTTCTCATCCTGTTGCTGGTTGCCTGGGAGGAGACCAACCCCCTCCTTTCACATAGTTGTAGAGAGTGATAAAGTCTCTCCTCAGCCTCCTTTTCTCCAGGCTAAGCAGCCCCAGCTCCCTCAGCCATTTTTCACAGGGCTTGTGTTCCAGACCCTTCACTAGCCTTGTTGCTCTTCTCTGGATGCTTTCAAGCATCTCAACATCCTTCCTAAATTGGAGGACCCAGAACTGCACACACTACTCAAGGTGTGGCCTCACCAGTGCTGAGTTGAGGGCACAAATCACTTCCCTGCTCCTGCTGGCCACACCACGGCTGATCCAGGCCAGGATGCCATCGGCCTTCTTGGCCACCAGGGCACAGCTGGATCATGTTCAGTCATCTATCAACCAGAACCCCCAGGTGCCTTTCTACCTGTCCCTTCTCCAGCCACTCTGTCCCCAGCCTGTAGCGCTGCAAGGGGATGTTGCAGCCAAAGTGTAAGACCCAGTGCGATACCACTCATGGTGCTGTGTCACAGCAGCACTGTGACATATTCAGAAAAAAGTACTGCTCTAAGGAAAGCTAAGAATTCATCTTCTCCAGCCTCCTGCCCCAGGGAGTGTATCTTGCTGTGCCTAAAACCTTGCCTGGCTTCTGGACTTTCAGCCTACTCTTAAACATCTTCCCTGATGGAGACCCTGGAGTCTCCCTAGACAGCCTGTTTTGGTGCTTAACTAGAACTAGACATTTCTTACCTTGCTGCAACCATGGGGTCTACCCGCTCTCCACACAGGTATGGTGGAACAGCCCACAGTCAGGGCACCCAGCCCCAGGTCTCCAGTCACAGCTCTCTGACTAGCTGTGGTTTGGTGATGCAGGAGAGTTAGCTGTTTGAAATTGCACTTAAAAGACTCCTAATCTTCCTCTCTGAACAAATGAATAGTCCAACTAAGTTGCTTAGCTGCCATGAGCTCTGTCAGCTCATTCCAGCATGGATGACTAAGAAAGGAGTAAGGCAAAAGTTTAAAATATTAGAACATATTTTTTACTCTAATTTAGGCATGAGCACACTGTGATTTCCAATGTGTGAGCAGCCGCTCATATTGGGTCAAGGCACACTGGCACTATTGTTAGTTGTGGTCCTGCATTTCTGGGTTTGCATGGGAATGACCCGCAGGTTTTGTGACAGCCCACCTTGTTGTGCATTTGACTAACACAAGGCTTACTGGCAACTGCAAGGTTTTACCTTTTTCCTTTCCTCAGCTGCTTGTTCTCCTTAAACTTGATCCTTACAGCAAACCATTCCCTCATCCCACATTACCACTAAATCTATTTAAACCCAGACAACAAAAATCACCTTTTAAAGTATTCTATTAGTCAAAATATGATTAATTAGGGTTGACTTATTTTATTTCTGAATAGTTTAAATACTTATAAATTAAAATTTAAATAATTACAGCCTTCTCCGGATATTTTAAAGAAAGAGCTATCAAGTATAAAGTTGAATTTTCAATGCCTCATTTAGCTTGCTGCAAAGAAGGAAAAGAAGAATATTAAAATATTTTGTATCAGAGGTCTAGAACTGAAAAGAGAGACCTAGCATTCTGATTACTAATTAAGTTCACATTTAACACAAATAAAACATATAGGGTTGTAAGAAAGTTTGACAGGAAAAAAAAAGCCTACAGAGATTTGTACTTTTTGTGCTATAATTATATTGGTACTTCTATATTATTATAGTCATTATCTTGCCAGTACCCAAGACAAAAAGCCACTATTAAATCCTCTGAAGTGGATAGTGGCTGCATATGTATGTCTGTATGTGTGTAAAAGTGTGAAGAGTTGTAAAAATATTGAGTGGGGTTCTGAAAATACTCCCAATTTATGCAATCACTTAACTGCAGCTACTGCAGCTTGAGTTTCACTTTGTGTCTTTGAGAAATCCAACACAGACCAACTTGAGAAGAACCTTGCTCAAATCATGCATGCCTACCTACCCTTGAGTTTGCAGGAGTTCCTCTAAGCCACATGCCAAGAGCAGGCAGATGAATGACTGGCTGAAAACCCAGAGCCTGATCTAGATATTGAATCCTACAGTTCTTGAGGGATGCTGGTTTGGCTCACAGCCCTTCACCCACTGACTGTGAGCAATGTGTCTCCTGAGGGTTTCTGCAGCATTGCTCTCAGCTGCAGGAAATGAACAGCAGAGCATGAGGCTGGCAGAAGAAAGTCTGATACTGCTCACTGTCCCTTGCTTGCAAAATGTGTGCAGCCACAGATAGGGGAAGCCAGTGGACTGCAGAAGCAGCCCAGTCACACCAGTCAACCCCACTGGTTCCAGCAAGGGTGTTCTAAGGTTACTTTGACTTGGCTGAGGTGGGAATGGAGTCCAGTGTATCTTGTATGTTCCTCTTCAACAGTCTCCATCATTCTTGTCATGTTGATTTTTATTAGTGTAGAAATGTTTAATTTACTGTAGAGGACAGAAATGATTTTCAGGTAAGGCATGCAACCATTTTTAAAGAATGGAGTAAGAGTGATTCTTAACAAATATACCTGGCTTTTTCTGGAAAGGCTATTTTTCTGTTCACATTTAGATGCATTAAACTTCTTATGGAGAACATCATCATAAGTTGCAATGATATGAATTAGGGATGAAGACTTTTTTAAACTGTAAAGTTGAATAGGATTGGTCAATTATTCAAATGGAAGTTAAAGCTAACTGCAGTTTGGAGATTAATTTGAAAATGGTTTATGTGTTCTGTCTTCAGATATCTTTATGTATGCAGAGTGTAACAAACATCAGAAAATCAAGAGGAAAAGCAGCAGCTTGGGAAGACAACTTTTTATGATATTAGCATCATGTTTTCGGAATGAGGTTGCGCGCAAACCTCTCCAGCTGTAGTTGGAGAGTTTGTGCATTTAAGCCAAGCCAGATCTCATTTACAGGAGATTCTCCACAGTAGCAGGCTTCCTTTACTGAAGCTGCAGGAGGAACTCTCCCTTTTCAAACCCGCTCTGCCTGTCTCTGACAAAGAAGCCAGTCAAGCTGTGCTGATCATTCTGCTCATCAGGAGAGCAGGGAAGGCCTGCAGGGAGGAGAGGATCAGAGTTACTGAGCCATTGTCTAATGTTGGCCATGGGGTTCAGGTGTCACAGGGAGGCCTAGGGAGGCTCATGGCCCCACACAGACACTGCAATAGCATATCATCACATCACAGAACCACAGAATGTCTTGGATTGGAAGGAATGAAACAATCATTCAGTTCCAACCCCCCTGCCATGGGCGGGGACACCTTCCACAACAGCAGGTTTCTCAAACGCCCTTGCACACTTCTAAGGATAGGGTATCCACAGCTTCTCTGGACAACAGCTTCTACGGCATCTTCCATGAAAATCAGAATAAAAAATGCTATCGCTACATCAAGCAAAGGTCTCAGGCAGGTTTCCAGGTGTAAGATTTCGGTTTAGGAGTTTTTCTTCCTTAGCGCTCAAATTAACAATACTTTGGTCATACATGGCTAGCAGTTGGTAGATATCTCCGGTTTGAAATCCATAGTATTTGTTTTCTAATCTGCTCTCATTAATTAGCTTGAGGAGCCACAGCCAGCCTGTCTGTGTGATCAGGTAATCCTCTGTCAAGCTGCCACTGTGGTCTGTGCCTTCTCTCCTCTCTCCAACCACCTCCTGACCCAATACTTGCTTTACAAAATGCTACTGCTGGGTGGATTAGCTGCAGAGCAGTTTCCTCACTGACACCAGAGCTCATGCCAGGCACAGCCCTGTGCACCATTTGGGGCTTCTCCTACAGCAGATAAAGAATATCCCCCTTGATATCATCTGTGTTTTGTTAATGTATCAGCAAAGAAGCCAAACGACAGCATATTTTTTCTGTCTCTTGGGGCATTAAAACATCCAAGAGACAGAGAAAAGTGTTATTCTGGAGACTAGTCCATGGTTGTGGAGTCCGTAAAAGGAAATTTATAGTGAGAGGTGAATGCTGGGACTTGGGTGCCTGCTGCCATGCACTCACGAAATATATTTTCCATGTGAAGGCCTCCTGGAGGGACCTCTGCTGAAGCTATCAGCAGCAGAGTGGCACTGTCAGTGTTTGTTTCACTGAGATGGTCAGTAGTTTTGGTGGTAATAGCCTTTCCACCCTCCCTGCAGCCCTTGGCAGGCAGAGCCCTTCTTTGTTCCCCTCACCAGCCTCTCTGCCCGGCAAGCAGAGCAGAAGAGCCTGGGGTGATGGCAGGAGGTAGGGGAGCAACAGCAGGATTTTGGGCAAGCAGCAGCATCTCAGTGCAAGGGGAATTGAGGTGGGAAGAGAGGACAGAATCATGCAATCATGGAATCATATAATCCAGTGAGTTGGAAGGGATCCCACAGGATCATTGTGTTCAGCTCCTGGCCCTGCACAGGGCACCCCCAAGAGTCACACCAGGTGCCTGAGAGTATTTTCCAAACGCTTCTTGAACTCTTGTCAGGCTTGTTGCTGACATCACTTCCCTGGGGAGCCTGTTCCAGTGCCCTTCCCCTTTCTGGGTGAAAAACCTTTTCCTGATATGCAACCCAAACCTCCTCTGACACAACTTCAGGTCATTTCCTCGGGTCCTGTCACTGCCACGAGAGAGAAGAGATCAGTGTCTGCCCCTCCTCTTCACCTGGTGAGGAAGCTGCAGACTGCAATGAGGTCTCTCCTCAGTCTCCTCTTCTCCAGGCTGAGCAAACTAAGTGACCTCAACAGCTCCTCATAAGGCTTCCCTTCCAAACCTTTCATCATCCTTTGTATACCCTCTAATAGCTTGGGGGTTTTTTAATATCGTGGTGCCCAAAACTGCACACAGGCATGAGAGGGGTAGAAAATCAGTAGAGTGGCCTGAGGGGAACAAACTATGAACTCTAGAGGAAGGAAAAAGGAATAGTGGAAGGGAAAGCCACAGTAGATAGAATGTTTCATCAGTTTTTGTCCAGGGAAGAAGAATTCCCCCAGCACAGAGTGAAACCAGAATGATTGTAATGAATGGCAGCTCACGTGCATTGGCCAGCAGGGCTGACCCAGACTGTGGAGGGGCTGTGACCACTTTCCACTGGTCTCTTACCCTGTCAAAGAGTGCTTCAGATGTTTGCAGCAAGGCAGTGAATTTTTAAAAGTTACCTGGGGACTTTTCATGCTCAGTTGGACGAACTGCATGCAGAGGACATCTGCTTTCACCTGGCATTCTCTTTCTCAAAAGCATGAATCAGCCTGATGCATGTTTGTGAGCTGCATGGTGTTTCCCTCACTATTAATATTTCCTTCAATATTTACATTTGCCCTTCTTAGCTCATTGCCAGTATAGTTTGCTGATTTCTTTTGGTCACTGTTTGGATTTTTTTCCAGTAGTTTTGTGACAAAAACCCAGACACAGGTGAAAGCTGCTGTGCAAAAAGCAGCCAAGCACAAAGGAGGAAAAAAACGCATCTCTCCTCAGTGGCAGGGAGCTTCACTGTGATTCACTGTGCTGCTGCTGAGCTCACAGCTCTCGCCAGTTTTTTAACTGCTGCAGGCAAAAGCCAGATCAATCTGTTTTAGGTGTTTGTTTCATTGTTGTTATTCTGCACTGTCAGTCACAAAGGCAAGGGACACTCACCCAGAGACAAACAGATGATGGCAATTTTTGTTGTGGCAGATGGGGGTGTGCAATTCAACACTGAGAGGAACTGCCAACCAGAAAGGCCATCGTACATCACAGTATCCACATTTTCCATATGATTAAGGTCTGTCAGGTCTCTGCCAGGCACAAATATCTATAAGCATGCTATCATTTGAATTTTAGAGCACTTCTGCCCAGAGAGTTACCATTTTACACCTGAGTACTCCTTGGAGACTAAAACATGTTTTCTAGGAGAACCCTGCATGATTTTGGCACCTACGAACTGTGCCTCCTGTTCTTCCAGGAAATCTCAGCTGGTTAGGACAAATGAAAATTCTGTCATTGTTGCAGGAATTTATGAAGTACAAAATTGACCTTTGCCTTTAAAATACAGGAAAACATTGGCAGAATATTTTTACACCATAATTGTACAATATGAAAGTCAATCTGACTTCCCTTTGACCCAGATATAATGGCCTTGATTTGTACTTCACGCTGTGATTGTACAAGAGCAATCTCACTCTTACTGAGAGTTTGTCCGCAGCTGACACTTGGGGAAAGGTGAGATATCAGTGTCCTAGGGGCTGGAGTCAATGGGCTGCCATCATCTGAATCCTGCAAAAGACAGATCCCTTTGGTATGGCCCAACACTAAAGATGTGACCTCTCTGGTAGGGACCAGTTGTCAAGGTCACCCACCACCCATTATGACTTTCTCACAACTCTCTGTGCCTGAGTCTTACTCCAGCAGCACTCCAGCACAGGAAGATGACAGTGGATATGCCACAACTACCCAGCACATCTGGCCCTAAAATACATTTGGCTTGGTAGGGTTTCTGTCAAATAGAAAATACCTCCAGATCTGTTAAGATCCCAGATCTTATCCTCTCTCAATATCAATCACAAAAATTTTGCACGTGTTTGTAGTGTTTGTATTAAACTCATTATGTGTGGAGGATCGGGTAGTTATATTTGTAATGTTATTTAACATTTTTGGAGGCATTATACTAACTTTTTCAGGTTCTAATTTAGTATGTTACTGCAGAAAATATAATTTTGTATTACCTAATAAACATCCTTATTAAAATCTATTTGGTGGAGGGAACAAAAATCCAGCTGCAATAAAAGTTTACGGAGGAACTTCCACTGTCTTTATGAAAGATGCATGTAAAGATGAAGTGAAGCATCTTGTCTTTGCGTTGTGGCTGGGGAGTAGGATCATCTCATACAATTACAGCTGCCTCTGGTATGAGTGTAAGTCACCCCAGGTTCCTTTCAGAGTCAATTGAGAGAAGTAGGTATTTTCAAGAAGTGATTCACTTGACCTATTTGTAGCCATCTATTTTAGGATGGAATGATCATCCCCCACCCCACAAGTGCCTATTTCTGTGCATTGACTGTAAAGAGCAGTGAAAGCACTAGCTGAAGGGTAAAACATTGCAGGTTTTCGCGTTTGGCCAAATGAATTAGTGGATCTTTAGATTATATCCTATTCTTGGCTCAGTCCCTAACGTTATAGTAATGGGTAACTATTGGGGCAATATAAGCACAGCAAGGACTGCTCTTTTTCTGCTCCTTTTGTATCTGCCTTTTATATCTTCATTTTCTGTTTCTCTTTTCTCTCTGTTACCTTTCTATGTCTCTTACTTCTCCCTGCAGCAGTTTCTAGTCCTTTCTTGTTTCCTGAAATTGTGTTCAATGAAATAATTAATACGACTCCTTAAAATATTATTAAGACTTTTAAGGTAGTATGCCAGTAGGCATAATGGGAAGCAAGAGAGTTCATAACTCTCAGAACTGCTGTGCTGGTCAGGTTTCAAGGTTATTTGGTTATCTTCCCAGTCAGAGGGATGGAAATATGCATCGTAAAATAAAAAGATTAAGCTGTTCAGAACCTGGACATTGCAGAACCAGAATATTACACCAGATACGCTACATTCAGACAAATGTATTCCAGGGAAGAGCTGCTCAGTGTGTTTGCTCAATAATGTCAATTCCTGAAGATCATATTTCACTTGTGCTTTTACAGTTGCTATAGGTTGGGTACATTTCCTCCTTTCCCCTTTGTTGAGCTGACTGCAGTGAGCCTGGCAGTGTGCAGGACGTTCCAGCAGGACACCTGGGGTTTGCAGCACCTGCAGGGTGGGGGTGGTGGCTGGAGGGTGGTGGGTGCTGGGGCTGGCATTGGTGGGCTTGCACCCCAGGAGCCCAATGAAACCAGGGACAGCTCTACCTGTCCCACTGACTCCTGGCTCCGAACTGCATTCCCAATCCTGGCCTGTGATGCCAAGGCGAGTAGTGGCCCCCACTGATACTTTTAGAGTGGGATCTTCTCTCTCCACTAAGTTTACCCACCTCTTAAGAATGGAAGATGACTATTTGCGCTTCTGATTTTTTTCTTGCGAGCATAGTGGCTTGTTGCTTTTCTCATTTCCAACAAAACTATGCAAAACCTAGCATAAAGAGATTTATCACCTCATCTTTACAAAATTTTGTTTCTTTCATGCCTATGGTTCAGTTGTTCCCAGTAGTGCTTGATTTTCTTCCTGTTAGTCATCTTTGTTTTCTTAGCTGGAAAAAAGCACTCAAACTTCATAAATTCAAGTCCTCTAAAATAATGAAACTCTATTTTTGTGTTGTCTTCAATGCAAAGTCATATGGATGCATTATGCACGTTGCTCTCTCATCAACAGTAAAAGAACCCAAAGTATTTCAGAAGAAGAAATTAAGAATACAAATGTTGCAGCCCTGTATAATTTCTGTTTTAAGTCAAAGAAAATTAAGGAAGAGTTGCAAAGTTGGTTGAAGTTTACAGTGAACCCATTTCTGTTCCAGAATTTGCTAGCAAGATTAATTTTACGTTGCCAGGTGTTTTAATGTGGAATTATTGACAGATACTCAGCTTCTGGTTAGGCTCATAGAAGATAATGGGCTATCCATAGGAAATAGTGATTTCCTTGGAATGGCTTCTTGTTTCATGGAAAGCCAGAACTGGTATCTTTGAATAAAATCCAAAGAGGAAAAGAGAAGTTGACTCAAGATTGACAAGTTTAAATTGGCAGAACTTTCTGTTTGATAAAGTATATATGAGTACTTTACCTATCAGTTTCTAATTTATCCCTTGCAACATCAAATCTGCTTCTCTGCCTGTCTCTCACACTTATATCTCTGTTCTACCAGAGATGAGACTTTGCTCAGTACAGACACTCCTCAGAAGACCTTTCACACTATTTAAAATCCAATTACCCTGAATATCCTTCTCTTCCCAGCTATGTCTCAAGCGTTCAGGTTATGATGAAATTGCTCTGCTCGATTGTACCAGGTACACTTACCTTACTAATGGAAGAAGAGCTTTTGCTTGTTTTATATATATATCTGTACACTTACACAAGTGTTCTTGAACCAAAACGTTACCGTTTTTAATATTTAATGGGCTGTATTTTTTAATATAAATAACAGCAAACAGAAAAGGACAGGAGAACAGGAAAATATGGGAAGGAAGAAGAGAACAAATAATTTTGAAACATAAAATATTTCAGAATTACTGGCAGCTGTGGACAAGGAGGAAGCTACCACAGACAGTAGCACAGTGCTTCTGTTACTTATTCATGGACTTCCTCAAAGAAGTTGTGTGTTTAGGAACTTACTGGTGAATTAATTTTCAGATTCTTCATTTTAATACCAGTGGCAATAAATTCAGCGTTTCTTTTTTGTATCTCTATAATTTTTAATGTGATTTCACATTTTTCTCTTTCATTTTCAAATCTTTTCTGTTTTAAGTAATTTTAATACTTTTGTAGTAAGTAAAAATTAATTTCTGCTATATGATGAACTGAATGGGGTAACACTCTAATTCCATGCACTTTTTCTTAGTTTTCACCTGCAAGGAGTTCAAGATTCCTCTTAAAATCGAGGGAAGTGTTTGGCATTTGAGGTAGTATGGATGTTTTAATGTTAACCTGCTTCTTTCTGCTGCAACGCATTTGCCTTGTGTCACCTTTGTGTCCAACCACTAAAGCAATTGCTCTTTAGTATTTTGACACCTTGTTCATGTTGAATCATGTTGTCAGGGGATGGAAAATATCACACTTGAAGACAAACCATGTGCATGAGGGAAAAACCATGCCATCCATTTGAGATTATACAGCCGGAGTATATTTTACTTCATGGTAAAAAGATGACAAGATACTTTGCAGAAACTTTGTATTGTGCACAGATTAGTTCTAAAAATAGTTTGAACCAACTGTGTTAGCACTTTCACCTCTCTGGAATCAAATCCTCTTTGCTTTACAGAAGCATCTGTGGTTTAGCTTTAGCTGAATCTTATTACTGAAGAATAAAGTGAAAAACTTCAAGTGATTGTATAGAAAACCATACCAGTGACCTGAACTACAGCACTCTTTACAAACCAGGCACTTGGCTGCACCACTGCAGTGAGAGCTAAGATTTACTTTGTCTGTTTAGAAGAAATATTCAAAAAGTACTGTTTACTTATTGTTCTTAATAAAAAAATGTCCAATTCTTTCTGGATTTTAATGGCACCTTTCTGTAAAAAAAAATGCATATTTGTTTATCTATCTGAAAAGTTTTTTAAACATTACTCCACTAGCAGCAAATGTTGCTAGATAGAATATATTTCTGCATTGCTACAAGCAGCCAAATTCCCATTGTGTCAGTATGCACCTTGCTTGTGGATTTTTTCCTTGTAAAAGATTTAGAGGTTGATTCACCCAGAGCTGAATTCCAAGAAGTTCTGAGGATTTCTACAAGGTTCTGAGCACCTTGGCCTATATCAGCAGGGATGCAAATCATAGGATTTGGCCCATACTGCTTTCAGCTCCCCACTGAAACCATTCTTTGTTTGAGCTTACTCAAATTGCATATATTTGCTTTGTAATTGCTTGCAAATCACCTTGAGAAGTTTGAATGAAACATGCTGCAAAAGTGAAATACTCATGTTATGGCAAGCACATTCCAACCCCCCCAACACCCTCCCCCCCTTCCCTAAGGTGTGTGATTACCTCACAGTAGCCTATTTTTTTTTTTTTTTCATAAAATATGTTGATATGAAAGACAACTTGAGAATCCATTAAGAGTCTTCCACAGAGAAAAGGATTGGTCTTTCTTTCCTATATTTTCCATCTTTTGTTTGTTCATCTCCTCCTCCCCCTCAACAGAACATTTTAGAAAGGTTCCAACTCATATTCTGAAGCTGAAATTACACACACACACATATATATATTTGTTTCTAGTTATGTCACCATTACAAAATACATTTATTTAATAACTCCTAGTGCACAGCTTCCCTATTAGTATTCACACTAATCTCTGCATAGAAACATTCCTCTGGGAACTGACTGTCTGTTTTGCAAACTGCAGAAGAAACTGTGGAATAGGAAATTATGGTACCCTGATGCTGAGTAGCATCAGCAAGAGTGACAGTGCTGAGCAGCAGAAGCACTCATATTTGAAAGTTGTGTTCCTTCACCAGAACAAAGTGACAGGAACTAATTTGACAGGAAAATAATTTACCTTTATATTTGCCCGCAGCCTTGTTTGAAGGAGGCAAGTGAAAGTGAAGAATGAGGTTAAATGATCAATTAATTTTGCAAGGACTTAAGGTACAACAGAATGGAAGGAACAGAAAAATGGATTCTGATCTGGTGCTAAAACTTAAGTCACCATATTTTGCAATGCTTTCCAATATTTCTCTAGAATATTAGGAATGTTTTAACACAAGTATCCACAAACATCAGCAGGTTAGATAGCTGAACATCTGCAAAGGGTTCTGAAAACTATTAAGTACATAAAACTGTTATCCTCTACTAGTCAGAGACAGACTGAAGTTCATGTTAAAGATACATGTGATGAAAGAGGCTGGGACAGTCATTGTAAGCAGCCACATACATTACATTTTACTGTTTGAAGAAGTTGCTTTCACAACAAGATCATTTGCTGCCTCTTGGAGAAATAGAGTAGATTTTATTACAGTAGATTTTATCTGGATGCTCAATAGGATCTTTCATTTGGACAGAATTTTGCCTGACTCGATGTTCATGAATAATATCCTGTAGGTAGATATGGTAGATAAGTTTTCATTTGCTCAGTCGCTATCTTAATAATTTCTTACAATCTGCATCTATAGGTATAAGCATGTTCTTTCTCTCCCTCTCCTGTTGCTGAAACTGTATAAAAGTAAAACCTCTTTTTATTCCTTTTTGGCCTTCATGGAAGCAAGCCTTTAGGACAATTGAACCATTCAAAGAAGCTTCCAAGAGAAATTCTTTGCAGTCCTTACATGATACAAAGTTTCACTTTTCAACAAGTCTGGGTAAAATATAGTGGGATTTCCTGTTATTAAGATAAAATAGAAAAAGGTAATCTAATCAGACAAGATGTCCCTGTGAATTAATCTTAGACCAGTTGGTAAGGTGGTATTTCCACATTGGTGGCAATAATTTACATTTCGGAACTTCTAAATTGGAAGACATCTGGCGGGAAGTGTCAGTTTTTGAAGCAACGAAAGTGTGCAGTGTTTGCGGGAAGAAGCGGCTTGCTCCGACAGGACAAAAGGAGCTGCAGTGTGACACTCTGTGCCACGCACACTGGCTTGGCTCCTTTGGTAGAACCTGCTGTCCTGCTCAGGTCCTGGTGAGCTGCTCCAGAAAGCCCTCCTTGTACATGCTCTGCTGCAAGCTCATCACCTTCCAGACGCTGTGCAGCGCTGCTTGCCTAGAAAAGTGCTCCAACGGGTCAGGTCCAAACCTAGTGAAACCTAGCTAGTACTTTGTGATTACCCTGCTTTTCCAGGACTTGCCTGTTAGCTCGTTGTTTTTGCTTCCAGAGCTGCTACACGCTTTCCTGGCACTTCTGGGAACCACAGGGCTGCCTAGAGTGTGCTGTGTGAGAGACCACAAAAGGGAATTGCTACAGATAAGCCAGAGGACTGAGAGAGACATGAGGAACTCTGACTCTCCTCAGGAGAAAAGGCAGTCCTAGCAGATAGCTCAGGAAATTTGAGAGTCCTGGTTTAATTCAGCCTCTGTCTGGAGCAGAAGAAGCTTGTAAAGCTCTTTCCATTCTGGATCCTTGCCATGTATGAAGAGTGGAAGGAGTTTCTTCAGAAGTCTGGAAAACACATCTATTTGAACTCCTGCTATGATGCAGAGATGCTTGAAAGCAAATTGGGTTTAATTTCATATGTATGTACATACCATTGTATTTTCTTTGGATTAGACTTGTTGATGACATTGATATCCTCACAAAAAAACCTGCTTATAGCAGGAAATATGTCTGGGATAAATATGTTTGCAAGAGTGGAAACAAACTGGCTTTCTGTAGGGAGCTGTTATATAAACAGCGGCTTTATAAAACTACAAAGAGTGCTGGGGTGAGGTAGCTCTAGACCATAAAAGATGCTCATCAGCATCTTCCTGTTCTAGTGTTTTAAACGAATTTGGATGGGGTTTATAGGTGACTCTGAGGCAGAACTTATGCTGCCCCTGCTACCTGGTGTCCTCAGGGTAAAATACTCAGGACACAGAAGAAATGCTGATCAAGAAAACGTTCAGTTTATCTCACCCAGTGCTGAATTCAGTAAATCTGCCTCTCTGTGCAAGTGGAGTAGAAATAGGAGATTTTGAGTGCTGTACTGCAGTTTTTGTTTTGCAGTTTGTAATTTTTTAGGTCTGAATGTTTAGCTATCTGAGTGATCATCTAGATAATTAGTTAAAATTGTATGCCATCACTTCACCCTGAGATTTGCAATCTCAGTTTGACTTACTCATCTGAGTCAAAGCAATTATTTGTGCATTCTTGTTTTTATCACTCCACCAGTGATTTCTTTAGCCTCTTTTTTAAAAACCTTTTTTTGTGTGCGTGAAATATTGATGATGTCAATATGTCAATATACTTTAGCTCTTTCCATAGCCCTGACATCTAGTTTTGATCCTATTTGGCAAGTCAGTATAGTGAAATCCCTGAATTTACAAACGGATCTGATGCTGTCCATTCATGTTTCCAGCCAATTGATTCTGAATAAAGTTGTCTTGAAGCTAGATTAGGCAACAAGGAATTCTTGATGCTGCTATTGATCTGCTAGGTGGTGTAAGTCTTGTGATATGTCACCAATGCTTTGTTTGTATTTCTCATCCATGAGGAACAAGTCCTAATAGTGTGCTGAGGGTCACAGACTAAAGATATTTAATGAGCATTAAGACACAGATTCTTCTGCTTTCATCACACAATATCTGCAGTGTAAAACAGATTCATTACTGCTTCAGTAACACACTGAACTCAAACATAACCTGATGACTAGAACAACTTAGACCAATGTGAATTTGCTGCACTATATTTCTGAGTAGCTGAAATATAGAATTGATTTGTTCTTTAAGCCAGCTGTAATTCAACAGATCATTAATGATGAATGGCAGAACGCCCTAGCCATCCTTCCAGGCACTACTCCAGATGGAAGTCATTGGATAAAGAACAGGAAGGTTTGGCAGAAAGTGAAAAAAGAATAAATTCGCTCCACATCATTCATTTTGCCTGACTGCAATAAAGTAATTGTAACACAATGTTGTCACAGGATAACGGTCTCCTGCTGCTTTAGAAATGCTTTGCAAAACAGATGTTTACTTTCTCTGTGGGGAGACATTGATCCCGTGACAACAATCTCTTCCATTAAAGGAAAATTAAGTACTTATAGTTCAGCAGTACTATAAAAATGATTATTATAAAAAGCCTTATAATGTATTAGGTGAATTGATATGAACTATATATGTGATATATGTTATAAGTGCAACTAATGCCTAAGATGGATTAGTTCAAATACTTTCTTTTAGGAGCTTTGCAACCAATATTTTCTCAATGAAGGCAGATAGGACAACGCAATGCACTATGATGAAGTTTGTTTTTGTTATTTTAATCTTCCAAGGCTGTGTGAGCTGCAGAAAAACAGCATTTGTGAATAAAAATAATACCAAAACTCTAGCATATAATGTCTGATGAGAAATACATAGTTAATAGTGAATAAATAAAAATCATGAATAATTACCAATAAACTAACACACTGTAAATAATGGAAATTAAAGACCATGTATTTTCCGTCAGGACTAAACTCAGTTTTGTGAATTTTGCTCATTAGCACTAAGACAAAAATATGAAAATAGATAAAAAATTAGGAAACATTTGCCATTTTCATAATATTTTCCTTAGAATCACAGAGACACAGAATCATTTAGGCTGGAAAAGACCTCTAAGATCATCAAGTCCAGTCTTTGACTGATCATAACCTTGTCAACTAAACCTGACATCAAACTAAACACTTGAACAGATCATAACCTTATCAACAGCACTAATCCATCACCTCCCTGGGTACTCCAATCCAATGCTCAACTACCCTTACTCTGAAAAAGAATTCTTTCTGATGTCCAGCTTGGATCTCTCCTGGCACAATTTTAGCCTATGTCCTCTTGTCCTGTCACTTGTTACCTGGTAGGAGGGATCAACCTTTACCTGGCTACACCCAGCTACACCTTCTCCTACCAGGTAACTCCTTTCAGGCAGTTGTAGAGAGCAGTAAGGTCCCCCCTGAGCCTCCTTTTCTGCAGGCTGAACACCCCCAGCTCCCCCAGCTGCTCCTCACAGCCCTCGTGCTCCAGACCCTTCCCCAGCTCCGTTGCCCTTCTCTGGACACGCTCCAGCCCCTCAATGCCTTTCTTGCACTGAGGGGCCCAGAACTGAACACAGGATTTGAGGTGTGGCCTCAGCAGTGCCCAGCACAGGGGGACGGTCACTGCCCTGCTCCTGCTGGCCACACCATGGCTGATCCAGGCCAGGATGCCATCGGCCTTCTTGGCCACCTGGGCACACACAGCATCATGTTCAGCCAGCTGTCTAATGAGAAGAGTAATTAAAAAATTTAAAAGTACTCAATTTTTTTTTCTGAAGTGTCTGCAATATATGTGGGACACATACATTGCACTCTGTTGTAATATGAGAGAAAAGTTGCATTGGCATTCTTTTAGTGAACCTTATTAATTTTACAGACATTCTGCTATTCATCCAACAATGTGCCAACTACAAGTTGGGGCTGATAAGACATATAGAAAAAAAATCTGTTCTCTTATATGCTGTAAATGTCTATGTCCATAGGCTCTCAAAGGCATTTGACTGTCAGATGAAGCAACCCCTGTAGTACTTAGCTTTTGCCAAGCTTGTATGTGGATCAAGGGAAAGAAAATGAGAATAATTAATTGGGGATTGAATGACTTGTTTGCTCACCTGACTCACCTCCAGGATCTGCATCACCTTGGATCTTCTGTTATCCATTTCCATTTAGCTCCAGACAACTTATGACGGTGTTTGGCAGTTTTCCAGCTGGTTCCTCTATTCAGTTCTGTCCACTTCATATCATGAATCCCAAACAGTTGCAGTATGCAGACTACTGATAACTAGGTTGGGCAGGTATGAGGCTTACTTTCACAAGTTTTAAAGGTTATATCTAATCAGACTAGCCAACACTGCATCCGGGTTTACTCAAAGCTCTGCTTCATCTGAAGAAAAGAATACTTGAAGAACCTAATGGCATTTTTTTTTGGCTGAGTGTGAATTTCACTATCTAGATTTTGAAGGAAAATGTTTTTCACATTCTTGAAAAGAGTTGGTTTGGTACACAAGTACATTTGCTTATGATGTCCTGACCTCAGGAATAGTCACTGAGGCAGAGAATTTTCCCTTCCATTTCAGGATTGCTATATTATAGACATAAAAGGAATATGGCCATGAGGAGCACAAAGAAAGTAATTTTTAAAGCTGCAAAGGTAACTCAGAAGCAGTGTCAAATGCTACTAACAAGTTGCATTGGGAAGTGCTACTTTAAACTTCAAGAAAAAGAGGAAACTGAAGACCTAAAAGGTGTCATTTTTGTCATGTTGAAACCCTTTTTCTTAGTGCTGAATAAAATGCAAAATGTCTCCAAGCAAGTTGCTTACCCTACAGCTGAAGCGCTGCACATGGAACCAGTTGATACTTTGGTATTTTAGCAGTTTAGAACTTATAAATATGTATTTGCATCTTCTGTGCTAAACTATGTGGCTCTTACCCAGTTGTCACTGTCACTGCATCAACCAGGAAACCAGTAGTAGTTTGCTTAACTGAGGACTGTATGAAATGGTCTATGAGAAGGAAGTAAATGTAATGGAAACTGGAGCATGTGAAACTGTTAACATCTTAACACAGAGTACCCTGTGCTAGGGATGATGCCAAAGGCACACCTTCCAGACCCCTTAGCTCCTGAGTCCCCTCAATGGTGGGAGCTTGGCCTGTGGGCCAGCAAGGGCTTGTGCAGCAGGTCTCAAAGAATCTGCGAAAGTGAAGATTTCTTTGGAGGGGAGAAGAAAAAAGGCAGAATGACTGTTTCACTTCCCTACACTCAGATACTGATGTTTTGTTAATCATTCAAGGAGGAAACATAGAGGAGGAGAACAGATCTGACTGAAGGTTCATGTGTGAATTACTTGCATGTGAAGTCGTGCCTGATTCATGTCCTTGGATTGCTGAGGGCATCATCAGGACTGCAAAAACAAAGTCTGTCCATCCCAAGTGTAATATTTCCTGTCAAGAGAAGGTAGTATGGAACACTCTGGCTTTACTACAAATCCTTTCAAGCCACAGGCTTAAATCATCAGACTCCATATCTATTTCTATTAAAAAAAAAAAAAAGAAAAAAAAAAGACAAGTAAAAGAGGCACTACATAAGTCAAGTGAAACAAGGATGACACACTGAAAGCAATGTCCTGGCAAAGGTTGTCGTGCCCCAGTTAAAAGCAGCATGCACAGCCACAGACATGTGCCCCCTCCGAGAGCAAACACTGGCTTGTGCTGCCTGGGGTCATGCTCGAAAGCTCCTTCATTCCTGTGGAAACCTCCCTAGTTCCTTCAGTCCTCGTTTAGGTTGCATTCAGACATTTAAAAGGATAAGGTTGTAAAACATGTCATAATGCTGTGAAAAGGTAGAGTAAAAACTATCTTAAAAACATTGCCTTTTAAAGTAAGTTTTGTTTGAACAAAGGGAAAGTAATGACAAGCTGTCTTCATTGATGGTAGGACGAACCACTTCAGCTGAAATCACATTTCCTTGGAGCATTTTTGCTGAAGAGAACTACATGCAGTTATCACAATTGGAAGGAATCTCTAAAGGTGTCTTTAAATTGACAGCAAGGGTAGGAAACACCTTGTATGTCATCTGAGATCGAAGCTCCTCTACTCTAAGTCGGTCCTCTAGCCCAGTCCTTTCTCCCTTAGCCAGGGCTGTAACATGGGAACGAATTTCGTTTCTTTGCTGTTATGGACGTGACCTAGTGTTAACGGGAACAGTGCTTGCACAAAAACGACAATTTTTGCTTCTGAAAGCTGATGGCCGGCATCCTGTCTCCCCAGTTTTTAAAACGATTTATTTCTTAAGATTCAGCTTCCCTAATGCCATTTCAAAAGTTCGCTGGCGGGGAGCGCGTACCGGCTTGCCCGGCCGCTGGAGCTGCCAGGGAGCTGTCCAGCACCGCGGCGGGACCAGCGGCGGCGGCGGGGCCGGGGCGGCAGCCACGGGAGGGCCCCGGGATCGTTCCCAGTCCCCGCGCCGGCACCGCCGGGCCCCGCGGAGCCGTGCGGGGGTACAGGGCCACCTCTCCGCTTCCCCTCAGTGCAGCTCCAAAGCGCCGGGCGCCGAGCGGAGCGCCCTTGCCGCTCTGGCGGCAGCCGGCAGCGGCGGGAGCGCGGGCTGCGCGTCGGCCCTGCCCTCGGCCCGCCCCGCTGGCTCCGGGGGCATCTCCCCGGCGCGGGGCAGCGGGGCCGCCGGGGCCGCGGCGAGCGGGGCCGGGCGCCACAGGCGGCGAGCTGGGCGGGGGAGGCGGGAGGAGGAGGAGGAGGAGGAGGGGGAAAGGGCTCCAAACAACACGTGATCCCCGCGGAGCAGCGAGGGAGCCGGGGGAGGGGATAGCGGGGCGGGCGGCCGAGGCAGAGGAGGGCAGCAGCCACCGCGGTTGCCGCCGCCGCCGCTTTAAAGGCTCCCGGCACGGTCGGCGCGGCACCCGCGCTCCCAGCCCGGCGCGGAGAGCCGCTGAGCGGGGCAGCTCCGCGGTCTGCGCCGGCCCCGGCGCGGCGGCTCCGCCGCTGCCTCCCGCCAGCCCAGGGGCACCCGCGGCCATGCGAGGCGGCCGCCCCCGCGCCCGCCCAGCTCGGCGCTGCCCGCCGCGGCTGCCCGCCGCCCCGCGCTGAGCCCGCCGCCGCTCCGCGCCCAGCCCGCGGCACCATGTCCCGCCGCAAGATCTCGTCAGAGTCCTTCAGCTCGCTGGGCTCGGACTGCCCGGAGACGAGCCCCGAGGAGGAGGGCGAGTGTCCCCTGTCCCGCCTCTGCTGGAACGGCAGCCGCAGCCCCCCCGGCCCCGCCGACGCCCCCTTCGCCGCCGCCGCCGCCGCTGCCAGCGCCGGGGAGCGCCGCGTTCCGCGCCGCCGGCGGGTCAACCTGGACTCGCTGGGCGAGAGCATCCGCCGCCTGACCGCCCCCGCGGTGAGTGCCCCGCGGCCGGCCCCCGCCCCCGCCGCGCCCCGCACGGCCCCGCCGCTGCCCCGCGGCATCGGGTCCCTGTCGGGAAAGAGGCGGCGGTGCCCACGCCCCCGCCCGGGTGGTTCCGCGGGGTCTCTGGAGCCCGCCGCCTGTCCGTGCCCGCTCCGGCTGCCGGCTGCCAGCCCCGCAAACCTGCGAGAGTACAGCTCCCGGCAGCCCGGTGCTGGAAATCGGATCGGGAGTCACGCTTAGGAGCAGCTGCCCCTTTGGCTGGGTTTATCATTTCTGCCGAGTCCCTTTCTGAATGAAAACAAAGTCATAGAGTGCTTATTACTGGTAGTAGCAACGTGGGGCTTTTTTTGGCTTTTTAAAAATATGTAGAAAGTTACCTGTCTATGATGCATGGCATGCACGTTGTTCCTGAACAATGAGGGGATGTGAACTTGTTACATTTGTAGGACTTTCCTGTACTGTACTGAATAGGGTAAAACAAAGTTCCAGCTATGCGTTCGGAAATATTTCAGCAACAGATTTCCCTATGCCTCCTGGATGCGCAGACATTCCTGACAGATAAGTTTCTTTAAAGCAGACTTTGAAATCCACGACTTAATGATTGCCTGGATCGCTGCACCTGTAGTTGAGAGTCAGGGACCCATTGTCTGTATGCTATTAACATCAGGAGTGAATTCAGGCAGAGCCCGTAAGGTGTGCTGGTAAAATTTTGTAAGACTGAAATCAGTGTCTCAGGAGTTCTGGTAGAGTGGTGTAAAAAAGAAGGTTTTTCTCCAGCCTTTTTGTTATGATTGTGCTATGCTCCTGTGCATACATCTGTAATCATTGCTAAAATTTCCTCTTGAAGTTTCAGCTGCAACTGAATGTTTGTTTGGTTTCTGAAATACTTTGATGTATCAAAGCATAAAACATTAATGGCAACAAGTAGTCTTAATCTGCAGGACAACGGTATCTGCTATTGTGGCATCAGATTATCTTTTTCATATTATTAGGCAGCTCTGGAAATTCCTTATGAATCTCATCACCATCAACTCTCAGTTTGCATTGGTTTTAATATACTCTTTTCTGTTTGGAGTTTAAGTGCTGGACGGGAGTAGACAAGCTGTTTAATGGGAGAATTTTTAGTGCATTTAATAGCTAATAGTCATCCAGTTAAGACAGTGCTTTCCCATTGATTTTTCCCCTCTCCACTGGGAATTTGGTCTTGTAATGTGGATATTAATAGGTGATATTTCAGGTGACCTGTCTTGTTTTAGTATATTAAAAAAAGAGAAGCTATTTAATTTGATAGTAATGCAATGATATAATTAGAGCATATGTTACCCCAAATATTTGAAGTATTCGAAAGTAGTTCAGTGCAGAATTTTGAGATAACCTTAGTAGTTGTGTTTTCTAAGCTTGGACTGTTACCTCCTGGTTTACAGTTTTACAGATAAGTTGTTGGATTTGTTTTCAAAATAAGCACATTCCTTGAAATAAGACATCTATAAAAACTCCTGATAGATCCAAGTCTTCTTTCTTCCCTGCTTGCAGAGAAATTTTGTTTCAGGATGCAAAAATTTCATCTAACTTGGTTTTGATATCCCAAACAACAGCTTTCATGCTTTCCCTGGGAGGTAATTATAGCAACCCTTGTTGCCAAAAATATAGGTTATTTTAAAATTTTAATGTGATACACATTACTTAAAATTTCCCTTTTCATCTTGGCAAATACAGTTTAATTCCCATCTTACACATTTTGGCGTAAATTAATATCATTAAGTTGAAGAAGTCTTGTTGTCGTAGTCTCGGTTTAAGAAAGAACCAGGTCCCCTGCCTTTTCATTTTTCACTCAGAGGAGCCACTGTTGTGATGCTTTGTTATTTTGGTGCTTTCTTACTGAGTTCTGTGATACTGAATATATACCTTCACGCAACAAGTCAAGTTGTCATATGTCTAACACTTTGAATCTGATTATTTTTTCACATCTACTGATATAAATCAGGAATAACTTTAATTAGAAGTAAAAAACCCCCACTTTGCCTATAAAATTGATTTAATAGGATTCATTTATGTTGTTTCTTAAATTGAAGGCAAGTCTGAAGAGAATACTGACAGATGTTCTTTCTAAACGAAAAGCTCTAACACTTTTTATAGATGTAGAGAGATCTTCATTCCATAATGCTATAGATAGGAGTCTCTGTTAAGTATATAAACATATTTATGTACATACAGGTGTGCATACTATATATCTGCAAGGTTTAGTTTTATCTCTTCAAACATGAATGCAGCAGTTATTTGTCCTCATCCCAACTTTCAAAGTTGAAGGATGCTACAGGTTCCTGATGTTTATACTTAGCCGTAGTTTTTTGTGCTTTCCTTCAGCAGTGACTAAAATCTAAATACTCAGTAAAATATTGGTTTGGGTTTTCACTGAAGAAAAATTCTGTGTGTGTATTTAATACTATTGTACCATGCAGAGAGTTCTCAGTGGTAGCAGGAGCTGCTGAAAGCTGCACTGGGCGTGTGGAGGATCTTGAACAGAGCAGGAAGGAGCATCTAAGGAGCTAAAGAACATTGGGTACCCAAGAGGGGTGTCCATAGGGCAGAGCAGCAAGAAGGCTGTGCAAACAGGCTGCATATTAGGAGTGGTAGTCCAAAAATGTATATGAAATGTATCTCCTGTGCAATTCATTCATGAATTAGTACAGCTGTACTGTCAATTGTATGAGATTCTGTAGAGTGAAATGTAGTAATGAAATATTCGAGATATATTACACTAAAATATAGTGAAAATAAGTTGCTGCATTTTTTAGCACTTGTAATCTTGGTCTCAGTTTCAGCAGAGTATGACTTTGCACAAGCATTAGTTTTTGTGGAACTGTGGGAAAATATCAGAAAGTGAACCTTGCTGTGTTGCAGCATTGATTCCACCCCACTCTCCTTACTCCTGGACAACAACTTCTAGCACTTTCCAGCAGGCATGATATTCCACCTTTTCTTTTATATTGATTGTTGGAGACTTTTTTTCTGTAGTAGTTATATTAGAGGATGTAAGGACTTAATCCTCAATCAGCACAGATTCATTTTATGTTCCTGTTGGTTCGTAAATGTTTCCCTACACGCCTGGATGGGTGAAGGATTGCTACTGTTCATCTGGAATGCGCTCACTGCAAACCCTCTCTTTTTAGAGCGCCAGAACTAAAAGGATGGTAGGGCTCACCTCCCACCAAAACAGTTGTGTATTTTGGGGAAAAGTGGTGGT
Organism: Brachypodius melanocephalos; assembly: GCA_013398615.1. Classification (NCBI taxonomy): domain Eukaryota; kingdom Metazoa; phylum Chordata; class Aves; order Passeriformes; family Pycnonotidae; genus Brachypodius; species Brachypodius melanocephalos. Next base: position 11,333,510 of record VZSR01003803.1, on the reverse strand, counting down.
GATGAGACCTCCATCCACATCCCACCGCTGGCATTCGTGAGTAGGCTATGCTGGGGAAGCAGAGCGCACTGGGCAGGGAGGCAGAGCAGCAACAGGCAGAGCAAGGAGAGGCAGCTCTTTTGTCACAGCTGCACTCAGCAGACTGACTGTGCACGTACTGAACATCTCAACCAGTTGCTGCCCTGCTGCCTGCCCAGTACCGGTTTGCTGTGTAGCCGAGTGCCCTGACATAGAAGGGTGGAGGCACAGCTTGGTGCTGCAGCCCGTGGGGTCAGGGATCTGTACTCAGCACATGAGTGTGAAGGTGAGGGTTGGTGGGACCAAACTGAGCTGCCCAGGGTGATAAACCCCAGGCTCTGCACACAGCTCTGGTGGCTCAGGAAATCCTGGCAACAGTGCTCCCTGCACATTGCCCCATGACTGTCGCTGCCCTCTCACCGCCTTTGATCCCTGTGATGTTCCCACAAGGCTGAGTAATTGTGAAGGCAGCTCCTATCCATTCTAACGTGTTCCTAAATCATGTTCCTGACAGAACACAGATGTCCCTCTGTCCTCCTTCATCTGAACCGCTGTCGAATGGTCTTTGGTTATGCACTCTGATCAGAGAAATCTGGAGCCAAATCCAGCGGCTCTCAAAACAAACAGTTGCCCTTGTCACCAGGCTGGGTTCAGTTTATTGGAGATAAATAACAAAATGTTGGGAACTTAATAAGGACATTGATTTATGAGTTTGTTTTTAAGAAATAACTCGGTAATTATATGCACATCATAAGCAAATTTAATGAAACATTCTCCTTTTGATTCCAGCTTTGTTCTTGTGTTCTGTTTTAAAGGATGAATTTTACACCCACAAGGACATAAGTTTTGATTAATTATAAGTAGAGAACATGATACTATATGCTGTTCGTTATCAAAATAATATTTTCTCCCCTTAAAAGCTCTGCTATAGGGAAATGGTATCCTGGCACCAGTTGATGTAGCTTGATTCTTTAAAAGTGCAGTTTAGTATGTCACTGAATTCTAGTTCCTTGCAGCAATTTTCACATTTGCTCCAGTTCTATCTTGACTTGTATCCAATACCAGGCTGAAAATAGAATCAAAATCAGAAAAACATAATTTGTCACTGATTTGAAAAGTCAAGTACTCTGCTCCCATCTAAGAGGCATAGACTATCCCTAAAGGAGCTGAGAGTGACTGGGCATGCATTCAGAGGAGTCTCTATACCCCTAAGCACTACACTGATCTTCCTGAAACACAAACTACAACATAAGATAGCATTAAACTGACTAACACTTCCATTTGATTTTGTTTTCTGAAAGGCCAGTGTAACGCATCACCTATAAAACTGTTAAGTGAAAATCACTTCTGTTATACTTTCCTATTAATTTAGAATTATTTCTGCTATTATTTAAAGGCCCAGTTCAAAACACATTAAAGTAAGAACACTTTTTCCCAGTCTTATTTAGGAAGCTGCTACTGGCTGCCGCCAAATAGTTTGAATTTAAGAACTGTCTTTTTGAATACGGCCCTTTCCCTGCCAGTGGAAGAAAAGTGAATGTAAAAGCAGTGATTTATGTTAGTGTGTAGGCTATGACTTATGTCACAGAACTACTGTAACTTCAAATTGCTTAATTGCAAGTGAATCCTCCAGTGAGCGGAGGTGGGGTTTTGGCAGAGAAGTTGCAGCGTAGCAGCTTATATCAAACGTGGCTCCATCATAAACCTCTGCCACTCACTGTCCGCTCCTTTTACTAGCTTTTTGCTTCTACTGCCTTAACAAGTTGCTGCCACTAGCAGGAGAGGTAGCAAATAGATTTTTGCATAAGATTTTGGGAAAAATTTGTACAAGTATTCCAAGCTCCTGATGACTTACATTAACACGTTGCGTATAGCTAAGCCCTGCTGTTGCAGAAATTACTTCTGCCTGCCTTTCTGGATGAAATAAGGTAATGTCAAATGATACCAGTGCTGTGATGGGCTTATTCACTTAGTAGCCCAGGCTGGATGAGCTTTACATGAGTAACATCCTTCTCAAGAATGTGCGTGTGAAGCATGAAAATGTGGGTGAAAAGAGACACATTCTATAAAAAACTTTTAATTTCTGATTTCTACAGGCAAACAGAGTGGGTTGCTTTTTTTTTTTTTCTTGGAAGGTATAATAAGACCAGACTCTTGCCGAGTATCTTTCAACTTAACATAGACAAAAATCAGTTGTACAGAGGGTCACACAAGAAGTCTGTAGTCAATCAGTCAGTTACTTGATAGCCTGAAATAGAGCTGTGATGTCTTAAACAGGAACATTCAGGAAAATGTCATCTATATGAGCATCACAGTGGGTTTTAGTTGTTTGTCTTGTTCAGTAGTTTAACATCTGATGCAAAGGAAATTCAGCTTCATCAAATAAAATACTAAAATAATTATCTGCACTCAAGGGCTTGCAGCGTAGTATTGACCTTCATGAAATTTTATTGAGTGTGAGTTTAAACATTTGACATATGGTGCTTAGACCAGTCATAGTAATATTTGCTTTCTTAATGTTTGTGCAGTTCCAGGCTGAGTCTTAACTTTCCTACAGTGCTTGGAGAAAACTTGTCTCGGAAGCATTCATATGTTGCAGACACGTTTTCTGCCTGGAAGCAGTGAGCATATCCCTGCTGGGAAAAAGGCTTGCCCAGGGGCACATCTGACCCCCTGGCTGACAGAGCAGAGCGTGGCAGCACTAGTGGTAATCCCACAAAATTGATCTAAATTGCTTTGCAGTTCTCTGCCTCTCCCCTGGGCCGGGGTGTGCAGGTACAAATGGAGAAGGATGTAAGGGAGAATGTCATGATCATTAATATATGCCCCTGTGAAAGCAGTGAGCCCTCGTGGCTGCATCAAAATGAGCATGAATGTCCTTCATTTGAAACTGTTTGAGCAGAGCCAGTTACCACCTCACAGCAGTTGGTTGTACTCTGATCAAATGCATAGTACTGATAGAGAGGAAAGCCTTCTCTTGCCTTCTATCTCTTGTGCTAATGTTAAAGGCTGCTATGAAGTAAAAGGCTGCTTTGAGTGAAAGAAATTATGTCGTCTTGTATCCAGATTCTTTCTACATATGTCTGTTTGCCAACTCTCAAACAAAGTTTTAGGATGAAGATGAAAAACATCTGTGGTTTGTCCATAGGTTTCAAAGAGATAAATACCTATGCAGGGCTGCATATGAAATTAGGTCCAGTTACACTGGGGAAATTGGTTCTTCTTCTATCTCAGCAGAAAAAAATCCTTGAAAAGGACCGACATATAAAGCTTTTTATTTCCTATCAGTCTGCTGGAGTAGCACTGATGATTTTATGTAGTAGATATCGCTTGCATTAAAAGATGAACAGGTAGCATTAGCAATAGATCATCTATTATATTCTTACCTACTGAACACGTTTCTCTCTGCAGCACAGAATAGTCCTTCTGTCTATTCCAGACAAGGCTGAAATTCAGAGATTAACAAAGTGATCACAGCTGGTGTTATAAGATAGCACCCTGAGATATTTATCCTTCACTGTCAAGGAGTTAGGCTAGATGATCTAATAGGCAATTTCCATCCGTAATGTCTGTGATTCTTCTAGCTGAAAGGCAGCTGGGGATGCAGAACTTATAATTTCTAATCATTATTTAGCTCTGCTTTATTTCTTCACAGTGTTTGCCTTGTTCCCATGAAATAGTATTGGGTAAAATTCTTGATCTCAGTGTTATTTATTAAATTAAGGCAATTCTCTGATGTGCACAAGTGTTTCTCTGTGAAGAGGACCCCAGTTTGTATGAACTGAGGAGCAGACTGGTCTCAGTCGCACTGCGCGCGGGCGCTGCACCCTCGCACGGTCCCGTCTGGATCATCGTGAGCTGTTGCAGGCAGCTTGTTTTGCCTCCAGCTGTCAGTCACCCTGCCCTGGATCCCCAGACAGTCCACTCCTGGGGATTATGCATCTTACTCTCTTGATACCATATCTGCTGCTAGTCATGGAGGTCTGCAAGCAGGGTCTGCTTTTATCTAAAGCACGAACATCTGGAATTGCGAAGCTGGTCTTCATGAAGAAAATATATTTTTAGCTCTAATAGAAGCAGATAAAAAAATGAGTGCACCTTAAAACACTCAGAATCTAGAGAGCAAACCTATTTTTTTTCTGATTATATTATCAAAACCACTATTAACCCCCTAAAGATTATTTCTTTTTAAAAATTTCAGGTGATTGTTTATATTGTGACTGTTTTTCCATTTCTGATTTCTGTCTGTTCCTTTTCATTCTCAGCTATTGGGAATGGGACAGGGAGGGATGCTGGCTGTGCAGGACATGCTAGGGAGTCTTCCTCCTTTCTGCATCATCAGAACATTGCTGAATGCCAAAGGAGCCTTCATTTTCTTTTTCAGTTCTGCTTTTCCCTAGCTGCAGCAATTTCAATGCTTATCTCTCCACTCCTGGCACTTGGGAGTGTTGATAAATGTTTGTCTTCAGCTGGAGCCTTGATTCTTTGTTTACAACCTCTTTAATTCAATATTTTGCTGACCAGAAGGATAGGGAGGGAACAGTTTTTCACTGCTTACATGATCATGGGGTAAATATTAAAAATACCCAGACTGAAAATGACTGTTTTGCCATTTATCTTCTTTTGGATGGGCCAGATGCACACCTGCTTGTGTGTGCTTAGAGATCTGCAATCACCTAAGCACAAAGACTTGACTAAAATTGGTTTTGAAATATGAAAAAAGAAATGTTTTTCATTAATGAATGATCACCAGCAGTGAATCTAGTAATTAAAATCATACACATCTGCTGAGTTTGTGATTGAACACTTGAAATTTGAAGCGTTTAAAACTTGTCACAGTGCTGATTTGGCCGAGGTCCACATGCCATGCATGCAGGGGTGTGGATTCCTCTGGGAAGGACTTCACAACTCCCCAGGCACAGCAGTGTGGGGGAGCTCCCTGACCCAATGGACATAATTGAAGAAATTGCGATCGAAGCAAAGTGGTTTCTAGCAGAGCCTGTTATGCTCCTCAGTGCCTCAACTTCCACGTTTAAAAGTTTAAGCACTCAAGTTTTTAACAGCATGACTGCTGAAACCCTTCTGAAGCTCAGCTAGGAGCCACTTAGCTTTTCCAAGGAAAAATCTTTGAAACTTTGTTAGGGTTAAGGAGGAACTGTCTGTGTACCTGGCTGCTCTCTTGGCAGCATTCTATACAGCCCCTTTCTTCCCTGATTCCATCTAGGTATCTTAGGATGCAAAAGGAATGCCATGGAGAATTTGAAACTGCATTTATGTAAATTTAGACTGAGTCATCTGGGATACTGTGTGCAGTTCTGTCACCTCAGTGTGGGGTTTGTCTGTCCTTACTTAAACATTTTAAGATGTCAAAGTCTATAGCGATCACTCAATGTCTCTCCTAGACAAAAGAATGAATTGGCAGTTTATGAAGACAGTCCTCAAGAACGTATTAGATGCCAACCAGAGGATGAAATGAATCACTGTGGGTGCCTGCAGTTAGGCAGATGAGCTCTACCATTTATTTCCAAAGGTGTTGCAATCAAATGAAAGGCATTTCAGAGGCAACAGAAAATGGATAGAGAATAGGCTAAAATCTCTGTCCTCTGAGAAGATTGGGAACTTTATGTTTGATTGCCTTAGGAAAGACATTTGTAAGAAGGAATGCCGTTCAAGTGGAAGTTCTTTCTCCTTTGCCTTGAAAACCAAGGCAGTGGAGCTGCAAGAAGTGAAAACTGAACTCAGTGATAGAAAAAACCCCACAGTTTAAACTAGAATCCTTTTTCAAAAGAAGTTGCATGAGCTTGAAAACCAGGAATATTTCAAGTTCATTTAGACAAAGACCTTCATAAAAATTTTCTCCAGTTAGTCATAAAAGGACTTTTGAGGTACTATTACTCCTCTGTCTTCTGGAGTTGAACCAGTTTTTCACTACAGGAGAGCAGGATGAGATCTAGCAGGAAGGGCACATTTCTCTAGGAGTGCATCTTGTAAACAATGGTGGCTGGGGGCGTGACAGTGGCTGCTGTGGCAGGGCTGCCATCGCGGGGATTGCTGCCTGGTGGTGTCAAAAGCTGGGTGCTCTGGTCAGAGAGCAATGAGGTGCCAGGGGGAAGAGCTGTCATAAATAGTGAGCAGGCTGTACACATTAGGGAGGATGGACAGATCTTTCCAGAGGCCCTGCAGAGCCAAGAACTTGAGCTCCATGTCGAAAGGAAGGAGAGAAGAATAGAGATAAACTTTTGAGAGTCAAGAGTGGAAACTTTCAAATGGAGGAGGCTGGAGGTTGATTACTGCTGACAGCATAACTAAGGCCCCTGTTCCACCTGTGATTCATCAGGTACAGGGAAGGTAAAAGGCCCTGTGAAGAGGTGGGAGAGATGACTTCCCTCCCTTCGGATGGAGCAGCAGGTCCAGCAGAGCCATAACCCTTAGAAGCTTCCAGGAGAGGAGGGTGGTAGATATCAGAAGCTCTCTCCTGAGGAGACAGGAGCTCTCATGTGCCAGCCTGCCGTGCCGGCGCAGGAGGTTTGCTGCTTGCCAAGAGCTCGCACATAAGCGTGGCAAGGAGGCTGCCAAAGCTTGTTTGTCTTCTGGAATATGACCACTGCTGCTCATCCATGTGGCCACCAGTGATGCAGCCGGGGGAGACCTTGAGCGTGTCAGGAGTGGCCACACGGCTTTGAGTGCAAGGGTGAAGGGTGTGGGTGCCCAGCTGGGGTCTCCTCAGTCCTGCTGGTGCAGGGAGAGCGCTCTGGTTGGTGCAGGCACGTCTCGTAGGCAGTCTGTAGCTGTGATGGTGGTGGTGCTGGCAGGGCTGTGGTCTCCATGGACATGGGGTATGCTCTGAGGAGCAAGGACTACTGAGCAGGAATCTGACAAAGTGAGCTGAGGTCATCTCTAATTGGCTGCACAACCTTGTGAAAGGGGCTTTAAATGATGCTTATTGGGGAAGGGGGTTCATTCTCTGAAGATAAGGGTGAGCAGAAAGATGCAGTCTACAGCTAAACTGAGCAGGATGTGTAGGGAAGATTGAGCCAGGCTTTCCATGGGGGTACAGAGTGGAAGAAAGATGAGAGGCTAAAAAGCTGAAAGATGGAGAGTTTAAAATCAGAATTATGGGAAGAAATGAGATGTCATCAGGGTGTTCAGATGCTGGCACAGGTTTCCCAGAGAGGTTGTGAGTGAGACTGTCATTGTTGGAGACACTCAAAACTTGTCTGAAGAATGACCTGAGCAACCAGTTTTAACTCAAATTACTTTGAGTAGGATGTTGGTCTAGAAGACCTCCAGAGGTTCTTTCAAACCTATGTGGCTCATCGATCAGTCATTTTTTACAAATTATTCTAACACATTAGGGTTATCCATGGCCAGATGTCTGGATTCAGACTTATTTTAGGGAAGTCCTCTATTCTCTGCCATGCAAGAGATCAGTCTGAGTATCTCCAGTGTTCCCTTATACCTTATAGATCATCATTTCATATGGAGCTTGGATGTGATCTGGTATGGCAATCCTTGGATTAATCTATAGTTAGGAAGAAAAATAATTTGTTTTACTTTGATTTGTCCTTAGGCACATGAACTGACGTGACTAATTGTGATGCATACAAATATTAGTCAATCATCATAATCAAAACGAATTGTTGACATTTAATTGTTTAGATAACAGTCACTGGCTTACATTTACATTAAATCCTTTAATTTTAAGTAGTCATGGAGCTTTACAATCTCCTCAGTAAATAAGTGGCACTGAGCACCTAAATGCCATTACGGTGGAGGGGGTGTGTGGTTAAAGGCTGTCTTTTACCTCCTTGAGTGGTAGAACTCTGCTTTTGGGAGAGGTCATGTGTGCCATGCTGCTAGGAGAAGGTTTAGCTATTTTGCCTCCATCCAGTCTTGTTGCTGGATACAGAAAAGAGGTGGAAATGTTTTCCTGCTCGTTCTCTGTCTCACGGGCAATGCATTATCAGTAGTGAAAGAAGCAATGCACCGAACTGCCCTTGTAGGCAGCTGTAAACAGATGTCATATCTCTTCTCACTGTTTTGTTTAGACATGGCCCTGGTTACAGAATTACATCTGTAGCAAAATGACGTTCACCAGTGATGAAATACAGCAAACCGAGAAGGTGAGCGTAGCGGGTATTTAACGATGCAAAGCAACATGCCATAATAATTCTTGTCAGAGATGAAGAAAGACTTCGTGACTCCCTGGATCAGTTTTCATTCTGGCTCTGAGCACATTATATCGAGAGCACTGTTTATGACCTGTGTTTTAATAGTAAATCCTATTTTTGCCTGTACTTAATTTCTAAGATTTGACAGGAGTTGCCAGTGAAAAGGGCTGTGAGTTTATGGGGTTTTTTAGAATTGTCTGATAGCATCTAGGTGACTGATTTAGCTTTCAGGAGAGAAGGTTAATATGGGATGGGTTTTTTTTCTTTTTCCATTCAGCACTACAGAATGAATGTTTTCCAATGAAAAAAGTTCAGGTCTAGGAGATTGGTTGTATTGTCAAATCTTGAGGTAGTCAAAATGATTTTTCCCTGATTAAGGAGTGCAGTATGTGTGCCAGGCATGAGAAGGACAAAGACAATCTCTGGATGATTGCTCAGGTATTCTAAGCTGCAAAACTTTTTGAGAAGACAAAAAGCTGTTTTTCTTCTTTGCTGTGATGCCAAGCATTGATGCATTCCACATGCTTGCTGTAAAAACACTTTGGAACAACCAGAATGGAGATTTAATTTAGCAATCAAACATTTCTATTATTCCCTATTTCATGCCAGAGGAGTAGCTGGTGGAGTGCTGATGTTCTGTGTGTAGGGAGTGGGGCTGAGGGAAATGCTGTATGGAGATGAGAAATGGCAGCACTCACTTCTTTGCTTAAAGCTATTCTGCTTTGCTTTGTTACTGCTGTGAGAAAATACATCTCTTCTATATGTAAAGAGTGGATTTTTCTGCCTGCTGAGCACAGGAAATCTTCCGAGTCTCTGTGAGAACATGCCGTTAAATGTATTTGTAGCCCATTAGGGCTAAGGACTTCAACACCTGCTGTACCACTGAGAAGGGGATATTTTTTTGATATGTGATGGTTTCACTCATATGGTGCTTCCATTGTGTTGTACAAGAGAGCATACAACTTTTAAAGCCTTTTGGCACAGGTAACTTAGCTCCCGCAGAGAAGTAAAGTGATTATCTGATATAGAGTTAACAAGAAAAACCTCTTTCAAGGTTTGCATCTATGCTGAGCTTGGTTTTTTTTTTTTTTTTTCATAGGATCATAGAATAGTTTGGGTTGGAAAGAACCTTTAAAGGTTCTCTAGTCCACCCTCCCTGGAATGAGCAGGGGCATCTTCAGCTAAATCAGGTTGCCCAGAGCCCCATCCGACTTGACCTTGAATGTTTCCAGGAATGGGTCACCTAACACTTCTCTGGACAACCTATTTCAGTGTTTCACCACCCTTGCTGTAAAAATCTTTCTTATATCTAGTCTAATTCTATCCTCTTCTAGTTTTAAATCATTGCCTTTGTCCTACGGCAATAGGCCCTGCTAAAAAGTTCCCCTCCATCTTTCTTATAAGCCCCCTTATGCTCTTGTTGAGTGTGTGCATTTCGATTTTAATTTTTTACAATTTAATTATTTTAATTTTTAAATTCAGAAGTGTAGGCACTTTCTTATAGTTTGGTATTATAAAATAGATTTTTTGCAGTCGTACAAACCTAGTGGAGCCTGGTATACAGTTTTTTCTTCCTGCTGTCATCACGACAGATGACTCCTTCTGCAAACCCATGATTAAGAGTTGGAGCAAGGTAGAAAGCTTGGCTCTTGAACTGCTGAATCTGTAGCTTGGTAATCAAAATTTGAGACATTCACAGGTGATTGCTTTTTTAGAATGAAATTGCTCTAATTAGGTGCATTTTGACTATTAATTTCTAAAACAATTAGATGTCTATTCCAAAAGGCGGGAAAAGACCAAACATCTCTAAAATTTCAGTGTGCGGTGTTGTCAGACCAAAATGTCCGTGTGTGCTTTTGATACAGAAGAAAAGCTTATAAATCTCATTTGTGTATCTCTGTCTGACTTCTGGCACCAGGTCAAAATACACAGGTGAGGAACCTCAGATTTGATACAAACCAGTAATTTTTGAGGAATAACATTTTGCCCTAAGTGACTTGGAAAATTCAAAAGAGAAAATGACATGGATATCACATGTCCTTTATTTGCCCAAAGATCTCTCATCAATTCATTTAAAATAATAATAGCCTCAGCAGCAGTAATAGTAAGAAAATAAACATTTATTTACATAAGTATTTTTGTGAACACTGTAGTGGTGGTAATAATGCAAGTAAAGACAATTATGCACATATGTAGTTTGGTGAACACCTATTAAATAGCACAGAAATGCTTGAAGCATGTCATGATTTTCTTTTGATGAACTTGATTTTCTTGGTAACCTGAAAGATGACTGAAGAGTTATAGCTTGTCAGGAAAATAAGCCAAAATAAAATGTATCTTCATAATATTCTTTATTAGAAAATGGTCTAGGGAGCATATAGAGTTTAAAAACTCAATGCCTTTTCCTGGTGATACTTTCATCACAAAATAATGGCATTTTCTTGCAGACTATTTCAAATTAATTATTTTAAATTAGTGAGATAGTTGATGGGTGATAGTTTTTGAGAGCTGTTTTTGAGAGTGAAGTGGCTCCTTTGTTATGTGCAACTAGCCTTATAAGCAGTATTAATTATGACACATTGTAAAATTCTTCCTATTTACATGGTAAAGTAAGATACAAGGAATGAATAATAATATTTCATATCTGTTGCTGCGATGGGCATATGGCTGGTAGAAGATAAAGAAGAGTAAAACTGTGGAAAAATAGTCTGTTAAAAGATCTGTTAATTGAACGGTGCTACCATTCCCTAATCTCACAATTTTTAAAATTATTCTTCCATAGCCTCAGACCATTCGGCAGACTCTTCAAAAGACACTGCAGTATTTTGAGCATCAAGTTATTGGGTAAGTGTTAATGTGAGGTAGCAAAAGGTGCACGGTAATGTTTTGCTCTGTGCCTTCCAATTCACAGCCTTACATGATAAGCTTTCAAATTTAATTTTTAATTTTTCCTCTCAAATTCTTAGAGATGCTTTGGAATAGTAATGCATAATCTGGATGTAAATGGCAAACTGCTGTTCAGTCCTGCTTCTGTACAATCCCATCAGACGATGACTGCTTAACGAGCTCTAATGTTTCTTAGAAAAAGAGAATAGGGAAACTTTTTCAGTCATAGAATATCAGTTTGGAAAGGGACCTCAAAGCTCATCTAGCCCAACCTTTCTTGACAGAAGCATTGTCTAGGCAAGATGGCTCAGCACTCTGTCCAGCTGAATCTTGAAACTGCCTATCATTGGGAGGTCTTAATCCTTTGCCACCACTTCTGAAAGCCATTGGTTGACTTTGCGTTTGTATAAGGAATTGTTAAAACTTTTTTTCTTTTTTCCCTGTAGTTACAGAGATGCAGAGAAGAATTTTCACAATATAGCAAACAGATGCTCCTATACAGACTGCTCTGGCAATGAAGAAACTGAAGATGTCTCAGGAATTCTCCAGTGTACAGCTAATGTACTTGGTATGTGTTTTCTTAAGGGAATTTGTTTCCTTTAGTTGGAAGGAAAGTTTACTGACCATCCTAATGCCAACAATGAAACGAGAAATTTTTGCTCCAACCACAGAAATTTAGGATATAGGCAGCAACGTACCAGTGCACTGTTACTACATTTGTCTCCTTTTCTACACACATTTTGAACTTTTAAGACAATCCAGACGTGATTGTCAGTGAAGGCAGTGAATGTGTATTGTGCAATACCCAGTGATTTGAGAAGTTTCAAAGGCTTTTGGCAAGTGGACTTGCTTCTGTGCAGGCCTTGGAATTATCTCTAGTGTTTTTATAGGGGTTCTGCAGAGCAGCACACTTTTATCATCTGGGAGTCTGGTGGATAGAGGGCCTGAGAAACAACAGCAGGGTGTACCTGAGACATGAAACATTCTGGAAACTTAGATTTTCTTCAGCAAGAAGCACAACACTGAAATCTGACTGTGTATGATAGTTGAAGATAAGTTTTAACTTTCCATGTCAGGGGAATATGGTGAGGTGATAGTCTGCTCATGTTCTGGTCTTTACTGTTCTATCCTGCTGACTTAAAATACTTTTGGAGGATATGCATGGTGTATCTGTCTTTTGTACTGCAAAGTGTTAAAGAGACTTGGTGTGCTCTGTGAAACAGCAAACAGGATCTAGTTTAGAGATGATTGTGTTTCACTGATGTTTAAAATGTCTTTTTTTTTTGCTATCCAGTGCCTTATTCTGTAAAATGCTAGGTGCTGTTAGGGGTATTCTGCGTGACTTTAACTGCTGCTAGAAGGAGATTGCATTTTGTATTTTGCACATGTGGTCATGGAGAGAATTCAGAACAAACTAAATTCTAAATTCTACCTTTTTTTCCTAATTTTAAAATATTTGCATGCAAGCTCTCTAAAAACAAATGCTATGAGTGATAAGGCAGGACTCATGCAAAACAGAGACTTTTCATGTTATCAGGTGCATATTAATATTATAAAAAGCCAGTTTAGACATTCAGTACTTGTTTCACCATGACACAAAGTATGTGTTCTAAGAAACAGTTATGAATAATTTTTCACCTTCACGGTGCTTTTAAAGAAATATGTGAGTCCTAATACTTCAGTGTGGCTGAGTAATGTGCAACCTGTTTCTTCAGTGGTATCCTCACAATGCATGTTTATTAGGGCCAGATTGGACTTTTGGGACCAAAGTATAGGGATAACATCTAAGCATTACTATCTTGGGGAACTATTAAAGTGGGCTTTATTGAAAATTAGATTGCAGAGACTTTTTCTTGGACAAGTCACCTCTTAAAGGATGAATTCTTAGCAATAAAGTCCCCTTCAGTATGAGCAAAACACAGAAAATTTAAAAGCAATCCTTCTGCCTGTCTGGGATAAGAACATAAGGGAATGAGGAGTAAACCCAGCTTCTTTATTTTAATTGTAGCTCCTATCACAACAGGTAAATCATTAACAGAGTCTGTAATTAATTCTGACATACACAGTTATTTTTCTTGTTGAATAAGGACTGGTAAGAGCCACCTCTGTGAGAGAGAGATGTAACCACTGGGATGTGTACCTAGAGCAACTGGCATTGCTGAGGCAGGAAGCAGGCATGAATCTGACTGTGATGAAGGCTGGAGAAACTGTTGAACCAAGTCTGGCTCTTAGTTTATTTATATGAGCAGTAAGAGGCATTTGCTGTCCAGGGCTGGAAGAAAACTTTTCCTTAAAGATGCTTGGAAGCATCTTCCTGCTCTCTGACCTTAGATACTGCCAACACGATTCACCTCTTCCAATCTTCTAACCACCTCTAAAATAGTCATTTGGCATCCTTATTCATCAGAAGAGTGCAAATGCTGAGATCATTGGTGAGCTTGGAAGACTGTGAGCAGATGCTTCACACTGTGGTCCTGGTGCTTACGCTGCTCACAGGGAAGTGCTGACTACAAGCTGTTCACTCAGCTCGATGCATGTGATTTATCATGTATGAATGCTGCAATTTTCCCCTTGTCAAGTCAGCACTAGAGTGTGTCACCATCTTCCTGCAGTGCAAAGACCTGATTCTCCTTGTCTCCTTGCTGAAGTTGCTCTGCTAGAAGTCTAGACATCAACAGAAATCTCCCCGCTATAATTAGAGGAACTCATGTTGGTCATGTTCACATGCTGTAAACTGTGTATGGTACCAGATCAATCACACAGTTTTCCTTTGCAATGGCAGCTTCTGAGGCTGGAGTATTTAATTTAACTTTTGATCCTTTAGAAAATAGTCCAGACAGCTTCCTGATGGACTCTGCTTTCATTATTGGTGCTTTTACACTGTCCTTCATAAGCACATAGAAACAGAGAATCCTTTAGGTTGAAAAAGACCCTTAAGATCATCAAGTCCAATTGTTGATGCAGCACTGCCAAGTCCACCACTAAACTGTGTTCAGAGGAGATTGACAGTGTTGGTTTGAACTTATTTTAGAAATAATGATAAGAGAAAGATATCCACCATGAAGTATGTTACGTGGATTACTACCACATTTCCTTCTTAGGTGACTGTAAACTTATACTGAGGTGTGTTAGAGAGAAAACTTGTATCTGAAGAGATTTCTTATTTGACCTTGGAGAAGTTTTTATTCTTTCTGTGCCTCAATTTCCCATCTGTATAATGGAGATAACAGGATTTTTTTAATCCTTTAAACCATATGTCAGTGCTATTCAGATTTCAACCTTCTTGAAGTAAAGACATTTTCATACCCTTTGTACATTCAGCATTTTGAGCAATGACAGGAAATCTGGTTTGGGACTGCTTTTGTCCTCATGATTTAAAATAATTTGATTCCAAGTAAGATTAGAGTGTGCATTTTTACTTAAATGCTGCCAGAATAAAGCAGAAGACCTTCGTGTAGCTGCAAATTAAAACTTTGGCAACATGAAATTATGGATTAAAACTTTTTTGTTGTTTTGTAACTGCTATTGTAAGGAATTTATTCTGGGACATAAAGCCTTCGTGATCTATCTCCTGTTTATCTTTTTGGCAGGTGTTCAAAGAGGGTCTGACCTTTTCAAAGCAGTGGAGAAATGCCTGACTTTCCTTTTTGGACCCCACTCAGTACTTCCATTATATCACGTGATATTTCTCACATCCCAAATGCAAGAGTCAGATAAAAATTGTACAACCACAACCTTCACCTGGCCTCCTTCAACCACTCTTTTCAGACACTTGAAACAATTAATGTAATCTTTGTAAACATGAACTATTTTTCACTCATCAGTCCTTCACAGAGAAGAAAAAGGAATATTTGCTAAGGCAGTCACCTTTATTTTAAATGGCATTGGTGTTTCCTTTGGAGCCCCTTTGCATGTTGCTGAGGAACTCTGTAATCAGTCCTCACTTTGATAGTAAAACTAATGCAAAGTAACCTAAATTCATAAAGTCATGTAAATAGAGATGGTGTGCAAAATCTGCAAAGCAGCAGTAGCTGTTCATACCCAGTCTCTAAGGCCATGGAAGAAGTGTTGTCTTTGAAAGCCCATTTGTGTATATTAGGCTGCAATAGCTAAATTGCGTGTCTTCCAGCACCATATTAGATACACTGTATAAATAACACTTGGTCACACATTCTGAAGTTACAAATGCACTTGTGTCAGATCATTGTTTCAGTAGAAAGGCCTGGAGAAGTAGTTTTATCTGTCTGATAAATTTCCATTGCTTGAGGTATAGAAAAAAGATCTCCTTTTTTTTTAATTCAAGCAAATAACTTATACAACAGAATTATTTTTTGTTTCATAAAAATTTGGCTTGTAAGATTTTACTACAATTATCTCATTTTCCTTAAAAAATGTGAGGCACATATCAATTGCGAAGTCAGCTCTGCATGTGGACTCAAGTGTATTGCAAGAATTTTTCCGATTAGGCATTTGTAACTTACGGGATAATAATACTCTTTCTTTTGATTTTGCTTCAGAGAGCAGTGTGAGGAATTTGCTTGTCTGTCTATCTATCTGGGCATCTTCTGTTTGGAGGATGATGTGGTGCAGTGGCAATTCCTTAGGGATTCCCTAATTCCCTGGTGATAAGTTGTATGGAATCCTGGCCCAGAGCCCTGTCCTGTCAGGGAGGTAAATCATGTTCAGCCCCCCCAAGATACTGAGGAGGAGGTGGAATCCATTGTTAGTTTAAGGTTTTAGAGAGTTCTTGCTCTGGGTGACATTTGCTTGTCACTACCGAAGAGAACATGTGCTGCAGGCTGCTTTATATAGGGCAAATCACTTCATGCCTAAATATATCTTGCAGGGTTGATCCTTCATTTAGTACAAAGGCCGTAATTCTATAAAAGCCATTTTTTCTCTGTACATTTGTCATAGTTAAAGATCTGTGTTTCCTTTATGAAACTAAGAAAATCTTAGCTTTTACACGAGACAGTGGCATGAAGCTGTGCCAGGGCAGGTTTAGGCTGGATGTTAGGAAAAGGTTCTTCACCCAGAGGGTGGCTGAGAGCTTCATTGAGGTGAAGGCTGTTCAGTTTTTATTGCTCCACTGCTGAGCGCTTGGGAAGTGGTCACAGCACCAAACATGACAGAATTCAAGAGGTGCTTGGACAACGTTCTCCAGCACATGATGTGATTCTTGGGGATGTCCTGTGCAGGGCCAGGAGTTGGATTTTGATGATCTTTGTGGGTCACTTCCAAATCAGAATATTCTGTTCTTCTATGATACTCTGTTGTTAAAGAGGAATAAATTTGGGATCATTCTGATAACTACTGGATGACTACTGAGAAGCAGTATATTTGAAGAGGCAAGAAATAATTGAAAAGGAGGTGCCAGGACAGATCTTAGCTTACCATGAGATTAGACCAAGTGTAATGTTTGGAAAAGGTAAACAAAGGTTTGGTACACTGACTGCTTGGGAGGTGTCTGAGAACTGTAAATGCTTAGATATTGAGAGTATATAAATTTCTATCACTTCCCTTTGCACTAAGAACTGCGGATAGTCATTAGGATGCAACTAATTTAGGATACATGTCCTGATGTATAATTAAAGTTATTGGTTTACAAATGGCGTAAAAGGAAATGTTACATGGCCCAGAGGATTGGCAATACTAATGGATTCTAATAATACTTTATCCTGGAGGGTCTAAGCTATACACACAGGGCTCCTGTTATTTAGCAGCTGTTACAGTGCACTGGCAGCACAAAAGTAATCTAAACAAAAAGCACATAATTCATGTGATTTCAAAACTGAGATGAGTACATCTCAATTAGAAAAGGATGAACGTTTATACCAAATGGCCTTAGACATCCCACTCTTCTCAAATCAGAGCTATTTATTGTTAGAAAGCAAATGAACTACAGGCAGATAATGAGTGGTTTGAAATTATGATGTACAATAGCATCTTGTAGAGGTCTATTTATAAAGAACATATTCTGGCCATGATTCATTGACTAAGTGTAGGTGTTTGTCATTATCTGAGGTGTTGTGAGGTATCTTGTGGCCTCTGTCAAACTTTCAGAAATGTGTAGGTCTCCTTTAGGTCCCTCATCTTGGCAGATGCAGTAACTATCTGTTGGTTCTTTTGTAGATGTCTTGGATGCCTTCTGGAAGAGTCAAGGAGCATTAGATTTCTATATTTAGACAGATGAGTTGAGCCCTTTATGTATGTGAGGAGTTATGAGAGATGATTTTGCATTTCATGGGAAGAGTTTTTAGTTTTCATTGCAGTTTTACTCATTCCAGGAAGTGCAGTTCTGCTCCCTATGTTAATTCAAAGACATATATATTTATTTTAATGAAAAAAAACGCAAATGAAAAAAATCCTTATTTCCCTTTAATCTCTAGAGCTACCATGAAACAAACCTGATCTGCCTAATTTGTAGGAACTACCAGTCTAATGGTTGCAGTTTTCATTTAAATAAGCCCCACACAAATATAAGGAGTGAGCTTCCCAGGTTATGGTGGGAGACATAAAATCGTGATAGTCTTGCTTGACCTAGCTTGGCTTTGCTTGCAGTATTGGCTGCTATCGAGAGCAATATAAGGGGGCAAAACCCCCTTCCACTGCCTGTTCTTAATATCTCGTGTGAGCTTCCTATGTCAACAGTTTTGAGCAGAATCTTTTATATTTATGTTGAGAACTGGTGATCAGCTCCTCAGCAGGAGGCAGTAATTACAATGATATTTCTATCACTGGTCAGAGGACAAGGGAAGAAACCACCTCATTAAAAGTGGATAAAAGAAATATTATAGGTGAACAAGTGTCAGGAATTCTTTTTAACAGTAGTTCTCATTTATATTCTGTGAAATCTTGAACGATATGCAGGGGCTGCATGTCACTGTAAGAGAAGTGTTGTAAAGATTTTTCAGTTGTGTCACAACCATATATAAAGGCATAAAATGATGGTACTGTATTTATATGAAAACCACCAAAAAGGTAATATAAAAATGCTATCTGGATTCCCAGGATGATATAAATTCACAATCACAATGAAGTAAAATCAAAGTCATTTATATAGTAATTAGGTACTGGTACTAGGTTCACTTACAAGCCAAATGATTCATCTAATGTACCTTCAGCATTAGTCTGTGCACAAGAAAACCTTTTTCATTCAGAGACTAAACGTTGCTTTCCCTACCATCTGAAGTCATTCTCTGGAATTCTGAACTGCCACCTGGCTTTCTGTCCACAGGTCTGTTTAAGGAAAAGACATTACTGATGCCAAAAATTTGATCGTCCAAAAACATTTAAGAGATACTTGCTATAACTGAAGGTGGCAAATTCTGCTTCTGTTCACAGTATGAGGTCTGGAATTGCATATTTAATTGTTCCATCCCCTTAAGGTTTGATATTTACAGATTATGAATGGTATCTCAGAAAAGAAAAAAGTATTTTTCAATGCCAAATGAGTCAGATGCTGGCCACTCTGCAGCCATTGTCTTCATTATTTGCTTTTAGGGAAAACTAGATGGTTTGTGACTGCTTCTGCCCGTTAACGAATTATATTGGGGTTTTTATCACATCAGTCTTTAATCTTCTGATTGTTTCTCAGGAGCCTGTGATTGCAATTTTCTTTATAGGAACATAAAATTCTTACCTAATTTCTCCACTTCATAATGTACAAAATACTTAAAAATATTTTATTAATTCCTTGACATTTTGTAGTGTGTTTTGACTTTACATTAACTGCTGAAAAAAAGCGAAGACCTTTTGCTAGCATGTTATTACAGGATGAAGTAATCTATTTCTGCTCCAGTTCAGTGAAATACCAGTTCAGTGAAATACTTAATTTGTACTTTGAACCTGTGCTTAAAGACTTCGGTAGTTTTGGATCTGGCTAGCAAATATAGGATCCCTTCTCTTAATGTCTTGGAGACACATTTTCAAATAATGATAATTTTTCACAGATCCAAAAGTACTTTTTAGTGGAGGTCTATAGCAATATTTTCAATCTGTGGTTGCTTTGCCTCAATTTCTAATGTGCATATTTAGTTTCTCTCCAATATGGACTAGAACAAAAGGAAATGACATTGTAAGGAAAAGCAACAAAAAGAAACTACTAAGAAAAAACTGTTACGGTTAAGACGTGATTTGTCATCCCGACATAGATTAAGTAGTAGGAACACAGTAGATCCTCTCCAGGAGGAAAACAAATTGAGACTAATGAATGTTTAGAACTTCCTTCACTGTATTATTAGAAGGTCTGTAAAGAGCAGAAGCTCAAAATGAGTTACTTCAGTTGGGGAGCAACAGAGAGTGTTGGGATGGTTTTTGGTTTATTTGGTATTCCTACCATTTAGTGGGGTGTCTTGGTGAAACCAAGGAAAAATTTTTCCTCCGTATTAGTTACAAGCCAGTGCTCATTAGGAAGCTGTGTTGGGGTCATACATGAGGTGATGAGGGAGTGCAGTGGCCTCTGCATTTGGAAATGCTGGGCCCTCATACAGGTATCATTTTTTTTTTTTTTTCGGATAGCTGAATGAAAATTTTGCTTAGAGGTCTGCAGCGAAAAAGAAAGAATGGAAATGTTGGCTTTTCAGAATGGAATAGCAAATTGTCAGTTTTGATGAACAGAAGTTGACTCTGTTCACATTTTCAATGCCATATTCAATTTGAATTATTCCACTGTAAAATCAAACAGAAAAACAATTGGATAATTGTTCAACAGTTGAATGTGAGATGAATTTGAAAAGATTGGACTTTTTGTGTAGATGCATAATCTGAAGGTTATTAAGAAGATTATTTTGATTTTGTCTTTTCTCAGCATAAAAGAAAAACAACCAGGAAGTACCATATATGTTAAAATTGGAAATCATACTGAATGTAATATTTAAAGATAACAACTAGCCTGTGGAAGTCTACAAATGTAATAAAGTATCCACTAGAGAGACAAGGAGATCTGGAATTTTTTTTTTAAGCATGAAGGCTTTTCTACTTGTAATAAAACTATCTCCCAGTTTGGTACTGTCCTGAATTTATCTGGGATAGAGTTAATTTCTCCTCAGTAGCTGGTACATTGCTGTGTTTTGGATTCAGTATGAGAATACTGTCGATAACATACTGATGTTTTGGTTGTTGCTAAGTAGTGTATATCCTAAGCCAAGGCCTTTTTTTGTGTCTCGTGTGCTGCCAAGGAGGAGGGGCACAAGAAAGCTGGGAGGGAGCACAGCTGAGGCCCAAACTGGCCAAAGGGACATTCCATGCCATTAGAATGTCATGCCCAGTATATCAACTGGGGAGTGACCTGTGCGAGGACAGGGACTGGCACTGGTGGTGAGCAATTGCATTGGGCATCACTTGTTTTACTGTGTGGGTTTTTATCTTTGTCTCTTATCATCATCGTTTACTATTACTATTATTACATCATTTACTATTTACTGTTATTATTATATTTTCCTTTTGTTTCAATTATTAAACTGTTCTTACCTCAACCTACAAGTTTTACTTTTGATTCTCCTCCCTGTTCCACCAGGGTGGGGCTGAGCAAGTGGCTGTGTGGTGTTTACTTGCCAGCTGGGCTTAAACCACAACAACTATGTGTAGAAATATGGGTAGGGAGAAAACCCACAGAAGATAGGTAAAAGACTGGGACCATTTATATGGTGGCAAGTGAAAAGATTATACTGAAGTATATACAGAATTAGTGCTAGGTGAGCATCTGTTCATTTGTTTCAGTAAGAGAGGGAGGAATAATTTAGTAAAAATACATATCAAATACTTTGTGCAGCTGTACACAAAAAAAATCACTGAAGCCAATAGCTTTGCAGAGAAATACAAAAAAAAATAGTCGGTGTGCATTTGTGTATAGGAATTTCTTAAATAAATACTTTTATTTCAAAGATAAAAATCATGCTTCATGCAAAAAATAATGATGTCTTGTTGATAAGGCTAATGAAGAAACTTCCTGGATAGGAATATTATGATTTTTGGTTTTGAAGGCTGCTTAATTTGGATTACTTTTCTTAGTATATCATAATGTCTGTTATTGTAGAGACAATTCATAACAAACACAGACCAGCAGTTTGGTTGAGTTTGTTCATATCTATTTTTCTATTAGAAGTGATCTGATATTCTGCTGGCACTGTGTGTAACTCAATTCAATGCTCAAATGTTTTTAAAAGTAGTGGCACGTCCTCGAGCCGGGTTGTTTACCTGAATTTCATGGTATAATTCGTGTTGCTTGGCTGACCCCAAGCATATGTTGCATCCAGACTGAACAGCCAGTTCTCCAGGGTGGACATCGAGACCAGTCTAAGACAATCAGCAAAACCTCAGGCCAAATACTGAGACAGAGTTCCCAGTAGTGATAATGAGGTGAGGCTCACATACGTAGCAGCAGAGTCCAGGAGTGATCAGTTCTGCAAACCTCACCTGCACCAGGGCAGCTGCTTCACTGTGTTTGTATAATACACTTGAAAGGCAGTTCACCTGTGCTATCTCTTGGGCAGCTTTGTGGGGTGTATTTGGCCATTTGTATGAATAGCCCAGGGGTTTCTGATGCTGTCCTGTTCCCCTCTGCAATCTTACAGCCTTGGGTGCCCCTGCTAGACTGCTCACTTTTATACACGGACTTCTAAAGTTGCTCACACTTCACTATACAGAACAATTTACAAATATCTATTTGTGTACACATATGAACATGACAATTTCTTAGCAATTTGTTATTAATATCCAGTTATGATGTTATTGGTATGGGTTAGAATTAAATTCTTTTTGGGTTGTAGTGAGTATTTTTTGGTAAGATATTATAATACCATCTTATGCAGACGTAATGGTAATGAGTCAGGAATTGGCACACAGTCTTCTGAGTCAGGATATTAGGGGGCATTGTGTACCAGAGGTACTTTCTTTTGGCTTAGCTGCAGAGCTGACCATCTGTGGTCATAAAAGATCCTGGGAATATTTTTGTAATAACCTAGTTTAGTGACCAAATTTCTTTATGAGTAATGGCATTTGAATGAACTTTCCCAAATTACTGCTATTACTTCTTTTATAAAATATGCTTTCTCATGTGCTTATGTTGTCATAGTTATATATGTAATTTTATGCATTTTAATTTGCTATTAATCATATATCTTTGCAGACTGTAAAGCAATTAAAGGTTATTGTCTGCAAACAACATGACATCTGTCCCCTGTTATGTCTCAGGTACAAAAGTCACTAACCACTCTGTTTTTCCCAAATTAAAAGCCTAGTAGCAATCTAAACAATGAGAAGTTCAGTGATCTGCTGGGATATTACCAATGTTATAAAGCATGCTGAATACACATTAAAATAAAGGGCCTGTTGTGCCCTCAGGAAAGAAATAACTGACCTTCATTTCTGTTCAAATTCAAGATAAATGTTAAGGTTTTTGACTAGTTGACATGCAATTCTATATGATTTCAATGTAGCGAAGAAACTTTGTTGTTAATTCCTATACTAATTTCTTCTGAAAACTCCAGATATTTGTAATTCACATAGAGCTGATTAATACTTCTTTTTATTCTGTTACATCTTAAAACAATACAAACATCTGATTAATAATATGGGGATTATATCATAGTAGAGTTGAAACAATAGAGTGTATCTTCCTTGAAATAAGACAGAGGAAAATGCTTAGTAACCATCTCAAAAAGTTTTTTGTAGGTTATCCTTAAAACTGTAAATAACAAACTGGAACAGGATTTGACACAAATTTCCATTACTGGTAATTTTCATCCCTTCAGCAATGCCAGCCTTATCACCTCTGTAAATCAAAACCTTTTGAATTTTTTTGATAGAAACTTGAAGTGACATTGTGAGATATCACAGAGCTGTCCCATCTACTAGCTGTGTAGACTGCTCTTAAGAAGCAGGGTTTTTTAAAAGATAGGTGAGTGTAGGTAGAAGCTTAAAATTAAAAGGCTTTGCTCTGCTTTTCAGGCAACAAAAAAGAAGTAATTATTTCTTTGTATCTTGTGGCAGTGCCCAGTGCCTATAATGAGAAAAGTATTTTGTCTAAAGAACCCTGCAGAACTCACAATCCCCCTTTGCCAGCTGTTTAAAGTATAATCTGACTGCAGGGCTTTACATTCTGGATGGAAAGCCAAAAAACTGACTTTGAGTCTCAGTATCTTATTTTTTAAGCAGCTGGGGAGAGCTGTATGTTTTACAGAGGGAGAGAACAGAGGGGCTGTAAGAGTGGAAACCTCATTTGTAGCCAGGTCAGCAAAGGAAGGGATGCAGCCATGCCTGGGTGCCTTCACACAGTGGCCTGGATGTGACATGCAAATGTCTGGGAAATTGTAATGGAGACTGGCTGCCAGTGGGGAAAAGGAAGCAGGCCCACTAATAACTGGCTGGGACAGCAAACTGAAAGAATGAGGACTTAAAAAAATGGCATTTAGAGTTATTCCCAACCACGACAGAAACCTATGGATAGGTATCTAGGGAAAAAGCTGCCCTCACTGCTTTGGAAAAACACTGGGCAAAAGAGGAGAAAGGGAAAATGTGACACAGTAACAATACTATGTTGTTGATATCAGTGTCTCATTGTCCTATAGGTCTGAAGTTTGAGGAAATGCAAGAAAAGTTTGGGGAGGAATTCTTCAATATCTGCTTTGACGAGAACGAAAGAGTCCTTCGAGCTGTAGGTGGGACCCTTCAAGACTTCTTCAATGGCTTTGATGCTTTGCTGGAGCATATTAGAACTTCATTTGGAAGACAGGCCACCCTGGAATCTCCTTCTTTCCTATGCAAAGAACTCCCTGAAGGCAATCTCATGCTTCATTATTTTCACCCACATCAGATTGTGGGATTTGCAATGACGGGAATGATAAAAGCAGCAGCAAAGAAGATTTACCGCTTGGAAGTAGAAGTAGAACAGGTCACGAATGATAAGTTGTGTTCAGAGGGGACAAACCCAGGCAACTGCAGTTGTTTGACTTTCCTTATCAAAGAACGTGAAAATGCAAATACCACAAAAGCACTTCCACCAGGAACTTCTCAGTCCCCCTTAGACCTGAGGATTAGTATCAGCACCTTCTGCAGAGCTTTCCCCTTTCACCTGATGTTTGATCCAAACATGCTGGTTCTCCAGCTTGGAGAAGGTCTTAGGAAGCAGCTCAGATGTGATGCTCATAAAACCCTGAAATTCCAAGACTGCTTTGACATAGTCTCTCCTAAAATCAGTGCCACGTTTGAAAGAGTTCTCCTGAGGTTATCTACACCCTTTGTCATTCGGACCAAACTTGAGGATTCTGATTCTGAAAGTAAAGATAAGGTAAGAATATTAATTTGGAAGTGGATGTGCTTATATGTGTTTTGTGGGAATGGATTTTTTGCACAAAGAAAAGCAGCTCGAGTCCTGTGTACACATGAAAGCCCACTCATGCCTTGCAAACAGGGGTTAAGTGATATTCCCCAGCCAAGTGAATATTTACCTAGATTATTTATAAGCTTTGCCTGTGAAGTTGTAGCAAACCACGACATCTCCATTCAGAAAATTCTGCATAGTGGGGTTGAATAGTACAGTTTGAATAAAAGGGTGAGGAATTTTACAAAATACCTGTATCTAATCCTTAACTGCACTCCAGCTATGTTATGATAAGAATAGCTTTTAAAGTGTTTACTAGGGACTGGCTTGAAGTATTTATTCTGAAAGATTCTCACTGCAGGTTTCTCACTGCCACTTTACTCTGTCTTATTTCTCTGTTTTGGAATGCTGCTTTCCTATAGGGTTCTTCTTACCTCTCACTCTGCACTCAAGAAAACCTGAGCTGTAAGTTGTACTGAGTATCACTTAGGCCAGTTTTGTTGTGTTCTAGTCACTCAAAGAGGCACTTGTCCTCCTGCACTGCCTCTTTCCTCAGTGTTTTAGGAGAGAGCTACTTTAACCAGTGAGCCCTGTGTTCAGTGTATTCAGCTGAGCAAGCTGAGAACATGTCTTTAGCATGGAGTTCTCCAGTGGTTGGATCAGATGTCTCAATGCCTATCCTTGAATTACAGGGAAGTTTTTTGATGTGAAGTGGGGTTCCAGGTTTTATGCACCAAAGTACTTGTACTTAATGCTAACATCAAAACTTGCTCAAAGGCTTGAAAGACTGTGTGTGAGTGCCTTGGAAATACCCTGCCCTAAGTAGAACTGGATGATCTCTAAGGTGCCTTCCAACCCTAACCAATCTATGGTTCTATGATTCTATAATGATTCAAAATATAGTTACTTCTTAGAGCAGCAGTATTTCCAGCTCCTCTTTGGCACTATACTTTTGCACCAAAAAGCATATATCTGGTGCTTTTCCTCTGGAAACAACATGCTCCCCCAGGAGAAACAAACTAGTGCTTTTCATGTTGTATTAGTTGATGTAATTAGACCTTCTTAAAACCAAAAGGGAGTTTATTTTTCACAATCAGTCCTCCGTGTCACCCCTTAATTGCAAGAAGGAAAGAAGATGTGAAAGGGATGGAGGTGTTGGCTCTGAGCTACCTTGTTTCTCCTTTGAAAGAGTCTCATGGTACTACCAAGGTTTCATGGTACTTTATGCAGAAGACACCTATCCCTGTCAGAAACCTTCCCCTCTGCTGGGACAGAGTCACAGCCCTTTGAATGTCTTCTGCTCTTCATGAATCTGCTGTAAATCACTCTGAAGAGGAGGAAGGTTTATGTGGGGGAAGGAGGCTTTCAAAGCCTTTTCCCCTACTTTAGTTAAACACACAAAATATTCTCTTACTGGACAGGTTTTATATGCTTTGTGGCTTGCTCTTAGGAGAAGTGGCAGGAGAGGGGCTTGCTGGAGGCAGGATTTTAGATTAGGCAGTACTAATACCAGAGAAGCAGGTGGGAGGGGATAGCAGCAAAGGAAATCCTTTGCCTGCCAGCTGTTAGGAGAAAAAATGTATCTTGAGGAGTAAGGTGAGGCAGAAGGGAGATGGTGAGGTACAGGAGAGCTGTTGTGCTGCAGGCACGGGAATTAATTGGAGAACTGGAGTTTATCTGAGGAAGTATTTTCTTCTGACTCATCTGTTTGATAAGCATTTCAAATTTTTTTTTTTTGGTATGTGAATAGTTAAAAATAAGCTCAGCATATGATGCATTTTGCTAGATATTCCTTTTTTATTTTTTATAAATTGCACAGATTCATAGGCTGTGGTTGACTTGCTTACATAGATTTTGAGAGGAGGGACATAGCAATACAGTTTATGTCATGCTCAAGTCCTTTATGGATAAAAAAAGTAGACTGAGCCTTGGGAACTGCATGCTGTATTATTTTCCCATAGCTCATGTCACTCATTTAGCTCATTTTGGAATTCTTTTCAATTTGCCAACTTGTTTGGAAGTTGAATATTAGGCAGGTAGATGAGTGGCTGTAAGCATGACCCTGCTTAAAAGTTGCCAGTTACGGACGTAGACATTTCCCTATTTCTCTGCCACACACCTCTATTCAGCTCATAGTGGAATTGCATCCCACTTAGAGCTATTTATCTTTTTTTAAAAAAGTAAATCTGACTCTGCACTAACTGACACTTTTCAGGCTTGGCTACCTTAAATGGCAGCTGTAGGCATGTGACCCAGACAACTCTGCTGCAGTCTTGAAGCTGTTCAGATGTCTTATTGCATTTAAAAAAAAAAAAAATTCAGAGGCTTTGCAATGAACAGAGGACATTCCAGCCTCTCTTCAAAAGATATTTATTTTCATTTCAATGCATAAATCATATTTTGTTTTCAGACTGGCAGTGAGAAAGGCAGAATAAGAAAACAGTTTTCATTTAGTCCTGACACCAGCTCTGTGTTGACATGAAATTAAGTCACAAATCATGATCTTTCCCTAACTAAACACCTAGAAGCAAAATTTAAAAAAAAAAACCATCTGTCCCGGCTTTCAGAGTGTTTAGTGCTTGTCCAGTTTATTTAAAGGCTCATTTGTGTGTTTCAATTTACTGATATTTGAATCATTGGAATAAATAATGCTATCCTAAATTTCTGATACAAGGCCTGTGATAGGTAGCTGGGTGATAGGTAGCTCTTCCTGCAGAGCTGTCTGTGCACCTTTGCAGAAGCACAGCCTCATGCATTAATATCTCAGCAAAGTCTCATTAATTTGGTATGCCACCAGCTGTTCCTTGGAGCTCATAACATTTACAGGATCCCATTGTTCTAGGGACCAAATGAAAAAAAAAACCCCTCCCCACCTGAAGAACATGGACACCTAGCTTTAAATGTGATTTCCAATACGTTTCCTGTTTTCCCATGCAACTAAATGCTTGTTATTGGTTTTTTCTTATGCTATGGTACTTCCCAGATGCAGAAGGGCCACGTTCTTATACAAACATTCTGTTGTTTTTCACATTTCACTCCTTTTTTTTTTTTTTTTTTAAACCAGAGACTTTCACTAATATCGAGTCAGATTTTCCAAATTTTGGATACTGTCCCAAAATAACAAGATCAGAATGTTTGCTGTTTAACCTCTCCAAGGAAACTCATTCTGTACCTCTCTGTGGGAGCAATTATTTATTGCAACAATAAAAAATGAATTTATTGTGACAATTAACCCTTCAGGATTCATATCTTATGGCTTCACATGTGGTTAATTCAACTGTACTTCACAGAATTTCATTGAATGGTAGTGGAGTCACATATGGGATAAGAAATGAGGGGGCTGAGTCTGAGCTTGTGTGTTGGACTGTTCTGAAAGCCATGCCAAGGCCATCCACTGAGGTGAAGGTGGCTCACTGATGTGAGGGAGCTGATAACCCAGCAGTGAGCGGTGCATGCAGGGCAGGTTGGTGTCCCCCCACCATTTCCTGACCAGACGGGCTGGAAGCTGCCGACAGGTGCATCCTGAGTGCAGTCATTTTCAGACTGTACTAACGAATAAGGCCATCTGTCACATGATATAAATACTCATCTCCTTGACAGTACTGGGAGGTGGCTGGAGCTGCTTCAATTTTTAGCTGAATGGGAGCACAAGGAATGAGTCTCCTGCTTTCACTCTGCTGGCACGTTCTCCTCACGTGCCCCTTGTGAGCCATCAGCGCTGGGCAGGCTGAGAGGAGATGGGGCTGCCCTTGCAGGGACCCTCTGTCCCTGAGACCTCGATCCAGACCCAGCCCTCGGTGCACGGATGGACAGGATGAACCCTGCCAGCACTTCTGGTGCCCACCAGTTTGTGGGCTCACGTTTCTGAAACTGGGTTCAGAGTATGGTTCCCTGCCCTATGCTGTGCGGCTGGATTTTCCTTGCATTGCTGCTCTTCAGCTCAGACTAACAGCCCTTTTGCACATTTGAAATAAATCAGTTTTTGTAAGGATACTCACTGGCCTTTGACTTAGACCTCTGAGCGCTTTAGAAATTGTCGGAGAATAAAGCTGGCACCCAAAACTGCATTACTAGAGGTGTCCAGGCTTTTTTTTCTGATGGAATGTATTTGCTTGGAATATTTTATTAAAATCATAACTTCCCAGTTAACAGTTCAGCAAAATGTGTTCTGGGAAAAAAATTACTTTAATTTATATATGTGAATTAAATTTTTTTCAGTAATTTTAGACAAAAAATACTTTTATTAAGGAAAAAATGTTTACCTTATAAATTGTAATACAACATTTAAAATATGAATATGAAACTGGGTTTGACAAAAATGACCCTCTGAAATTTTGATATTGGAAGAAATTCCAGATGCCGCATATAATTTAGATTTATGAATGGCTTGAAGCTGTGTCAGGGGAGGTTTAGGTTGGATATTGAGGAAAAGGTTCTTCACCCAGAGAGTGTTTGGGCACTGGAACAGGCTCCCCAGGGAAGTGGTCCCAGCACCAGCCTGACAGAGCTCAAGAAGCATATTTGGACAATGTTCTCAGGCCCACGGTGTGACTCTTGGGGATGGTGCTGTGCAGGAGCTGGACTCTGATGATCCTTGTGGGTCCGTCCCAACTCAGCATATTCAGTGATTCAATGATGAAAAGTCCATCCAGACCAGCAGGCTGACTCTCACAGTGTCCAACAGACAATCCTGTATGAAACGGGTGAGACAAAGTTTAAGCCTGCAGCGTCCCTCTCTGTGAAACACTCTCCTCACTTTTAGCTCTCACGGGATGAAAGCACATCCTCTTGCAGTGGTATCCAGGATGTGGGACAGGATAGCCCCCTCAGCACCAAGCCTCCATAATTTTCTCTAGCACCTTTTGAACCAGGGGAGGTTCACACTGTCAGCTTCTGTGGCATCCTGTGGACATAAGGTCTTCTGCTTATTAGCAGCTGTGAATGTGAGACCCCTCTGGCAACTTTCAGCCAGGTGTGGCCATTGAGTATGGAGTAAAACAGCTGGCAAAGAAGCCTGCTTGCCCCTTGCTTCAGCAAAGCACTTTCCAGTGTGGATTCCCGAGTGTGTTTGTTGATCATTGGAAACTGTAAAGAAATAATGCTTTTTAAGTGTTGGGAGTATGCTGTCCCCCTTTTTATACTGACAGCCAATTCTTTATCTCCTTCTTCTGTATTTTTAGTCTGGACCAACTGAATGAAATAAGCAGATGTGACACTAGCAGATTAATTTAAAACCCACTGTACACAGTCTTGTGTTTTGCTTTTGCTCTGTAACTGTTTTTCCTCCTCTCCTAATAAAATTAAAATGAAATGGCCTGAAAGTCATTCCGACATAAGGGACATCTGTCACTTATGATCTAGGAATTCTAATTTTTTCCTAGAGCTGATTTATTCACAGTCACTCAGCTTTTGACACTAAGCTCTCATTGCTTTGCAGGCTCATGGAGCTCTTGGAATCAAATCTTCTGTTTCTGCTAATGCTAATATCCCACCCATTTGCTTGTCCAAATGTGTATGGACTTTGATGGTTTCCAAGATGAATTGGACTGGCTGGGCTGACTGCTTCTAGAGATTGCAGTGGGTTATGAGAAACAATAGATGACATGACTTTCTTATCTCACGAACAGTTGTGCATTGGAGGACTTTAATAACATTGTGAAATGGGCCCAGAATTGTTAGTATTTCTACTTTAGGACAGACCAAGGAAAATGCCATTTTGAAAGTCTTTTCAGTGATAGGACTGAAAAGGTGTAGCAGCCTAAAATTAAAATACTACCTTCTCATTTACATTAGCTGAAAAACAAAGGAGCTGTTTGGAAGTTGTTTTGTCAAGTGAAACAAGTCCTATTAAAACAATAGGACTCCATGGTAAACTCTTCCCTCTTATGATTTGTATAATGTTTTGATAAGGAAGCTGGTCGGACGTGAAAATGTCCATATTTCTCTATTTGCTGCAGAACTTTTGAATGGGTTTCTAAACTACTCTGTGTCATAATTGGAACAAAATGCATTTCAATAATTTTTACATTATGATGTGGGAATACTTAGACACAACTCAGTTGGATTTTCAGGAATGCGTTTTTTCCTATCTCTTTGTTCCACTGGCTAAAATTAAGTGTTGGTTATTCACAATACATTTTCATGCTTTTCCTCCTTTGCTTATCTGAGTTCTAAAATGACTGTGCTTTTCATGGCATCTATTCTGAATGGATGTGCTGTCAGTAAAAAGCCCTTTTCCTTGGAATGGTTGAATTAAAGCAGACACATTCAGTCACTCTTTGCCTTACTCTTTCCTGTCCTGGCACCTCCAGCTTGACAATGCATAAAGTCAGGCTAAGGTTTTATTGATGTCTTTAGCCTTTGCAGAGGCCAAATGGACTTAGAAGGAAGGGGAACAGCTGGAATGTCTCCCTGTGGATTGAGTGGGCTTTGTGCAGGAGCTCTCTCGAGTGCATGGGTGGGAAGTCAGAGCCTGTGAGAACACCTGAGTGTGCCTCTGGGCATAAATGTTGGGTTTATTGCTCTGAGGGGCAGCGAATGCAAGTGCTGGCACTACTTGTGTTGTCAGCTTGCAGTTGAAAGGCCACTTCTACCCAGCAAATGCCAAACCTCCTGCTTACCCTCCTCCTGGAACGTGCTCTGTTGCCTGAAGACAAGCCTGAGCCACCCCAGGTCACTTGCAGAACTGTCCTGCATGGCCAAAGAGCCCACACAAAAGAGGAAGCTTGTCATTTTCTCCCTCCACCTTAAACTTTGTCTTCAAACCCCAAATTGGCGCCATGGGATTCCCTTTCTGTTTGGTTTTGAGTGTAGCTTAGTAGTTTTGGACCAGTTTTCAACTACTTAGCTTGTTTCCTCCAATCGTGTCTCATAAATATCTACTTTGAATTTAAATTGTAGTTGACAGCATGGTTAGACTCTAAAGGTGTTAATTTATTCATGCTTACTGGGCATGCATCTTGTTGTGAATTTTTTATGCTTTTATTTCCATGAAAGCAAAGCGCTGAAGTTTTGAGACTCGCTAAGAAACAAAAACTTTGCTGATGTTTTGCTGGGCCATGGACCCAGATGGAATAGGCAGGTAACAGAAATTTACTGTGCCTGAGACTCGTACCTGCATTTTGAGCTGTTTATATTCTGGGACTGTAGCTGAATCAGACATTGTAGATTTTGTAGGTCGTAAAACTCTAATCAAGGGGAATACTACTATGAAATAACACTTAGCTGATTTTGCATTAGGAATAATTAGCAGTAGTATGAAAGAGTGAGATAACTGTGCTTTGCAAAAGTCGGGACCCCAGAGCAGGTGCTGATTTGCTAATACCTAGCCAGGTGCAGTGTTTCTGCTATCTCTGAGCAGTGTTGGAGGTAAGTTTGACTAGGTAATGTTTTACTGCCTTTTACTGTTGCCAAGGATGTGTGATAGTCACCCTACTCTTCCCAGGGCTTTCCAAGAGACTGCCAGTGTCAGGAACAGCAGATCAGCTATAGTCAGGCAGGTGCCCCGTGCCAGTAGTGCTAATCATTGTTTCAGCATGTGTTTTGCAATGATGAAATGGTTGAGGGGGCCAGAGTCCTGAGTCAGAAGGGATGAGCCTTTCCTTTGCAGTTCTTTACAGTATTGAGGACAGAGTCACAGTTAAGTGTATAGCCCAGCCAGGCAGATCCAGTGGTTGGATAAACTGATTTGCTACTCTGGGAATACTCCTTTGCCACTTGAGGGTTTTTAGGACATGCTAAGGTAGAAGTTATCTCATTAAGCATCTATTAGATGTAGAAGTTACATAAACCAAAAAGGTACTCCTTAGAGGGAACACAGGAATGAGCCCAGGTTCTTCTGCCTGTACTAAGCAACCACAAAGAAAAAAAAAGATAGAGATTTGTAATGTGCTGTTGTGAGGATTCCCCAAATTTTGTAGTTTTTTTCATTCTTCAGTTTTTCCAATATGCCTTTTATAACCATATATATTCACATTCTCTCCATCTAGAATATCTAAGATACATTTCCTTTAAAAAAACATACAGTTTTTTTAATAGTACGCCCCTCATATTGTCATGATTAAAGAGAGTGAAACAACTTAACCCGTAAAATAATATTTATATTATTTGCTCCTGTCACTAACCTTTGGCTTTTATAAGTGAGGACATAGATTGAGTATCTGAGAAAAAAGTTAAATGTTCTTTTTCGACAGACAGAGGACAGGCATGCAAGATATTCCTAATACATAATTTTCCTCTTAAAAACGAATAAAATTTTTCCTCTTTGCAGATAATAAACATTTGGTACTTCAACATCTCAGAGAGATGTAAACATTTTAAAATTTAGTCCTAGATGAAGACATATTGAAATTTTATTTTCAACATTTTGATCAATATAGTTTCCGTGTGCCTTGTGAGTTTTATATATGTTAGGATTTACTCTTTTTCTTTCTTTCTTTCTAAGAACAGAAATTGATCTTGTTCACACTGTTCAGCAGCTTTTTTTGTTTTTGTAATGATTCTCATTCTGCTATGGGCTCACTGGAAGAGCAGCATTTAAGCAACCATAACAGGAATAATGATGTTTTTCATTTTCACATTACCTTTCTTTTTCTTTGACACTGTAGGGATTTAATCATTTTTTCCCTTTCTTAGAAGGGGCTGTTGTGAAGTTATTGTGTGATGTTCATAAAAACAATTTCAGCTATTATTTTCTGTATCTGTCTGACAGCATCTTCGTAGGAGTATTCCAGTGGACTGACTTTACTGGATTGCTGTCAGCACTGGAGTTGGTAGGATCTGATCATGTCATGTCTCAGTACTTCAGTCTTGTACTTCCCTCCTCAAATGTTGAACTGGTAGCTTTAAAAATGTCTGTTCTGATGAAGATGCAGGTCAAAAGGATCCTCCTTGAGACAGTACAGATAATATATTGAAGCGTTTAAAAAAGGATGGCTTACATTGGCAGGTTGCAAAGATAACTGCCTCTGAAAATTCATAAAATAAAAGCTTAGAGCATAAAAATATTTGGCCTGTGATGTGTTTGGAAGAGTTTGAAGAATGACCCCAGATTTGCAAACAGTCTATTAATAAATCAATTTCTTAAGCAGGTATTTTAATGGGCAAAGATATCCAAACTGAGATAACTTTGAAGTCCTCATTCATGGCTGTTGAAGGGCAGATACGCCTTCCCCAAAACAGAAGTGAAGTCTTGCCCAGTGCCTAGAGGAAGAAAGTAAAACGGGGCAGAGTTCTTTTTTGTTCTGTGTGTGATGGGAATAGGCCCTCACCTCCCAGCACCTCCCAGGCACATGGGGCTGTTTTGGCTCTGTTTGAGCAGGGAAGTTCAGTGACTGTGAGATGTGGGCTGCAGGATGAGCATGAGGTGTGGATCAGAGGATGCAGTTATATTCCCCACTTCCACTGATGCTAAGGGTCTTTGCAGCTTAAATTCTCTTTTTGATCCTACCTTGCCAGAAAGAGTGTTGTATTATTTCAGTTGTCAAGTAGCTTCTCCTTATCAGGACAGCCTTGCCTAGAGAAGGATGATGTTAAAACTGATATCATACAATACAGCACAGGCTGATTTCTTGTATTAGTGTAACACTTTCCAATAAATGCTAAATTAATTACATTTTAAGTGCTTAACTTAAAAGAATTGTTACTTTTTTTAATAGAACTGTTGGTATTTTCTGCTTGGTTACCTTGAAGGCACCCAGGAGAGGGCATATTTGAATGGATTAACAGAGCCTGGGGATTGTTTTGGCTGTGCTTGCTGTGGCTCAGATTCCTTTGCTGTGCACTTTTGGATGACTCCCCTGTGGAAGGTACATTCTGCCTGCATGGACATTGCACCTGGTAGAAGTCAGGCAAAAGTAATGAGGAGCTCCTGCATTCTCAGAGTTCTGTTACTGCCAGGAAAGGAGAACCACCAAGAAAAGAACATATGAGGCTGTGTTAATTCCAGCTCCACTGAGACCCAGGGGGAAAAATACCAGTGCTTGGCAGGTGTTAAAGGAGATACTTCATATTGAAAGAACTTTGATTTTTCAGCTGCACTGAATTGTATTTAGTTTTTAATTTTAAGGGAAAAATTGCTATAAAAATATTGTCTATGGAAGTGATGTGAGTGCTGTGCAGAAAAGCAGTGTTGTTTAATTTTCATGTGAAAGAAGCATGGAATATATCATTAAAAGGGCATCAAATTTTCTCACTCATCTCAGAGGACTGCTGATTCAGTCTATTTCCTCTTTGCTCAGGAAGGCTTCAAATTCAGTTATTAGATAACTTCTGTTCTGTGTCTTGAACATTCGGTTTCTGGCATTTGTTCCTGGGAATAGGAGCG
This sequence comes from Brachypodius melanocephalos, assembly GCA_013398615.1. Taxonomy (NCBI): domain Eukaryota; kingdom Metazoa; phylum Chordata; class Aves; order Passeriformes; family Pycnonotidae; genus Brachypodius; species Brachypodius melanocephalos. The sequence goes on along the minus strand of VZSR01003803.1, from coordinate 11,298,790 downwards.
TAAAATAACAGAGAATATTTTCTGTCAGCCAAAAATGCAGAAACATCTGAGAGGTTTCCTAGCTATGTTCAGCAGCATCAGAGTGTCCTGAAAGGCTTTTGGAACCATTTTGGGTGATGAGGAACTCCACAGAGAATTCCAAGGACATGGGAATAACACTAACAAATACATAAACAGTATTTAAAAATAACTGACTTACTGCTCCAATTCTGGTTTTTTCCCATGGTGTCATATAATTATACTGGGGCTCAGTGAATGTGTTGAACACACCAGGGTGCCACACTGGACTAGCAGTACTTGAAGAACCATCCTAGCAACCCATTGTTTGCACTGTCCAGAAATTACACATTTTTTTTTAGTAGAATGTTACCAATTCATTCTGTGAGTATTGGTGTAGTCAGGTGTGCAGGTGTGTAAAAGAGAAGAATATAAAAATGACAGCATAAACCCAAAGAGAAGTACCAGTGGCTGTGGTCAGGACCTCCTGACCCCTGACTGATAACTGAAATCAAATTACAATTCTAAACTAAATGTGTCGTGCTGCTACTGTGGGACCAAAACCTGGTACCTTTGCTCAGGGTGAGAAAGATGTTACATTTGATTTGCTTTACTAGTTATCATCAGCCCAGTTTCAACAGGATTACTTTGGAAGAAGACATTTATGTTGAGTAAGGAGAAGAAAATAAAGTCTCATTTGACATTGAGAGAGCTGGGGATGTTCAGCCTGGAGCAGAGAAGGCTCCAGGGAGACCTTCTGTCAGCCTTCCAGTACCTAAAGGGGGTTATGAAAGAACTGGAGAGGGACTTTGTGCAAGGGCATGTAGAGATAGGACAGGGGGAATGGCTTTGAAATGAAAGAGAATAAGTTTAGAATAGATGTTCATTCCTATGAGGGTGGTGGGGCACAGGTTTCCCAGGAAAGCTGTGGATACTGCATCCGTAAAAGTGTTCCAGACTGGATTCAATGGGGCCCTGAGCAACCTGGTCTAGTGAAGGTGCCCCTGCCCATGGCAAACTAGGTGGAATTAGATAATCTTTAGGACCTCTTCCAATGCAAAACATTCAATAGTGGTGATGGAGTGCAGAAAATACATTTGGTGACTGCTCCTACAAATGCCTTGAGTATGAAACTTTTGGTAACAGAAGTGGTCCATATGGCGTGTTCTGGGAATTAGGCTTTTGTTTCTAAATAGGAGTCGTTAATGTCGTCAATACTGTATTGCTGAATTTTTTTAGTTCAAGAGAGATGCAATCATAAATAATCCTCTTCTTTTCTTTTTTAGAAAAAAAAGCCTTTTTGTCTAAAAAAAGAATTTACTGTTCAACAAATTGTGGCTTAAAATGTTGTATAAGCTTCAAATTTTTGAATGTGTTAATTTGATTGACATTTTAAGACTTCTTTCTATAGCCACTGTAAAAGTAGAGATCATAGCATTAATTATGGGAAATGTCAAAAAAAATCAATTAATAATCAGAAGTGACTAACATGTTGTTTAGCACCTATGCCAAAGTACAGCTCTACAAAATTATGAAGTGAAAGAACTGATCACCCACCCAAATGTTTATTTGTGGACTTGTTTTAAGCTACAAATGGCTTTTGTAGGCTAAACCCAAGGCTCCTTTCGCTAAGAGATCTTACAGTGAAGTTGTCAAATGCTGCTCTGAGTGATTACTAGGTAAGGATATAAGTTATATGTGAAGTCAAGTAGGATTTGACTGAGGAATATCTAAGAAAATAGGGCAGATCCAAGATACTGTTTTAAGATGTTTGAATTGAAATATTTGCTATAATGAATCTTAATATACCTCAATGCAGGCGTTATTTTGCGAATTCGTAATATACAAGGAGTTAACACGCGACCTGCAAATGGAAGCAACACCTGAGAGGTGTTTGAGATGAAATGAAAAGTTTCATCTGTTGGCTTTTTTGGTGGCACAGGTAAAAATGTTCTCTACGAAATATCCTATCAGCAAAGCTCTTGGTATTGAACCTTCACTCAAAGAAGGTACCTGTGTGGGAACAGTCTTGCTGGGAGAAACTTTGAAGGATGTTTTAGCCCATTGCTCTGGCACACTGAACTCCAGCCATTGGAAGGGCTGGCCAGGAGCATGGTGGGCACGCAGAGAACTCTCAAAGTAGTACTCTGCTGAAATTTGCAGGTGAGCTCCATCCTCCTCTGTGCTGGTGCCATGTGGCCAGTGACTGAGGAGCCAGGTCATGGGTGGTAGTGTGATGTGATGCCCAAGCCATGCTGATGCCAGGGGGTGTTGGCTGAGCAGTGCTGCAGCTTTCTCCAACAGCAAGTCACCAGCCAAATCAGTGTCACTAGGAAAGCAACCTCATGAGTGTCCTTGGCCATGGGAGTTGTCCAGATTTCTTACAGTGAGAGGGGCTGCTTAAGAGCCAATGATCTTACAGAAGTGTGTTTGCCTCCAGGCTGATTGCATCGAGCAAGAGATGTTGTAAATCTGGGTGAGCTCTTCTTTTTCAGCTGGAAGTTCCATTTCACACCTCAGGCTTCTTCCGTATCTCAGAGGGAGGATGCATGCCTGAGTCTTGCAGAATTGCTGTTGCTTTTTGTAATTGTTATGGATATCCTTTTGTTCCATTCAGCCCATCCCAGTCTTGTTGCATGTGAGCATCACTGAGTCAGATCAGTCAAATTCTGTATTAGCAGACAGCTAACACTATTTTATCTCAAAAGAAAGGGCTTTGATGAAGAATAAATGTGTGTTAAAATTATGTTGCAAATTAACTGTATCAATGAGTAGTTAAGTGAGCTGACTATATGCAAAGCAAAGAGAACATCTGTCTTCTTCCCTGACCCTTTGACTCATTTTCATACTCTCCACTTTGTATGACCAGCTCTCCAAACCAGGACCCTGTCTCTTCACTTGCTGTAAAGACCAGATGTTTTTGAAAAAGTATTCTGGGACATGTACCTCTCCATTGGTGCATTGGTACCTTCTAATCCCTTTGTAATCCCCTTCAGATTAGCTGTGTTTTGTGAGCAGTTTGGAGCAGAGGGAATCCTCGTCCCCTCTCTTTGGGCAAGGCTTACATGTGCAATATGCTTCTCCTTGAACAAGGCACAGCCAAGGCTCTTCAGGGTTTCCAAGTCCTTGCCTGGTGAGAAGCTTCAATTTTTTAACTGTGATAGGCCTGGAATTTGGAAATAGTTGTGCCAGGTGGTCATCCATATTGATGGAAACACCACTGCAAATGTTTATGCCCTTGAATAGTCTTCACAGAAGCCGATACTCAGGAGTCTTCTTTCAGCGGATGCAAGAGTATTTTCCTACTGAGGGTCCTTTCCTGAAAGGAGTCTCTTTTGTAACCCTCTTCCCAGCTATGCAATACTCAAATCTATGACAGCAATAGCTAGTTTCTGGATCAGAGATGGCTTTAAGCTTCCCTCTGTTAATTGCCTTATCCAGTGGATTACATGGGCAGTGTTAGTGGTCGCTGTTCTAGCAGAGCTTTCGCACGTGACTGGGGAAGCAGAGGGATTGCATGCAAAGGAAAAACAGATTCCATCTTCTAACAGGCTGAAGAGTTATTAACATTATTTTAGAGTATCTGCATGTGTTTCTGAACTGTGTCTGCTGAAGTGAAAATTGTACAGATGATCAGTGTTTGATAATGTGTTGTGGAATTAGGAAAAAAGAGAGAGTTTTTGATCCCTGCATAGATTAAAAAGCATAAGGCTTACTTTGAAATAAGTAATGTGTGAATCACAAAAAAAAAAAAAAAAAAGCCTGGGGTGTTTAAGCTTAACAGATCTTTTCCTGTGTAATTCTTCAAGCATTTGTATTTGTATATAGTAATCTACCTAAAGGCTGCCTGGTTCTTTCCCACTTGAGTTAGAGAAAATTAACAGAAATAAGGCATTCTGCTGAACAGGACTGATATCCCACAGGAGATTATAAAGGCCAGGAGTAAACCCATCTTCCCCTTAGCAGAATTAAGACTGAGAGATTCATTTAATTTGCAGGTTTATTGCCTTTGAAGAAATGTATCAGTAAAGGGTATTTGTCAATCTGCTACTGCAGATCAGTGAGAAGAACCTAATAATAAAACTGTCTGTTCTTGTTCATGAAAGTGATCTAGATTTAAAATAACCTCTCCCAGAGGAACAGGAGTGGGAGGTTTGTTTTAAACTGGGGTCAGAAACATCTTGAAAAGTTTACCTGAGTGCCCTAGTTACTGGGACCCATTTACCCTTAATAAGTTTGTTACCGATGTATTTTTGCAAAACATACAATTTGGGATTTGGAAAAAGCTAAAAAGATGTAGGAAACAAATGAGCTCTTACAAAGGCAAACAAGCTGAGACAGCCAGAGAGAGTCCTGTACTTGACACTGCACTTGCACAAGAGCTTGGTGCACAAATGCTTAAAAGTGCTCATCTTTGTTGGAAGAAATGTCCTGTCTCCACTAAATTCAGTGGGATTTGTGCAGATTACTATAAAAGAGGCAGGCAGGATTTTAGCTAAGGTGAAAACAGATAAAAATATATTCCTTTTGTTGGAATTACAGACCACCATGCTGTACAACTAAAATTGTAATTCAAAAAGTCTTCATTTCTGTTACCTTGCATTTTGTTTATGAGAGAATGATCAGTTCTATGGCAGCCTTTCTTATCTGCTTTGCACTGGAGTCTGAAAAGAAAAGGTGAAGAAATACCTTTTTACTTATACAATTTAATGCAGTTCACAATCCACCAATGTACTTACTTTTAAGAGTACCAGTTTGCTTGGTTTTTTTAATTTCTCATTGAAGAGTTTTCATTTTCTGTTTAAAGATTTCTGCTAAGCAAATAGGAAGACATGAGTAAAATCACTAGCAGTGATATTTTTCCCTATACCACTGCTGATATTTAAAAATTCAGAATTGTCTTATTTCTGAATTTGTTAATAATATTTTAAAATTACATCTTAATTGATTTAAAATATGGCATGTACCCATGCTTGCATTCAGAAAAGCATAATGTGTGTAATCCTTGTTTATACGGTGGGCTTTAGTTCATCACAATGTGTTCATTGTAATACAGTGCACCTTCTGTAGACACTCTGGCAGTAGATGGAAAAACAGTAGTGAGGCCATATAGATCATTATTTACATATGCTTTTATCAGGAAAAACACTGAGAAATGAAAAGTGAACATAGATTTTAGGAGTTCACATTACAATGGTGTGTAGTGTACCTACGTCCTGTCAGGTATTTGGAAAATTTTTCTTTTGAAGAGTTTGCCTACCAATGTCAAATGAAACGGTTCCTTCCTCCATCTTACCTAATAAAACCTTATTTATTTCCTATTCATGTAGGACATGGAAAGGAATTTGATATGCGCTGCATTAAAAGTCTTCTTGGACGAAAGATAATATTGCCTCTCAGTAATTTAGATTTTGGTTCAGGACAGTTGGCGTTGGAGGAAGCACCCATGAGGGGTACAATCACCCTTGAATTGCCCTTGTTACTTATTTGGCATCACTGGTTTGTGATGCTGCTGTTACTAGCTGGAAAATTCCCCTAATGCTTTTACTACAAAGCTTTTAATTAGAGTTTTAAAGTTTTCTTCTGTCTAATTTTTGAGAATATAGATATCTGGAATGTTATATAGTCCACTTAGTGTGAGACTTTCTTGTTAAATTAAATGTTCAAAATCTGTACAGCATTCTGTGTAAATCAGTAAGAGTCTGTATATGCTAGACACTGCACAGGACTAAATAGAGTGGAGCTATTACAACTCTATCTTCAAATCTGAACCAAGATGTGAACAAATACAGTTTGTATGAAAAGAAAGTTCTGAATCCTTTTTATACATCTGGCAATCCAGCCATCTTCTGCTCCAGGACTGGAGGGAGAAGAGCCCTATGCTTTTGGGCTCACTCATGAAGCTCAGCACCCAGGCTCCTGGTTCTGTAAGGCAGCAGGTGTGATGAGTTGTTTAAGTGTGAAATATTTTTCCTTTCCTTTCCTTGTGTCCATAGAGAGGCCGGTCTGCCACAAACCACCTCACTGTACTATGTAACTTAGGAGTGTCACTGTCTCTTTAACTAAAAGAAGTCATCAATGCTGGAAGTAGGAAGGGAGAAAGGAACAGAGAAAAAATATTTCAAAATGTCTAAATTTTTCTCATAAAACTAGAGTGTAGTTATAACATTTGACATTTTCTGTGGATTTTTTCTGTTATGATGTGACTGTCTAAATATTATTTGTTTATTAATGGACTCTTTCAGAGCAGAGATAAGCTATAGTAATAAATACGATAGTGGCATTTGAGAAAGTTGATGTGTTTGGCCATTTCAAATATCCAATAGAACAAAATGTTTTCTTTGTTTTGGTGTGGAACTGTTGGCTAAATACAACATCACATGATAGGCATGCTATGTGTTGATACAAGGCCAACCAGCAGTCCTAATATCTTTTTCACAGTCCATTTATAGTTTGTTCTCAGATCCAGTCAACAAAGACCTTGAGCTGAATCCATCTGCATGGACAGCAGAAAGCTCTTTCAATTAAAAGCCCTTAAGAATATCTAAGAAAATTATACCATATTAAAACCAGTAAGTTTTTTTTTTATATAGGTAAGATTTAATGGCAAACAAGTATCAGGAAAAAAGGTGTTGTAAGACAATGCTAGAATGCTAGGAGGCACAAGTGTAAAGCAGTAACAAATAGAAAAGTGCTTCAGCCTAAGGAAGACATGGCAGTGCAGGACACATTCTGGACAGTCAGGGTGGCAGTGGCAGCTCTTCAGAGTCTTGAGAGCTGAATCTATCAGGAGAAAAGGCAACAGAAAACTCAATAAAACTGTTAGAAAGCTGTGTTGACTGTCTTTTGAAACCAAAGCAAAAGCAGCCTCTGTATTTTGCATTTGGAGGTTTGTATGCAAGAGCAAGCCTTCAGAACCAGGACAGCATCTGGAATGCTGGCCAGCACAGCAGTCAGGGTGCCATGCCGTGTTCTTGCTCTGCTGGGAGGCACTCACTACATGGAGTGGCACATGTGTGCGTCTTTTTGTTTTGCCCCTTTTACAATTTAGCTCCTAAGCCACTGTCTAGATAGGCTGCTTTTTAGATTTACCACTTCTGCAGTATAGACCTATTATCATAATCCACATTTAGATTGGAGTTTGGGATTTTCCTAGACTATCATATCTTTTGATGGGCATGAAGAAGACAAGGAAACAGAAATACCTTTCTGGTTTTGGTTAAGGTGATTTAAATTTCAGTTTACACGGAGGATGCAAAAGGTCTGGGCTAATTCTAACTCCTTCCAGGATTTATGGAAAAGGACCTGCTGGGATGTAGCCCCCATGTACTCCTCCTCAGGTAGGTTTGTGTTATTTTCACAGAGAAGCTGAGTCTTAGAGGCGCACACAAAAATTCTGCTTCATAGACTGTTAGCAGGATGAGTATGCAGTTCTGCAACCAAAATCTGTCCTTTAATTCTTTGTTCAATTTGAATTGCTTTAATGAAATAAAGAATATTTATGAATGATAATTAATGACTGCATGAAGCACAATCCATTTCAGACAGAGTACAAAGAAAGAAATGGAATTTTAGATAAAAGTTTGACCTTCATCTCTGACAGAGAAAAAAACCTGCAAATTAATATGGACTTTATACTGTTTGAGGCAGGATCATCTTTTTTCTCTGTTATATAGCACAACAAAGTACCAGTCTAATTAATTAGTTTCCTAGGCACACTAAAATGTTAAAAAATAAACTTAACTGATAAAATCACATCTTTACCAAAATCAAGGAGTGTATAATTCATGAACTTCATTCTTCAGAATTTACGTCAACATAACAAAATTAGTAAATAATAGGCACTCAAGGTATTTCTAGGCTGCTGGGTCAGGAAGCAGTGTTCCAGGGTGCTCAGTGGAGTGGCTCTCTCTGGGGAGGACCATGAGGGTGCTGCTGCTCTGCTGAACACACCTATTCTGATTTAATTTCACCACGCATGCACCTGCATTTGAATCTGTTTTGACAAGACTAGTTATGACTCCCTCATGCCCTCATCTAAGGGGCTTTACAGCCCCTTTTTTTACAGTCCTTTTTTTACAGCCTTGAAGACATTTTAAAAAGTCTCTGTTTTCCTCCTTATCTTGTCACATTTTTAGAGTACTACCTTGCTTTTAATAATATCAATTAATATAGTAAGCATTTTCCCTCCCTCCTAGGAGGTGAGACACACAGCAATCTTTCCATGGAAATCTTTATGACTTAAACTGTATTTAATGTTTGGTAATGTCACTGTATTTCTCTTATTCTGGAAAAAAAAAATCAAACCAGCTGTTTTTAAAGTTCATAACAAATACTACTTCCTTTTTAAATCTAGAGTTTTGGTTTAGAGTCACTCTGCAGCAAATTAGAGACTGATGGGACACATTAGAGACATTAGCTATGTTTCAGATCAGGTCTGTCTAGTAAAATGGGCATTGGTCCCATTTGTAATTAACAAAGACATAATTTGGAAAGACAATTAATTGCTCACAGCTATTAGGTAAGTAAACTATCTAAAGGATTGTAGCTATGTTCAGCTAATTTTTTCATTGTTTTGGCTATATTGAACTGTTTTACTACCTCTGTCCAGTCTTCCTAATCCACCAATCTGTAATTTACTCCCTTTTCAATATTCTAGGTATTTTTATTTTCCCTTTTATCCTCTGTAACAATTTTTTGGAGTTTTTTTTTCAGTTTTTCTGACTTTACTAAACAAAATTTTTATTGTGTTGACTGTTTTCCATTATAATCCCAGTAACTGCATATTTAGGACCCTAAAGGCTCCAATTTCCTATGATTGCAGCTAAATTCTTCATAAAATGAACAAGTGCCATTTTAAATTTAAAAGTGCCATTTAAAATTGTTCAGATTTTATTTTTTCACCACTTCTCCTACTTGCAAAAATATCCCAGTAAGTTACTCCCCTGATGGTTGGAGTAATTCTCTTCCTGTTTAAATGTATTTGTTGTTATCTTGTGTGAGTTTGTTGTGCAGAGTGCTAAAGGTACTCCTAAGGCACAGTAATCTGGGTCCTGATGGCTTCTTACAAGATGCACAATACAGATGACCATGCCCTAGGCAGAGGAAGATTTCATTATTGTAAAAGACTCAGAGGTGACATATGAGATCAGTGGGAATGCTCATGTTCTTTCTCCCCTTCAGCTTAATCATAGCTTAGCTTATGATGTTCTTCTATCCCAACCCAGTAAGCCTGTTGAAAGCTCCGAGGTTTGAGGTGGCATCTATGGAAAGCTGATGCTCACTGCATGAGTTTGCATGTCTTGGAGCTTTATTTTCAGTGTGTGACAATTATGTTGGTTCTCTGGCTGATGGGTTTTTCAAAAGCCACATTCCATACAATGGGCTTTCTATCAAAAAGAATTAGCTTAAACATTTTGCTCTGCCATTTTACATCTATGACATTCAGGGTGGCTCAGAACCAAAAATATTTGATTTAACATGCTGTGAATGTGTGCTGAAAATCCCACATTGGATTTGTGTCACAGCTACCAAAAAAATTTAAGGATCATAGTAGACCCATTTTCAAATAATAATGAAAACAAATCTTTGTGAATAAAACTAACTCCATATTTGAAAAACAAGTTCCTGATTTTGTGCCAGAATTATTCTACTCATTTCAGAACAATTACTCTGCTTTACATAAAAATGTATGTAATATTAAGAACAAACTTTTAATGTAGGTCCTAATTCTGTCTCAGGAAATAATGCTGACAAAGTCACATAACTTTTGTTTTGGGGTTTCCAAGGAAACACAGCTTGCTTCAACTGCCTTGTGTGGAAGATAGGTATTTTTTCTCATTGTATTTGTAATCTGGATTGCTTTAAACATCCCTTCTGTGATTACTGCCTATTTCACTCTGCATCTGCAGTGTCTTTGCATTGAATTGAACCAGGCTTCTATTCTAATCTTGATTTACTCAGGCGCCACACAGATTCAGCTGTCTTCCAGCCACAGTGCATTGTAGCTGATTTTACATTTCGGATTTTTGTCACTGGTTGGTTGGTTTTTTCCCCCATCACTAAATGCTTCCATCACTCAAGCTCTTTTGCTCCTACACACTCCTGCAAAACAGTTCCTATGGTGACACAGCTAAATACCTCTCTGTGTGCCTTACATTGCCCTCTGTCATCTTTGCATCATGACATCCCATCCTCACAGCTTTTATAACAAAGCTAAATTCACCTTTTTTTTTTTTTCTACAAAGCATTTTCAGTAACATATTTATTCATAGATGTTCTTAATTAAATAGCAATATGCATGAACTTTCAGTTCTTTTTCACTCTCTTTGTGGCTTTGCCCATATTCCTTCCCCTCTGTAGAACTCACTTTCATAATCGCTGTCTGCCTGCAACACCTGACATCTCTAATGCAAAGGGCACCCTCCAGAAAATGGCCATGCTCTTGACTTTTAAAGTGCTTCAGAGGCTTTATTACAGTTTGAGTAAATGGCTTCATGCCTGGGAGTGTTGCACTCATACGTATTTCTGTTACTTTAGAGGCACTGGTGTTATTTATAGGGCGTGCACCATGCCAACCTGACAGTTCACCTGCACACTCTTTGGGAAATGTAAAGTAGCTTGGACAGCTTTTGCTGATACCTTAGAATTATTGTGAAGTAAAGCACACCCTGCAGCACAGGTTATAGTAGATTACAGCTGCTTTCTTCGTGGTTTCTTCATGGTGTATTTGTACTGTAGCCATTCCTATCCCTGACTTGGTTCCAAATCTAATGTTTCTTTGACTTTATATGCATTTTATTTGAATTTTCCTCTGGCAACATGCCAGTTTTGTCTACCTATAACTTGTTAAATACAAATATGCCATAGCCTTGGGAATTATTACAGGGTACTTTGGTTTCTTGCATGGAAAAGTTCAGCTTTGCTGTATTTACCCCAATTTGAGATTTTTAATTTTGTTTTCATCGGTTATCTTTAAAGCAAAGTATTCTGGCAAGTTCTTCTTTATTTATCCAATCAATGGAAGTCTGATATTTTTTATTATTTCCATGATTCAGAAGTGAGCGTAGGGAAAATCTTCTCCAGAAATACTGGAGCATTTTCAAAATTCTTAAAGATTGATTTGGTATTTTCAGCAGGATCTTTGCTGTAAACAAAGTCTATTAACCTAACTTCTTTGCAAATTGGAGTTAAAAACGTGAAAGTCACATGGGTCCTTACTGCATCTTCAGTAATATGCTTAATAGTGCTCAGTTTTTAACTTTATACTGCTAGTAAATCTTGGGGGTTTTTGCACATAAAGGTTGTCAATAAATTGCTCAAGTCTGAGTGGATTTTTTTTGTGCTATGATAGAAATTTGAAAGCTAGAGCTTTGCATTGTTAACTACCAAAAATATGAATAGTATGGCTGTATTGTAAGAAAAGTAGCTCAATAGCTTTGCTGTTGAGCAAATACAAGACGACTCTGCTCCCAAAAAGTGAGAAATATGCCTGAAAATACATTCATGAGATAAGGTAGATTTTATCTTATCTATCTATACATCTAACTCTCTTTCTGTCTCTCTCAATCTATATCAATATATCTATCTTATCTATTTTATCTTGTAAATATCCTGATAAAACTTTCTGTTTGCATTTTACCTTTCTTTTTTGTTGTTGTTGTTCCAGAAAGGTGGGTAATTGTAGTACATGCTAAGCCATCTCTTCACACTCAGTTCCTGTGTTTTCACCCAGCAGTGCACATGGTATCTGGAGTCTGAAATTGTCTGTCCGGACAATAGCAACCCAGACCATATGTCTGAGGAAATGTACCACTGGTGTCTGATAAAGAGACATTTTAAAAGAGTCTCTGCATCTGTTAATTTGGATGAGTTGACAGGATGGCATAACCACATGCCTGATATGGATGGTGGATTTAAAATTCGTGCTCTTATGCACAAAAGTACTGGAAATCACCAGTGTAAGGGCTGTTATTTCCTGCTATATTAGGATTGGTTTCCTTTAACCGTGAAGACTTTTCTGTTTGATGGGTTTTTTTTTAATGGGCCAAACCATTTTGGTGCAAATTCTCTAATGTCATGACAACCTGAAGGAGATACTGGAAATGGAAAATTTCGGCCTGAATGGTTCAAATATGACAAATTTATGAGCAATGGAAAATGAGATCTGTTAATTGGAAATGTTTGTCACCTTTAGTAGTAAAACAGGCTTGTAATATTGCTTATAATGCAGACAGAACAGCTTTTAGTCACTGTTTTTTAACTTTGTCGGCGTGTGAAGGATAATGCATTTGAAATGATTAGTTGGTTTTAGCTTACGACATTCAACAGTTCATTACAGGTGTAATTAATAAAATAGATTATGGCCTTTGCCATCTGCTTAAATTAGGTTTACAAGAAAAACACTTTCCCCACGGTGTAAGAACACAGGTCATTGTGTGTTGGCAGCTTGGTTACCTGTGAACATTTATACATAAAATTCTTCATTCAGCTCCCCCACCTCCACCCTCTACCTCCCAAAAGAACCGCCAGAGCAACAAAACACCAAAGGTATGCATGTGCCATGTATATGTAATGTATTCACTGGGATGCCTTAATCCTCTGCAGATACTCAGTGAGCCCCACACCTGAGCCAGTGGTGGCTTTGTCAGTGCCTCTGAGCTTTGTGTGTGTCTGGAATAGGAAACATGGGCTGGAAGATGGTACTGAAGAGAAAAGAATGCAAATAAACAGAGGGCAAAGGTGATGACTCCCACCTCTATTGCTCTTTTCCTGTGGGATTGTGGATTTTAGGAAATATCCAAGACACAGAGGCAATAAGTCTGTTGTCTGATGCTAAGTAATTTTGTGGTGGGTGTAATTTTAAATTGAGGGGGCTCCTTTGTGTCCCTTTGAATAATGCAGCTGTCACACAAGTCTCTGTAGTTGGGAGATCTGGATTCCTGGCAGTCCTGAACCGCTCTGAGGTTCCTGGGATTCCTCCCCTTCCAGTGAGGTTAACACCAAAGTTGCTTTTAAATCTCTTCTACCAGGAAGATGCCTGAAGATATCTGAGTTACTGAGACATAAAGATTACCAGGCATTTGTATTTTCAGCTTGCATTACCATTTTTTCAGGAGAATATAATGGTCCGAAGAACAGCAAGACGTGTATTTCTGAATCATTTGTCTGTACTGTAGGACTGGCTGGTTGAATCCAGGGTGTTGTCTCTTTCAGTGACTGGCAGAATATAACTGCAGGCAGTTAAAGGGAGGAATGCACACTAACCTATTTGGTGGGGAATTTTTTCTGACTTTCTGTCTAGTGTGAGGTGTGAAGGCATTCTTTTATGGATTAACTTGGGATGTTTTATTGTCCATATAAAGGGCTAAATGTTTTCTAGTGATTACAAAATCCTTTGCTTGGATGAATCTTTCCAGTAGTTGAACAAGGTTATTTTTCAGTGTTAATTAAAAAGAATATTCCCTATCCTGCTTTTAACTCTCTGTCTTCTTTCATTGAATGTTGCCTTTCTCATTCATTATGACAGGATCATTAAACTTAAAAGCTCAGTACCTTTAATGTCTATATTACAGATCTCCTCCAGCCTTTCTGGCTGCTGACTTTATAGCTGTTAAGTTTTGCCATCCCCATATTGCAGTGGGGTTTTTTTTGGAGGGTTTTTCTTGGGGGGGGGATGTGTTGGGGGTTTTTTTTGGATAATTGAGGAAAAACCAAATGCAATTCCTTTAAATATTATCATCTTCATGTACCTCCTCTGAAAAACTGGTAACTCTCTGTTCTCCATTCCTTCCCTTACCCTGCTTTGGAAATGACAGTATACCATCCTATCCAACAGATATATTTCATTTCTATCATCTTATGAAAAACTTTGCCTCAAGCTTTTTAAGTGTTGTACATGCTCTCACCTTTTGCTGAGTGTTCCTTTCAATAGGATTCCATTCTTCAGAATGAAATACTTTGGAAAAATTGTTCCATTTGCATTCTTGTATGTGTATCAAGGTGTGAAAAAGATCTATTTCAGTAATTTCATAATGAATGAAGTGGTTTAGGACTGAGCAAATGTTTTGCTCACCTACAGTTCACATGGTGAAACATGAAACTTTTTAGCTGACTGAGCTGCTAGGAAAACGGGAAGAAAACAATGCAATGTCTTCTTGAACTCAGCTGAACATTGGTGGCTTAAGAGCTCACAGATGCCCTTACTTAGCACCTTAGGCTCATGGCTGTGACTATGTGATGGTTACACCTGCTTTTTCCAGTACCAGCTCTTCTGACATCTTTCTCAGACTATTCCTCTTTAATCAGAGCTTCTTAGCATCCTATGTATGAAGAAAATCATGATAAAGTGATAAAGACGTCATCTTACCTCCATGAAAGTGTCCTTAAGTCTCCTTAGTAGAGAGTTTTATATGTTCTGCACCATGTGTTGGTGTGGTAGATATGTAAATTCACTGCTCCTACCACAAATAGAAGTGTGAGAGAATAAAGAAACTCACCTGAGAGATTTGGAAAGCTGCTTACCATCTGGACCTCCCTTGCTGTTGGTATGATGGTGGCAAGAAGCCTTATCATGTCTAAGCTTGCCTGGGTCTCCTGTAGGGCTGCAGCAGGTGGAACAGTGCAGCATGTGCTCAAAAAACCCCACTCCTTCAAAAATGGCAATTCATACATTTAGGAAAATTAGCTGTGTGATGGGATTGTCTCCCACAAGGAACTGGGCAAAATCAAGTGGGAGATGTGGAAAGACCTCTGAAGAAAATGAATGAAAGGGATAGAAAAGTGTACACAAAATGCCATGAGAATATTATATTCACTCTGCTTTAATGAAGTGCATGGTGGCAGTGTCTTGGTTTAAGTCTGAGGCTTCATGGAAAAAAAGCATTTGAGACTGATGACAGACTATAACTTCTGTTCCATAAATATATTTTTAAAAACTTAAATAGATTATGATTACTGAAAAATATACCTGTATGTGGGCTGGAAAAATATTCTGCTGTCTCAACTTAATGCCTTGCTAAAGGCCTGACATATTAAATATTGCATACCAGTTTTAAAATGGATGTTATTGAAATTCAGGGATTGCAGAGTTAGCTGGCTTTGAAGACATAATACCAACTCAGTTTATTGTTTGCAACACATGACATGGTGTGACAAATTGATACTTGAGGTAAGACCAAACCTTAAGGACAGTGGTAATGCAATAGCATTTTCAGTAGCTGTTTAGAATAAAGACCAAACTGATACTTAATATGACTCCAGAACACTTTGGATGGTTTTGAAAATCCTATGTGTAGTCTTCTATTGTAAAACAAATAGAAATCCGTGATCATAGAAGTGTAATGTTTTCTGAAGCAGTTACATATTTGTGATAGATAAGCAGCACCTGCTAGTGGCAGCTGGCAGTGTGGTTATTTGAGAAACAGAAATGACTCTGGGCCTGATCTTCTGCTGTGGCAGATCTCAGCTTCATGGATATTTAAACCTGGGTGAAGTGACATTCAGCTTGTCAGGAGTGTGCTGCATTCATTTACTATTTCCAAGATGACTGCTTGAGTTTCTAGGCAAGGAGGAGTTGGGGTCATGACAATTTCATAGCCGGTTTCCAAGTTTAGCTTTAGATACATACGCTAGCAAGTTGGCGTAAATTAGAACTGGTATAAAGCAAGAGGCCTAAACTGCATGTCAGAAAGGGCATGTTAGACAGATTAGCCTACACGAAATCAGCTCCCAAAATTATTCAAGAATTTTACTTTCTATAAACACTGGATTAGAATTAGACGGTCACGAGAGCTGACGATATCTACACTAGCAAGCGTTGTTGAGCGCTAGGAACAGACCTGGAGGGCAAAACCAGCAACTGTTGAGTGCTCTGCACTGACATTACTTGTATGTCTGTGGGTTTGACTGTGGATGGGTTCTCATCTGGTCCTGTGGGCTGGCTGCCCTTTGGAATGTGGATTTCAGAAGGGAAACATCTAGGGATCAGTCTGCTCTCTAAGCCTGCTCTGCCAGGCTTTGCTTCTGAAGTGACATCTCTATCCAAATTAAAACACTATAATAGATACGTAGCATCTGAATCTACAATTTTACTGAAACAATTAAGTGTTTCAATCATAATTATTGTGCTATGACCTACATAAAGTATTCAGTCTTTCCTGTGCAGCCTCCAAGGTGAATTTGAAAGTTGCAGCTAGTTAGTTTAAATGAACCCTGATCTTTAAAGATAACCTTCGAGTAGGTAGCTTTGAATTCTGAAAACAACTTGTTGGAGTATCTGCAAATACAAAAAATTTTAAATCTCAGATTTACCACTGTTCTAGACTGTCTGTCTGCTGAACAGACAGGCTTTTCAGTTATCTTCTTGAGGCACACATTTCTCCCCAGGCAGTGCACAGGAAAACAGATACCTGGGGCTCAATTCAGTTTTCTACTCTGAATTAACTTGGACTGAGGTGCCCTACAGCACATGAGAAGGTCTTATAGGGCTGGTGGAAGTGTGGGAGACGTGTGCTCTTTTGGAGCAGCAGTAGGAAGCCAAGAGCAATACCACAGAACACGTCAAATGCTATTAATGCAAATGTGTCAGCCAGTAAATTTAATACCCACATTTTATGCTTTCTTGCACCATGCTTATGAGATGTAGAAATTGTTATTTGTGTATAACCCCCAAATTTGTGCAATTAGCAATGCCGAAAGCGGTGATGCTCCACTGTGAAATGGTAAGACACATGATTGTATCATAAAATAACACCTCGTGATGATGACGCTTCACCATGCATTTGAATCAGTAGTTAGCAGGGATTTGTCATAGTCATGACTATAGAAGTGTCCTTTTTCATTCACTATTAGGGGACATTAGCTGGTTTTATTTTGTGTTGGTTTGGTTTTTTTGTGGTTTGGGTTTATTTTTAAGGAAAATTCTTCTCCATTAGTTTGTTTCAGATTTACTAAGTTGTAAGTTTAGCAAGTCTAACTTCTGCACAGCAGCACAGTTCTAGTGCAAGATTCTTAATCTAATCTGCATTTTTGTTGCCTTTTTTTTCCCCTGGTTGTCAGCAGTTTAGTGTTTTAAGAAAATACTTATTCCATTATAAATCTGTGTTTTGATATAGTAACATTACTGTTCCTTTAAAATTAGACTATATATGTTCCCTTTCTAAGACATTTGTTTCATAATTCAACCAATTGATCATGATCTTGGAAGTCTATTCCAAATTTAATGTTTCTATGATTTTGTGATAAGATATTGAGCTTTTGAGAAATTTTTAAAACATGCTGGATCTTTAAATGTGTTTTCTAAGAGTAGAACATCCATTCATTAGCTTCAGTTGGCTTTCCCTCAGTCTAGTATCGATTTTAGTCAAGTACTGCTACCCATCAGTAGACTGCATTTAAGTGCATTCTTGAAGGTTGGAATAGGCTTGAAATGGTTCTGTAAAAGGTATTAATTGCCACAAATATACCAAATTTCAAGGATTCAACCACAAGTAATGCTATTTCTTCTCAAAAGATATATTTGGCACAGAAAGAAGGTTTATTGACTCTTTCCTCAACTGGACAGATCAGAACATGTTTAAATTATCTCCTGAAGAAAAGATAATATAATTTTTGTTATGAGTAGCAAATGATAAGCTTAAATTCCTAGTCAATCTTAATTATTAATGACAGAATCAAATATTGCTGCATGTTTGGAAACTGGCCGCCTGGCATGTTTCATTTTCTGTGAAGAGCTGGAACGAGACACTTATTTGCAGCATACTTCACTTTCAGAGCAAATCCTAATGATGGTGACATTTAAAAAAAATGTATTCCTGCAATAATGCCATTACAAAGCCATTTAGGCTTGATGTGAGTAGCAGAGGTTATTGTTTTCTGTAGAAATATCAGATTTCTTCTGGAATACATTTGTTAAATGTACCATAAATGCACAGTTACCCACGGTTTTTAATTTTCCTTTTTAGCAGTCCAGTTTGATGAATTGTCCTGATTAGCTCTGAGGAAATTAATTTCAAAATTAGGTGGGACTCAGAAGGAGAAAAACAGTGACATGTTTGGGAATCGTTCCGACTGAATCACATGAAGAATTAGATGCATCTGCTAGGAAGAGCCCCATTTATTTAGTTTCTGTTATTTACCTCACACCCAGGATGATGGTAACTGGTTCATTAGTGAATTCAGAAACAGAGTATCATTGTCTAATCCATGCAGTGGCCCAAATGTCCCTCTGTCCTGTTGTATCCCATGCCCAGGGAAGGTTTCCTCAGCTCGCAGGGAGCAGTGCCAGCGAGTCTCTCATGGGAGCGGGCTGGCAGCACATGCCAGGAGATAGCAAAGTGACCTGCCCTTAGCTGCTGGAGAGGACTAAAATCACAGGCCTGGTCTGGAAAGAGAATCAGGGAGGAGCCTGGCTGCTGCAGACCCCGCTGGGCACCTCTGGGCACAGGTACAGGTCTCTACAGCTTGTTTAGGGTCAATAGGGGGATAGATGCTCGGGGAACCCACATGTCCCAAACTGCTGTGTGAGGCCTTGCACTGTTTAGGAATTGTGCAGAAAGGCTGCTGCCATGCTGTTTAAGTTGTCTACATCCTTTATTTGGAGCTGGCTCTTGGTTCCTTCTGTCTAGCCAGCCGTAATAGATGTAACAGAGATAATGACTTTGTGTAGCTTACTTCTCAAGCTGCACGTTTTGAAGAAAGGAGGGAAATTGTATGTTGATGAAAAACAGCCTCCTGGTTCAGTTCTGTAAATCAGTAACAACAAAACAACTAAGGGAGTTTACAATAAAATCAGATGGTACACTGCAATGTAGGTGCCTTCATGCACTCTGCTCTGCAAATGACAGGCTACTGGAAGACATTCTCCATGTTGTCATGCATTTTACCTCCTTAATTTGCCTATTCAGTTCAAACGACAAGTGCCACAGTCTCTGGATTTTCAAACCTCTTGACTAATCTAATAGATGGCTTCAGCATTGTCCTGTGACAAAAAGGCATGCTAGAGGGTATGCCACATTAACTTCATTTCTTTAATTTAAGAGGCACACTCTTGCTGCTGGATGACAGCTAGTGTGAAATTGGACATGGTTGGCTAATAGTAATGATATAATTTCTTATTTTTGCTTCATTATATCTGCTAAGTACAAATTTACCTGCAGAGTTCAGCCAAGAGGAAATATATCAAAAATATTAGTATCCAACAGAAAAGGTTGTGTTTTTTTTTTTTTTTTTCTTTTAGCAGTTCTTTTTCTTCATAAGTCATTTTTTAAGACTTAGTTTAAATAAATATAACTAATTCTTTTCTATGGCTCCAGAGATTGTATTTTATAATTGTCCTTTGAACATTTATAATCTTTTAATAGCTGTTTTTTTTTTTTCCTTGACAACATGATGATAATTGCTAGAGTTAAAAAAGAGCAGTTCTATGAAGCTTGAATGATGGCTTGGTCTTATTTCTGTTGAAGTCAGGGATACTTCTTCCGTAAGAAGAGAGTTGGAATTTGCTTCATGTTTCTTTTCTCCTGCCAAATCCACTTTCACTCATCCAAGACAGCAAAGAGTTCTGCTTTCAGTCACAGTGCTGTAAATCTGGTCTAACTGCATTGACTCAATGGGCTTATTTTTGTAGAGATCAGTGTAAGTGAGAGAAGGATTTATCTCAGTTGGATTCATGCTTCTTGTTAGTCAGGCAATGTACTATATAATTGGCGCTATCAATAAGACTTTCCCCAGTATTGATTCCTTTTCTGTATGGAAACAGATGGAATATATCATAGGGTCTAACTGATATGAAATACACAGTATCTTGCAATAAAAGAGAGTTTTTATTTGGCTGGGGCTTTTAATCTTCTGTCCAGAGATTTAAAAATAGCAACAAAGTGACATGTGTCACTATCCATTGCTCATTTTTTATTGTTTGATTGTCCTAGAAATTGCTGACAGAATTGTAACTGCTTGAAGGGTTGAATCCTAAAGTAGGAAGTGCACAAGGTGCTAGCTTTTATTTATAGCACCCACAAGGTGCTATGAATAGAATATCAGAAAACACATAATTTGAATTAGTCAATTCACAGTTAATGAAAGAGAAGACTATGAAGATATGAACAAAATCTGGCAAAATTCACATGCTCGTAGCTTCCCTGAGAATGGGATTTTAGCTTGAAAAAGTTATAGTTGAGATAAAAAAATGTTCTCTAATACAGCTGTAAGAAAACAGGGAAGGAGAAGGTCTTTTCCAGGCAGATGTGAGAGCCTTAATACAAAATCTTAGAAGGAGCCTTATATTGTTTAACTTCGTGGAAAAACAGTTTTGAGTGGTTGCTTTGATAATCTGGGAGCTCTCAGGCAATCTCAGTTATTACACTTTAAAGCCAAGACTTCTTTGGCATGGATTTTTATATGGCCTTTGACATACTTATTTTTGCTGCAGTTTTTCCAAGCCAGCAGGGACAATGCTTAGACTGTGCTTAGAAATCTGGAATATGTTCAAACAATAAAAGAGGAAAAAGATAATTTTGTTCTTATAAGTTCTGATATACAGAATAGCTAAAGGGGTCATTGACTGATGTTCTTGGCCCATCATTTATATTTTGGCAGATGTATATTTGTTTTAACTCTGTTTTCTACCTCTGTACATGTTAGAAGAATTCATGCAACATAAATTAGTATGTATGTCCTGTGTGATATGTTGTTTGTGAGGCAAGAGCCATTAGACCATGTCATTTTGAGATTATAACACATTCAACAAGTTTAAATTACTCATCTTTACAAAAGGAATACAAAATTACATTCTGATTAGAGCATGCTGTTTCAAACCACCTTGGTTCTCATTAGGGTTCTGATAATCTAATGTTAGATTCATTACCATCTAAAATTATTGCAATCTGCTGCCTTTTGTTTTGATTCAATGTCCATAATTGTTCCATGTGATGTCAGTAATTACTGAGGCTGCTTTAGGAAGATATGCAAAGACATGGCAAGAAAAGCTGATAAAGCCAAGTTTAGATTTGTTATGTGGTTGTACATGTGCGTCAGAAACTACATTTTAGTAGCGTTATCTGTTTACACTCGATGTTGCATAGGTTCCAGAAAAGGAGGAATTATGCTGCAAGATAAGGAAAACAAATTAAATATAGTCTTGAATCATTCAAGATTGAAAGGAATGACTCCTAGTTGCATGAGGATGAAACTTCTGTTGTATTGAATAATTTTTTACTTTGATTTTTTTTAAAGACAATATATGCTCTTTCCTTTGTAGAACCTACTCCTCTTCCATGCAAAACTGAATAAAATACACTCATACCTGCTGAAAATGAATGCTACGGACCCCAAATTACATTGCAGTTTATAAAATTTGAAACACAAAAATATTTACTCTCAATATATTTGCTATAGTGATCTGTTCTGCTAAGTTTTTCGTCTTTTTTGTGAATCAATAAGGCTGTCTTTGCACCCCTTATAAGTGGGTGGAGTAAGAGGAAGGATGAAGCAAACTTCATTTCTTCTGTTTGCTTTCATATACCTTCTTATGAACATTTAACTGGTTAAATGAGATAATACTAAGAATATAAGCATGAAATAGACATCCAGAGTAGTTTCCTGTAATAATATTTATTAACACTACATCACACACTAATCCATCATTAAAAAGTTATAGCTGTGAGGCAGCCTGAGTCCGCTAAAGGGTCACAACACTGTGGGTAATATTGTGTCTCAGTTGTGTTTGGCAATGTTAAAAAAGTGGATATGACAACTAAGACACGCAGGTGTGATGGTAGGTGCTGAATGTGAAGTACTTGAAAGGTATTTTTCATCCCATAATTCAATTTCTCTTAAAAATTCCAGTCTTGGTTTGCAGAAGCAAGTGCTTTTGAGAATTTTGATCATTTCCTCGCTTCGTTTGCTTGTTTGTGGGTTGGTTTGTTTTTTTGTTTTTTTTTTTTTTTTTCTTTCCCAGTACACATACTCACCTTTCTTTTAGAAGCTTGTACTCTTTTAGAGACAAATGAGATTTATTTACAGTAAATCAAAACAATCTCTGGCTAGACATACAATAGATTCAACAAATCTTGTGTGTTTCAGTTTCTGATCCATCCAATTAAAGGACTTTTTATATTCTGTGGTTGGAATTAGAAAGAAGTAGCAGAAACCTGTGACATGCCAGAGTTCTCAAATGTATGTATATTTATTGGACTACTTAACATGAGAATGACTAAGGAAAATCAAATTGAAACCTATGAAAAAAAGCTGTTCGTTTTGGCTTTTGCATGAAGAAATGAAAAAAGCATCAAGTTTGATGCCAGTAAACTGTCAATTTGTGGAAGCAGCTGTAAATCAAGTACTGCTTTATTATATTGCTGCACATTTGGAATAAGCAGGATTACTGCAGAGGGAATTATTTTACATTTATACTATTGAAAATGAGAACATGATGTTTCCTGAAATCACTAGCCAAAGTTTATGACAAAAGTCAGAATTTACTAAGGAGAAGAAATAAAGAAGAGAAAAAAAAATCATTGTTAAAACGTTAAGAGATTATAGTAAATAGCTTTGTGCTCTTACTTAGTCTTATTTTGTTAGCCTTAAGTGCTACCATGTATTTCAGATGATATGGAAGAAGGAGAAGCAGAATCAAAGTATGCTAGAGACAAGTATGATGTCTGAACTGTGTTAGAAAAGCAAGCTCCCTTTCCAGATTAAAGATGTTTTTGCCAGATGATACAAATAGCAGATTGTTGATGATTATCAGTAAGTATGATGAGAGAGAAGATCGTTGGAAATTGGCCTCAGATCACCTGGAAAATTCAGTAACCAAAGAGATTAAACCAGATTCTCTGAAGTCATTATAACTTTTTACTCCCACTGTAGAACAAAGACTAATGACAGTCATCCCATCAAAGAGTTTTCCATTTGTTTTTATAAGAAAGAGAAAGGAATTAGTGGCTAAGTAAGAAGCAGATTACAGAGCACCAAAAATTAGCTGCATTGAAACAAAGCCTAGAACTTGTCACAGCAAAGCAGCTTAAATGGGAGGGAAGTTCTGCTTTTGCTGCCTCTGAGCTCCCAGCGGAACTTGGTCATTAGCATCCCATGTGGAGGTATTGAGCTTTCTAGCTAGGTCGGTTTGGAGTCCTGATCAAACTGGATAGCCCTTTAGGATAGCTCTTGGGGAAAAAACCCCCACAACACAACAGCAAAACCAAACAAACCCTCAAAACCACTTGAAAAACCCCCATAAGAGCAAACATGTCTCCTGAGCATGAAGTACCTCAGCAACTCTGGTGATTCAGTCTGGACTGTCTGGAGTTGGTCCACAGCAGGCAGAGGGCAGGAGAATAGAAGGAGCATAGATTAAACTAACACAGCAAAGCTAGTGTTGTAATTGTAGTATTATCACAGTGCCAGTAAAAAGTACATTATTAACCTCCTTTTGAAAAGAACACATTCTGTTCCAAGGTTGATGTATGAATAGGCATAGGTAAATCATTACTTCTGTGTAAGGAATTGAGCCTGGCTAATCAGTAAATGTGTGAGGCTGATGCTGTTTGCCAAATACAGGCTCTTCATGGAATTGGTTGTTTAATGAGAGTAATAGCACAGCAGCATCAGCGTGAGAAAACACAGCATGTGGCGTTTGCTGGTCTAACTAAGAAAAATATGGTCTGGTATTACCTGGGGAGGTGTACAGAAGTCAAAATGAAGACAAAGAGGGAGAAATCCCTTTGGCATTATATAGCCTAAGCAAAAGAAACAGTCTTTGTTAGCAGAATGCCAGCTAGGTTTGATAAAGAATATTAGGTGGAAAGGTATGCCCAGAATTCATCTGAAATGTATTTTTAGACATCTGCTGGGTTGCATCAGGACAGAGATTTTTCAATTCTTATTGTCCCACATATGACTAAGCGAAATATAATTAAAATATTTATAAGCTGAACCTAACTTCAATCTTATAGTATTGATATACCTGAAAACATAATTTTCTTAATTTGTTTATAGTAAGAGATATTCCTTCAAGTTACATAACCTTACCACTTTTTTTGCTTGAAAGTGCCTGTTTCAATAAAACCATAACTTTTATATTTTATCACTTTATTTACTCATTGTAGGATTAATGAGTTTTGATATGAGTCCACATGGATACATATTTTGTTTTATCCTTTGGCTTAAGTAATGTATACCTGTGAAATACGTCTCTTTCCTTGAATTACCATTTCCTGACACAAAAAGATACTTTGCTAGGGTATTCTTGACCAGCTACTGTCAGTGTCTTCTATAGCTATTAAGAATGCATCTCCCAATCTTGCCTTAGGGAAGGACTGTTTTTGAGGATGTCTGAAGAGTTTGCTAAAGTCAGCATTGTTGGAACTGTGTGGCTACAGCAGCTTTGAATATGAAACCGTCACCAACTATGAAAAACAGTAATGTTCAAAATACATTTCTCAGATGTATTGCCAGTTTGAAGTGTCACTCCAGAAGAAATAATTTGCAGATTTTTTCACTAATTAATTTCACTGTTAGGATTATTTCTGGAAGATTTATTCTGATACAAACTAAAATATCTGGAACAATCTTGCTTCTCCAAAAATTTCCATTTCTTGTGTGATCTGATTTTAATACAAAATCAGAAATCCTAAGTTCTCTAGTGAGAATGTCCTGATATAACAGATTAAATGTTAAGGCACTGTGAGACAGCAGTGTTGTTGTAATTTCTTCTTGTGTGAATCCAAGACAGCTTTCCTGATGTTGTTGATTTACACAGATGAAACTCTGAGGTTTGATTGATCTTTGCAGAATTTAGGCATCTGGTGATTTGAAGTGAGCAAGATAGCATATGGAAGCAGATCTCTGGAAAGCTTTTACAGAATGAGCTTTGATTTTATTTTTCTCATGATTTCAGTTGTTAACTGCTTTTGCAAAATACCAGCATTAAGATGTTGTGAACCTTTGCAATAAGCAGAGAATTTATTTTCTATATGTGGTCATCCATGTTCAAATAGTATATAATTTCAAAGCATACGAAAAAGCTCCAACTATCTCTATATAGTTAAGTTGGTTTTTTATCCATTTATTTTACTGTGTCAGGATTTTTACTCCTGAGGCTTAAAAGCAATTGAAATACCTTGATAATCTGTGATCACTTAACATACTTCAGTTAGGTTATTGTGTATGAGATACAACGATGTTTTCGATTGACTGAGAGGCCATCAACCAAAGCAGAAAGGAAAGAAAGAAGTTTCATTCTATCATCTTTTCACAAGTCACTAATACATCATAATGACTTTTGATAAACAATATCTTATTTTCTTGTCTGTTGAGCAAAGGGTGTTATTTCCTTTCACAAACATGTGTGGGAAGAAATTGGGGAAAATGGCTAGTTACACTGTTTAGCCATGACTGACAAATCACAAATATCATCAGAGAGTTGCTTGTGCCAGACTTTCCATTTATTTCTACTGACACAACATATACTTGTATGTATTGGTAGATATGACCTAGAATGTTTTGTGCGCTGCAATCAAAGGTGAATGTATTTTAAACACTTGAGAAAGGAAGGATTTTCCACTTATTTGTGACCCCGTGTCCTAGAGTGTGCTGCTCTCAAAAACAGCCTCTCCATTAATTCCAAGTGACTTCAGAGTAGGCCTTTTCATTGCTATAGCTCAAGAGCATCCCTTCTGGAGAGCCCTGTGTTTTGAAAGCAGTTGGCAAATTTGCTTAAACAAAAGATCTCGTACTATCTTCTGAGAAAATTCATGTCTTAACACAGAAATAGGGAGTCATCAGTCTGCTTTTCTGTGTCATTTCTTCTTACCTGAAGCTGGGTCATCATCATCATCATTTTCTCTTATTTCCTCAACAGATGTAAGAATAGTTAGTTATTTTTAAGAAATCAACTGATCTGTGAATAATGCTTTTGATTTAAATCAAAAGACTGTTGCAGTGTGATTAGGGACTGCTAAATTTTACTGTCTTCTTAAACATTCATTATTATTATTATTTTTATGATGGAATATTGTGCAAGAATATAGTATTTGAGAGACTTAGTTTAACTTATTTTAATTTTATAAATAAATCATATGATCACACTTGAGAAGTCTGATATTCTGTATTCTCAGTACATCAACCAGTGTTTTATTTCATGGAATCATCAGCCTGATATCCAATAACATTTAATATTCCTTTAATTGTTCTCCATAGTCTTAATACTTTATTAAAATACTGTGAAAAATAATGCAAATTACAAAAATTAAGCATTCTCAAGGACATCATGTCTAGCCAAATATTGCAAGTTATATTTGAAAACTAGGGAAAAATTCCTTGATTTTGTGTTGAGTACTATGAAACATAAACTGCTAATGTTCAGAGAATAGAGGATTTCCAGTGTAAATGTGTAGGAAAAATTTACACATTATGGGACATTACAGCACTCTAGCATATCTGGTATCAGTGCAAAATAATTTAAATGTAACACACAGCTGTGTTTGAGTAGGTCTCACACCAGTTCTTAGTGCTTGTTGAATCCAGGTAGATCCTGGTTTGTGCTGAAGGAAGAGAGCATTTATGAGCGCCTGTGTGTGTAAATGAAGGACATGAGTCAGTGACAGGCCATGTCAACCCAAATAAACAAAAATGCAGAGCAGCTACTGAAAACACATCTATTACAGATGCTCAATAAAACCTAGCCCAAAGTTTTAGCCAAAAAGGCTGCAGGTTTGCAGGTAAAACCTGAAGAAAATAAGGTAGATGAATTTGCACAAAGAGAATGTTTTCTCTTTGGCTCTTCCAATGGGACCATTTTCATGAGATTTCAAGCAGGGCTCCTCAGCTGTGTAGGGGAGAGAAAGTTGTGGGTCAGGATAAGGATGAGGGGAGATCACTCACTCATTACTGTCATGGCAAAACCAGACTTGACTTGGGGAAATCAGTTGAATTCATTACTAATCAAATCAGAGTAGGATAATGATAAGTATAACCAAATCTTAAAACCTTCCCTGCTGCATCTTCCTGGGCTTAACCACTCTTGAATTCCCTGCCTTTCCCCCTCCTTCTGACTCTTCCAAAGGGAGTAAATATCTGAAGTGTGAAGTTTCTAGATCTTAAAACTGACTTTTTGAAATACAGATTTTAGGCTTAAAGGCTTTAATACTCAAAAGAACTGTGGGAGTCAGAATGCTGGAAATGGAGAGGCTCCTCAAATGCTTTGCTCTTTAGGGAATTCACATCTCCAAATTAGCTGCAGGTCAGTGTTTGCATTGGTTATGAATTGGTTAGAGTTGGTCCTGTGGATGTGTGTACAGACAGCTTTTCATTAGCTCCACTCAGCCTCTCAGCCTGTCCTGGGTAAGCTGGCTGCGTTCCAAAAACGAGGTGGCTGTGTTGGCATGGTGCTGTGCCTGAGCAAGTACCTTCTGCTCCTCGGCTGGGCGCTTCAGCTGAGGCAGAGCACTGCTAGGGCAGTCCTGCCATTTCTGGGGCTGGCTGTCTTGTCACCTGCCTACCCACAGACAGTCCTGAGAAGCTGTGCAAAGCTCTCCTGAGGTATCCAAGGACAGGAATCTGTCTGCAGGCTGAGTGGGGAGTGTCATGAGGCAGCATTTCTCAACATTTTTAGACTGATCACTTCTGTTGTCCTTAGTCACTGTAAAGGCTGGGTCTCCCATTTCCATCCATATTCACACTTGCCCCATCCCACCACGCTCCCTCCAGGCTTTGGTGGCCCCCCTGCAGCAGTGGGGAGCAGCTCAGACCCTGGGAACATCTTATTTCTTGTCAGCCTGTGTCATTGAAACAACCTGCTTAAATGCTTTCTTCAGTTTGTACTAGAAAAGTCAAGGCAATAGAGACTGACCATGTTTTGGTTTTAAAATATCACCTTCAACTTTTTCTTTTTTTTTTTTTTTTCATTTTCTTTATTACCATGTCAAGGAAAAATCAGTGAAGAAAATGGGAGCTAAACAGATACTTTAATGTGCACAGAAATGTGAATATTCACTACATCCAACTGTTCCCTCTCACACTATATTCTATTTATAGTTAAGTTAAAGGCATTTTAATGTCTTCATTTGCTTTTCATTTTTTGATGGGCTGTAAAATAAGTACTTTGTGGAAAATGACACCCTTAACCTGAGACTTCTAAATGAGGCCAATGCATTCTTTCCAAATTTGTTAATGCAGCGTGTTAGAGACTCCACATGAAGACTGTCTTTTACTGGTACCTCTCAATTAGGCTACTTACAGCAGGTTGTGGCTGAAAGGTCTCCCAGTGATGTGGATTATGTTGAACACACTAAAAGAAATCCAACCTTTTAAAGAAATATAAAGAAAATATAATTTTAAAGGCCTGATGCAGTTCTCACTGAAATCAGCTTGATATATTTGCAGTGACTTCAGTGAGAGGTAGAATGGGTCTTTCTTATTATATCTAACTTAAGAATGGCTGGACTGGGAATAGAAGAAATTTCTTCTCCTCATGTTCTGAAAATTTATACTGCACCAAGAGACCAGAATTGACTAATCACAATATCAAATTCTAATGATAGAGTCTTTTATCAAAGCTGTAAAAGTACTTGATATGTGGGGTAATAAAAATCAAAGCAAAGTAAAAATACCAACAGAGGACTCAATTCTCATCAGTTTTCTTGGTGTGGTGCTGGCAGGAATTTCAAGCAGAGTTATATACTTAAGATGAATTAGGGAAAGAGTTGGATTCTCTAATTCCTAAAGGTGAAAAATTCTGCAAGCTAGCTGGTGCATGGGCTAAGAGATCGTTTAATCACAGGAATTTTAAGATGCCTAGGTTGGTGGTGAAATGTCATATCTCCTAATGGTTGCTATATATGTCTGTTCTCACGGATCAAAGGGGAAAGCTGCTTCTGCTGCTCCTTGCCTACTGTTTTCATGAATAAACATATGCACTTATTTAACCATTTCACTGCTTTTTGCTAAAATACAGTTTCCACAAGGAAACAAGTGAGCCTGAATCTGAGAAAGAAAAGTACTAAGCAAGAAAGATCACATAAGTAAGAGTATTTTCTGCTGGTCATCTCAGGCAGCTGGGACAGATCACGTTCAAAGGAGAAGCTCTTGTTAGGAGGTGAACTCTGCAAGTGGAAGGATTAGGTGAAAGACTGATTCATGCACCTGCACAAATCTTGGGCTGAAGACAGTAGGAACTAATCCAAAAAGTAACATCACTGTGGAAAATGGCAACATCTCCACTCTCTTCAGTGTGCTGACACATTCCTTCATAATCTTGCTTGGTTGACATTGACAGAAATAAGTTAAAAAATATCTGTCTTCAACAAACTGACACATAATATTTGTCAGTTATAAACGTTTTCACAGGCATGAGATAATTAGAGATTTGGTTATGTAAATATATATAGCATTTATTTTTAACCAGATGTTTAACAAACATTAATTGGAGATGTAATTCTTTCATTTGTCTTTCATAGAGAGAGAATATTAAATATGGGAATTTCCTGTATATTTGATTGATCTGTTGTAATTAAACTGTGGTGAGACTGGAAGTACAAAAATGCATTTTGCTTTGAAATGCAAAATTAATGCAAGTGTGTGGCTTAGAGCGTGTTTATTGCTAGCACCACTTTCACAGTTCACAGATCTTGAGCTTGTTGCCCAGAGTGGCTGTGGATGCCCCATCCCTGGAATTCTCCAAGGCCAGGCTGGATGGGGCCCTGAATAAGATGGTCTAGAGGAAGATGTCCCTGCCTGTGGTGGGGGGGATTGGAACTCAATGATCTTTACTGCCCCTTCCAGCCTAAGCCATTCTATGATTTGGTGATTCTAAACAGATGAGTATGTCTCTGAAAACTCTTTCCTCTCCTCTGCTCCTGACCAAAGCAGGCTTTTTTAACACTGACACTGCACATTTGTAGCTCTGTGTTGTTGGAGTAAGATGGGCAGCTGAATATCTGCACAGGGTATCCTGGCTTTTAATAAAGCAGCAGAAACCTGTATTGTTGGTAGGTAAAACTAGCATGGTAATCAAGGTGTGTGCAACCTGAAAGCAATCTTAGGGGATGAAATAGATTTTGCAGTAAAATGAAAAACTACAAAATCACAGAATATCTTGAGTTGAAAGGGACCCATAAAGTTCATCAAGTCCTACTCCCTGCTTGCCACAGGACTACCTAAAACTAAACCATATGGCCAAGACCATTGTCCAGATGCTCACTGATTGACAGGTGTTATAGGTAAAAAGTTTTCTGGATGCTGTCAGGGTACTGCAGGGCCCCTGAGTGCTGGGAGCTGTGGGAGTCTGCAGGGTGGAGGGGTGGCACTGGCAGCCAGGACCTGTCCCAGGCATCCGGACTGGGAATGTGGGGGCAGCCCAGCACCAACACTAGCACCTCCCTGGCGATGGGGATGGGGAAAGACCAGTATTGGGCTGGGCCTTGGGTCCTTGGATGGGCCAGGCTGGGAAGGGCTGAGAGAGCATGGCTGAGGCAGGGCTGAGGGGTGTCCAGGGCCCTGGGCAGGGCCAGGGGTGTCCTGGGAGGCTGGACAGGGACTGTCAGGCCAATGGTGCCTTTGGGACTCACACAAGTCGTGTTTAAGTATATGAAGATATTTATTCATGGAAAAAAATTCAATCTGTCCTCGATGCGTTCAAAGGGATTTTGAAATTCTCTTGGAAGCACTGGTGAGTTTCTTCTTGTTTTAGCAACTGTCTGGTGTTGCCCGTGCCATGTTCTGCCTGTCTGCTGTGCTGAGTTCACCCACTCCTCTGCTTGAGAGCGTCTGTAAGGGAAGCTGACCAAGGAACACATAGGGTTGAATTCTGACTCTTTGCTGTCTTGTGAAGATAGATGTTCCTTTGAAGGAATCCATTTCCCATTGTTTTTATTCCACAGGGCTAGATTTATCTTGGACTTATCTGAGTAGCAGTCAGGAGCACCTTCTTAAAAGCAATTTCTGTGTCTTGAAGCAAGAGAAGATAAACCGTAAATCGTTGTGACCTTTTTCAGGTGGAATCCACTGCTGCCTTTTGTTTATCTAGTTGGTTTGGCAGATTAATGTCTAAAGGTTAGAGTCATCTTCTTTACCTCTTCCCCTTTCCCCCTTTCACGTGTCCTTACAGCTGGCTCCATGCTTTTGATATGTCATGCATACCTATGCTTCTTGTGGAGCAGATCCTATCTGACCCTAACTTGTTTGCTTTTAATCTGCCACACTTTCTTTTGATACCAAGAAATTATTTTAGAGGTCCAAGTTTACAACTGAAAGATTTTAATGTTTCTCTCATTATCACTTTTTCTTTCATTATCACTCTCTCTTTTGCATTACAAAAAATGAATGTATTCCCACCAAAATTTTGGATTTCCTAAAGGCACAATACTTTTTGCTGCCACTCTGGGTTTGTGAGGTATCTGTGACATACAGAAAATGTTACATTTGGTCACTTTGGTCTGAAGACTGTTGCACATCATGAAACACTCCAGGGTTTGCTATAAATAATGATAAATTTTTAACAGTCACTTCACTGCTGTGTGGAATAATATTCTTTTGACAATGCCGTGAGCTGGAAATACAAACTTGTAAGCAAATGCTGAGAGTTACAATTTCACAAGAACCCGAGCACATCCGGAGTTGTACTGAGCAAACCTAGTCTAGTTTATTCAATTGTGTCAGGCATCGATTGAAAAGTTATTTTTCATTGGAGATGATGTGTATTTCTCTTAGTTTTGTGGGGTTTTTTTCCAATAAAACAAGGGTATTTTGTTATTTTTGTCTACAGATAAAATAGCAAATCAGGGTTTCATTAGAATATGATTTTTTCTTATTTTTATGAATCTTTCTCCACAGCTAGTTCTGTTGGCTGTGGCTCTGACTTATCCCACTCTACAAGCAGAGCAGGAGTATTGGAAAGGTTTCAATAGCTGTTCCTTTTTCTATGTTAAGGGTCAGAGTCATGCTCTGCTTATCTGGTGGTCAGCCAGCCACAGAGATGCAGTAATTTTACAGGCATACCAAGCCTTCATTTTATTGCATTGAGGTTTGGAGCATTTAAAATAGAAATCTGTTAGACCAATAGAGAACTCATATTCCCCTTAATGTACTTAACACATTGGCATTTAGGTATCTTTCAATGCAAAGCAATACATTCACTCCTATGAATTAAGTTTATTCTGATGGGAGGTAGACTTAAATGACCAGTATAGGGATGCATGTCCAAGCCTTGTGCTCCCCTCACAACAGAGAAATGTAAATATTTTTACACATGGGGCACAACTCACTTGGCCGTGACTTAGATGTCTTATGTAGATCACACAACTTTTATTCTAGAAGCACCTGTTTCTGTTGTTGTCTGCAAAAAGAGTTGTAAACTCTGAAGCAATGAATTACACACTGAGACTACATTAATTATCCCAGAAATAACTTGTGTAGTTTTTGCTTGAATGCAAAATGATACCCTACTATCTCTCTCCTTCCTGTTTCCACCTAGATTTCTGTTAAGTCACTGGTTCATTCCTCTGCTTTCCAGACAGACTGATCACCTTTGACAAGTCTCACAATCTCCACTAATGCATAATCCAACTCCTCACCAATGGTGTTTCCATTCTCACTCTCCCTGTGAATACAAGAATATCCCATATTAAACTATTTTTTTCCAATTTGAGGGTTTTACTTTTTGCTCATTTCATAGACTGAGGTTGGAAGAAACCTCTGCATGCCATCTGGTTCAACCCTCTGCTCAAGCAGAGTCACATGGAGTCAGTTTCCCAGGACCACATCTGTGTGGCTTTTGAGTATCTCCAAGGATGGAAACTCCACAGCCTCTGTAGGCAGACTGTAGCGGTGCTTGGTCACTCTATATAAAAAAGTATTCTCTGGAGGGAGCCTCCTTTTGGTGGTTTATGTCTGTGGCTTCTGGTCCTGTCTCTGGGCACCACTGGAAAGAGTCTTGCTCTGTCATCCCTGATCCCTTCAAGTACTTATGTGCCTGGATAACATCATCCTGAGCCTTCTCACTTCCAGGTCAAACAGTCCCAGCTCTCTCAGCCTTTCTTCATAGGGAAGATGTCCCAGGTTCTGTGATCTTAGCTGACCTTTTCTGGATGCTTTCCAGCATGTCCACGTGTCTGCTGTACTGTGGATCCCGGTACTGGACACGGTACTCCAGGTGTGGCCTCACCACATCTGAGCGGAGGGGAAGGATCACTTCCCTCCACCAGCTGCAACACTCCTCCTAAGGAAGCCCACACTACTCCTAGCTTTTGATGCAAGCACTCATGGCTGGATCATGGTCAGTTTGGTGTCCACCAGGATCACCAGGGCCTTTTCTGCAAAGCTTTTGTCACTGGATTTGTAGAAGAGTTTGACCTCTTTGCATTGGCACTAAGTAGTTCTGAAGAATTTCATATGCCCACCGTAGATTTTTCTTCTTTGGGGTAAACCATCAAATGTTGTCAAATTTTTTTTGCAGGTCATATTTTTGAGACCTTTCATTGCTTTTCACCAGACTCTCCAATCGATTCACCTCTTTGTTATACTTAAAAAAAAATAGATTTGCCCTTCTGGGGTCTGAAAATTGGTGGTCACAGCATAAGGATTGCTTCCTGTGTTTTGCAAACTATATTTTTGTTTACATAGTCCTGTATAGTGTTTTCTTTCTAAATGACAGCATGACATGTTGGCTTACATTCATTTGTTCCACTCTGTGCACTCTGGGCCATCTTCTTGGGAACAGTTAGCCTGCCTGTACTTTTTGCATTTGATTATTTCTGTCTAAACATATTTATTGCCCTTGCTTTGAATTCCAACTTAGGCCATTTTTCCAGTTCAAGAGTGGGTTTTTTTTTTTTTTAATTCCAGTGTTGTCTGTCATACTTTCAGCCTGTCTAGATGTGTCATGGAAATATAGCAAGAAAGTCATTACATTTGTTTCTGCAAGTGTACTGTTGCCTTGTCCAGTGTTCACAAAATCCCCTAAGCCTCTAAGTACACAAATATTATGAAATACCTCGCTGTAAATGTTCCTGAACACTGCCCTGTATCCTACAGGACATTCAGTTGTTTTGAAATTTAGGTTAGCAGCTGGACCTCCTTTCTGAAAGTCACCCTGTACTCTTTGTGCCTTCAAGTGATGGTGGTGATGGTGTTCAGGTTCAATCTGATTTTGCCTCAGTCTTTCCAGCCTCTAAATAACTATGAGATGGATAAGGAAGCAGCTTTGTTTTGTCTTCCTCAATTTGTAAATTGTATGAAATCCAGCATGCACGTGCAACTGGGAATGAAAGTGCGGCCTAGCACTGTAAATTTCTAAATTAATCCCTAAAAATAAAACTAAAAAAGAGGACTATAATCACAGTTTGGGAGGGTTTAGGCACTGATCAAAATCAAAGGAGCAGCTCCATTGAAGTTTGTGGATTGCAGAGGCTGCAGAAAAGATCTGGCCAATTAGAAAGAAAATCATTTGTAACCCCAAGGGTACCACCCTGTATTTCCTTAGTACTTTTGAAGAGATGTACATGCCTTCTCTCAGTTACTATTCCAAAACATCTTTGTGCAGAGTAGTATCCTCTCTCAGTGCAACCAGTGAAGCTTTCCCCTGTGCTTTAGCTTAAAGATTAGGCAGTGGATTTGGCATTGGATTCATAAGCTTTTTGGTCCTAGGGTGGCTTGCAGAGCATGCAGAGGGTGTGCAGAGGGTTGTGTATTGTGTACCTAATGGAGCAGCTGGTGGTGCACTGTTTGGTACGAGACTCTGCACGTTCTCGAAAAGCAGCTTGAGGATCTGTCAGTATTTCTGAGCTGGGTCTTTGGCGAGAGAGGCTGAAAGAGTTCCTTAGAATCAAGAACTGTTTGCTCCCTTTCTTTGCAGTGGGTTTGAGGTGGAAGTAAAAGTCAGCAATAGGTTTGCTGTTCTTCATCCCAGAGTTACTTAGGCTGCATTGTCATTTCACAGCAACATAAGACTGTAAAATATGATACATAATTGCTCTTTTCAAAATGTTCTCTTACACCACTGTAAATCAGGAGAATGTCTTCTGAAAATGGTAGAATTATTCTCATTTTATTCAGTGAGAATATAATGAAAGAGACAGGCAATGAAATGTAGCAGTAATGAAATACAACTGGTGACAGAAATGTTCCCATCTTTCCCTGCTTACAAGAAAGATGGATGATGCCATCCTGATTTCCTGCAGGCTTATGGTCCAGATGTAAAGTTGTCCAGCTTTGGGGAGGTGCTCAGAAGTGTGACTTACTGTGGCAAGCTTCAGGCAAACCTGATATCCTATAACATCAGCTATATTTTAAGATATAAAGAAGAATATAAGAAGCAAGAAAAATCAAAGAGAAGAGATGAAAGTTGTACTGGATCACAGTTGCAGACTGAAGTCTGCTAGAAAGTGTCTGGATCATCTCTGAAAGTTCTTAAGAAAGGAAAGGGCTTTGAAAAAACTGAGAAGGATGATGCAGCCTTAGCTCTTCTCTGCTGTTGTTCTTTACAAGACCTGAGTGTTTCTCCCCAGGAAAGCCGGGACAGTTTTTGTGTCTACTGTCCTGTTCCCTGATTTGGTAACTTGAAGAGACTGGCAGACCATTTTCTAAAACATCCGTCATCAAGAGAGAGCAGGATGACAGAATCACTAATACAACAGGAAAGAAGTGATAGGAAACATCAACAATTCCTGTTAAGCAGAACCAAGTGATAATTATACTTGGGAGATAAAGCTGAAATATCACTGAACCTTTGGCAGTTTTAGGAAGCTAATCAGTTGTGTAGGGAGAATATCTTTGCAAAAGTTTCTAAAAGTGCTCTGGAAACCCTCAACCTTGTTGAAGCAAGGGGTCAGCTCACTTGGTTATTATTTGTTAGGCATCTTACAGGATTGTCTGTCTTTTTTTTGCTTTTCACACGTAAAGTGTGCTACAAGGTGGTCAGTAGCATTGTTCCTGCTGTGCTAAAAGGCCAAATAAGAAGTCAGAGGTGATAATTTGCCTGGGGTTACCTAACAGAAGCAGAGCAGAGGATTCCAGAATGCCTGTTTAGTACATTATTTACTCAGTCAGTGTTTCCTGAGAAAAGTCCACCCGGGGAAGGTTGGCACAATATATTAACACAGACCGAGATCACATCAGAGAGTTTAACACCTCAAATTGACAGAGGTGAAGTTGGAGCACAGGGGGATGCGTTCATTTTCTTCTAGTCTCACAGCAGGTTAACAGGAGAAACCCAGCTCCAAGCCAGATGCCTTGCCTTGCTGACAAGCAGCTCAGCCCCAGGCCAGGCTGGCTCAGCCAGGGTCTGTGGTCACACTCTCTCCTCCTGAGCTGAAAACACCCTGTTTTCACCTGGAGATGGAAGTGGCAAGTGATAATATGAGATACTTTTATTTTGCACAACAGTGAAATTCTGCAAGCAGAAAACACTCCGGCACAGGGGAACAAAATAGGAAGAGAATTGAGAAATGCTGTGTTTCATATTTGGCAACTTCTGCTTCGGAGCTCAAACAATTTTGCATGAACCCTTTTGAATGCATGAGGCTGCATGCGTGAAGAAAGCATCCCATTTCCCAGGGAGCCATGTTTCACAAGTAGAAGAAGAGCACTTAGCCATGGAGCATTAAATCAGCTCATGTAGGTAGCTGACTAGCTTTCTCACAGAGATGAATGTCCCAGAGTGAAGCTGAGGAAGCAAGGCTTAGAAATGTAAATATTAGTAGATGTGCAGGAACATAAATTAGAAAATTTGGCAATTTTAATGACTTGCATTTATTTCCACTTGCTGAGTTCCCTGGCTGACATCAGAAGCTGCATGTTAGGTTGTTGGCAGAGAAGGCAGAGGGCAATAGGGACAGGATAGGCTCAATTCCCTTGTTGTCATAGAGTCTGCAATGACAGCATATTTTTTACCTGATGTTAAAAAAAAAAAAACCTAGTAGAAAGAGGAGCTTCCTAAAATCTCCCCCAAACATGGAAGTGCCATGTAGGATTACCTGTCACCTCAGCAGGAGCTTTCAGGCCGCTGGACACTTAAATCACATCATTATTACAGACACCTCTGGATTCCCTGATGGAGGTTTTTCTATTTTGCTTGGTAGGATTATGGATGGAAGGAGGATTAAATGGTAAGTGAAGGATGTGGCAACAAGTGATGAAGGAATGGTGACTGGAGAAGGCTTTTCATTTTAAGAGATTGTTTGGAATAGAAAACACAGATACAAGACATTATGGTGCCTAACACTGCTTAGATGCACAAGGTTTGTGTGTTGTGCCTGTATTGACTATGAGATCCTATGGGTAAGATCTCTGGGTATTTTAGCTCAGCTAGCACAGTATTGCCCTGGTCTTTGTGCAGTCCTGGAATGGAAACATTAATGGGGTTGTTTTTTATAACAGAGGCTATGGCAAGCTGTATTTACAAAGAGATGCGGTTTGTCTGATTTAATTTGTTTTTCAGTGTCCATTTCAATCTGGTGGTTTTGTGCTCGACTGCCATCATGGAGCAGGAGGTAACAACTCATGGCCTCAGTAATATGAACCCTTGGACAGCGCTCAAAACATCTAGCCATTTAGCAGGCAAATGCAAAAGCTATAAACCAGTGTGATGAACCACCTGATGCTCCTTCCCTACTGTACCTTCTGCTATTCCACAAATACAAATTGGATGAATCTCTATTACCAAGAAATCTGCAGATTCTAACTGAGTGTCAGCCTTTAACCCTGCTGCATGTATGAGAAAGAAAACAGGAAACAGGAGGACTACTATGATATTTCCATGCTATTTGTTATTTTATAGAGTTGTTATTCACATCTATTTTTATTTGATTCCTCTATAAAATCCCACAATTGACTTGCATTAGGTATTTTGCTGAAAAAGAACAGAAGGCACTTAATTTCACTAACCTGCTTTCAGACAGTTACAATTTCTCTTTACTTTTTTTTTTTTTTTTTTTTTTAATAGCTAAGTAACAGAAAGAACAACTCTGACATTTGCTTGTAAGGCCAGGTACATTCCAGGAGCATTATTTAGATGGCACTCTGAAAATACATATTATTGCTTTCTCTTATTTAATTGGGTACAAATAAAGTCCAGCATCTGATTTGGGAATACTTTTGTGTCAGTTTAGGTTATTTTCTGACTCAGTTTGGTGAGCAGACTGTGAGTCTCATTAGTTGAGTAAGTGAGTGCAAGAGGCTTCTATATAAAAGGCTACAGTTAATTGTTTCAGCTGAAAAGATGAAGAAAGTAAAATGAGGATCCACGCCTATAAGCTGATTTTTCCCTTGTCTAAACTCTTTTTATTTTTATTTTTTCTTCATTTTACAGGTGATGGAAATTAAAGGACAAATGATCCATGTGCCAGAATCAAACTCGATATTGTTCCTGGGTTCCCCCTGTGTGGACAAGCTGGATGAGCTGATGGGCCGAGGTCTCCACCTTTCGGACATCCCTATCCACGATGCTACTCGCGATGTCATACTGGTTGGGGAGCAAGCAAAGGCCCAGGATGGCTTGAAAAAACGAATGGATAAGCTGAAGGCAACGCTGGAATGTACGCACCGAGCCCTGGAAGAAGAGAAAAAGAAGACTGTAGATCTCCTTATTTCTATTTTCCCTGAAGAGGTGGCCCAGCAGCTGTGGCAGGGGCAGCAGGTTCAGGCCAGGAAGTTTGATGATGTGACCATGCTCTTCTCGGACATTGTTGGCTTCACTGCCATCTGTGCTCAGTGCACACCCATGCAGGTCATCAGCATGCTCAACGAGCTCTACACACGCTTCGACCACCAGTGTGGGTTCCTTGACATCTACAAGGTAATGATAGCTCAAGTCCTAACCCAGCAAAAGATAACTGAAACGAAGGCACAAAAAAAATCCCAGTAGCTCTCTTCCTAAATTTCAGACCTTCCTTAGAAAAATGTGAAGGCAATATTTTTGTTTTATATGCAAAAAAAACCTCCAGATCTGAAGTATGACCATTGAAACTCAAATGTTTCAATATGAAACTGTCATCATGGTACTCCCATGGGAATAAAGGCCTCATATTCCCTTTTTTTAATAGAAATATACATCTCCTATATGATAGCCTGGTTTCCTTTAGATGACACATACTTATGATGAAGTGCACAGTGGTGAATCCTAACCCAAGCTGCAGCTCCTGAAAAGAACTCGCTTTCAACTTGAATTGTTTAGGGTGTAGGCCTTTATCTTTCCCTTGAAAGAACTAAAATTTTCTGTAAGGAGCAGAGCATTCGCTAAAAAAGTTGTTATAAGAAACTTCAACTTCCACTGAAAAACAGGAAGAGGACAGCAGATGTCTGTGCATAGTAAATGTAATGGATGGGACATGGCACTGGTGTGCCATGCTCCAAAGGAAATGTCACACGTGTTGGTGCCATTAGAGAAGTCATCTTCACTTCTCTTAAATGGATTTAGTGTCCAGTATGTGTTTGAGAGAAAAAACAGGGGAGGTAGACTTTAATAAATGCACTGAAGATATTAGCAGTGTAATTATCCTGTGAAACCTACTGTTTTGTATATGGAATGCCTTTAATTTTGTGATAGAAGAAATAGAGCAAGTTTCTTTTTATATGTTAATGCACAAGAGAAAAGAGATGTGGTTGTAAAATTATATATAGGCTTTATTATATGCCTGAGGTTTGCAAACTAACAGTTTTCAAACTATTTCATACAGTATTTGTTGATAGGCTATAGAGGAAAAGGTCTCACCACTGTCCTGCTCCTTTCAGTTCTAGCCTTTAATGCACTTTAAAAGCAATTGAAAAATAATTACTACCCACGTAGATAATAATTATGGGTGAAAAGTTACAGCATGTACCACAGATAGACCTGACAGTGGTATAGCTAAGGGTTGGTAGACCAGTTTACCAAAGTAAACAAGCACACTGGAAAGAAGTTTTGGGTTCCTGGTTTAGGAGTTTGTTTTACTAATGCTCGGAAGCCAAAGGCCATCTTGGGACATGAATGCAGTGGAAGGTAGCAGCCTCATTTGAAAATTGTTATGGTGACACTGTCAGAGAAGATGGTGACTGTGATCTCAGTTTGTGTTAGTCCGATGCACTGGTTTATGACCCAGCTTCAGGAACAGGACTAGAGGAACTTCTAAGGCAGAGTCAGGATGAATACCTGGTGACCCTACGTCACATGCTGTGTGTTCACATGGGCGTACTCACTGTGCTCCCAGGTGATTAATTTTAGCTGTTTTGAAGCATTCAGAGTATCCTTTGTTCAAAATTGTGGTTGCATGGGAATAGGATATAAAGTATGCAAAACTCTATGATCTAACTGTAAAGAACGTTGGTTGAGTCTTGTGAGAGCACTAAGAAGGAATATTTATGCTTAGGTCATGAATATTGTATCATTTAGACCACGGCTTTCTGCCTTTCACCTGGCTTTGGGCTACTGTGGCTAGAAAGAGGTTACTTTATGAAAATGCTATCCTGACCAGTGAAATAACCTCGTAGCTGTTGAGATAGGCAAGATGAGATTTATGCTTTTTTTAAAAAGGAAAGCACTTCCTTCCTTCCTTCTCACATGTTGAGACTCACATGTAATTCTGTGAGCAAAGGTATGAATAAAACCTGTTTTTCTATGGAACAATGGCTTACAGCTCTGACACTCTTTACTCTGCTGTTGCTGCCATAATATAGGCAGTTCCCTCTCAGATCCTTTCATCATGGATTTTCCTTATCTCCCTACTCCCCCCGTCCCTGGACCTTGCCTACGGGTCCCTTGATTCCCACCACTGCCCACTCATGAGCAAGGCAGTGTGCACTTGGACTGTTTTGGAGTTGTATGCACCTTTTTTCTCCCCTCCAAATGTTTTTTAATTTTTTCTTAAAACCAGAAATCTAAAAATATTTCTGAGGTGTCAGGTAAAAATTACTCACTTTAGGACTACAGAACAAAAAAAAAATCATGCAATGAACCCTTTTTTGCTTCACTAGAGAATCAGGCTTAAAATAAAACAGCAATCCTTTTGAAGGAAAACATTTGCATTTTCAA
This sequence comes from Brachypodius melanocephalos, assembly GCA_013398615.1. Taxonomy (NCBI): domain Eukaryota; kingdom Metazoa; phylum Chordata; class Aves; order Passeriformes; family Pycnonotidae; genus Brachypodius; species Brachypodius melanocephalos. Next base: position 11,257,797 of record VZSR01003803.1, on the reverse strand, counting down.
ATTAAAATAGCTTGTGTGTTTATATCTTTTTCATTTGTTTCAGGTGATATTCTGGAAGCAAATTTTATTGCTAGGAATAATTAACAGTTATGATTTTAGAAGTTATTGTCAGGTAGTGAATTTTAGATACTTTATCACCACTATTTGTACCCAGCCCGCCTCAAAGAAATACTCGTGTAATTAGGCTACAGAAATTTATCATGTGACTTAAATACATCAATTTTTAAAATTGCTTGTTTTTAAGCAGCATGGCAAGAATAATTTGCAAAGATTATCACTTCCTTCCCAAACTACCACATTGGTGCATCTGAATACCAAAATCACCATTTTGTAAACAGAAAAATAAGGAAAATGCAATAAATAAATTCTGTGCTGTAAATTATTTACCCAGCTTTACTGTTACAGAATTTTGTATTCAGAACCTCACTGCTTCTAATCCAGCAATGAACCTGATATTTTCATTTGTCTCATGCTATTCATCTGGGGATATTTATAGATAAATATGGCTAAGAAAGAACAAAGATCCTCATATTTAACTAGTCACACATAGAGGACAAGCAGAATGGGGTCTTGGATACAGACTGAAAATGCTTGGAGAGAGCTGAAGGGTGATGAGTTAGACTTTGAAATTTCTTGGAAATCAAAGTAAGTAGCTATAACTGATGAGGTAAGGAAAGCTTTTCCAGTGAATGGAGGCATAGGTAAGAATGACACAGACAGATAGTGGGCTGAGAAAATGAATTTCACAGCAGCATTTGTAATGGATAGCTATGATGACAGATTATATTTGTCCAGGCTGAGGGAAAACATTGCTGTAATTGAGATGCAGAGTGTTATGAGCCTGGGTGACAGTTCTAGAAGAATCTGTGTTTTAGAGAGTGAAACCTGGGAAAGAATCTGCTGACATACAGCTTTGCTGAAAAGATTAGGAGGGACATGGAGGTGAAAGTACTGAGACCTGGTGATACATTTGGAAACTGGTGCTGCTGACTATCAGAGCTAGTTATATTTGGCTTGGAGGAAGAAAAAGTCAAGCAGGGAGTGCATTTCAGATCAGCGTAGCTGCAGATGCTTGGCAAGCTGGTGTTTGTGGACATGCAAATAGAGGCATGGACTCCAGGAGCAGAAGTCATGGGAGGGATATCTCAGTAAATTTTGAAAGCTGTGGCTTTGGATAAAATATGTACTTGTTGGCCTGACTGTTTTCATCTGTTTTTCTCTGCATCTGAATTCCTGTTTATCAGCCAAGTACTGGGAAATGAGGCTTCAGTTAAGCCATCTCTTTATCAAACAAGCTATTTAGATATGCTGCAGCCGTGTCTTCTGGCATTTAAAACTTAACCCTGCAGTCTGAAATCTTCCCTGCTTAAGATTCCCACAGCTTCTGTTTCTCCTTCATGTAATACATATTTGACATTGGCTCATTTAAAATATTTGTTTCCTGTTGAGTTCTTCTGCCTTTGTAAGCCTGCTTTCTCAGCTCTTTCCCCCTTCATTTCCTTTCTGAAGCATTTCCCTCTTGCACCCTTTAACTGCTGCGTAAAGGCAGCATTTATTGTGCCTGTGTTTTTGGCTGCATGATTTTATATGTTGGCTGGATAATGTCAAGCCAAACAGAGCAGAACCATGCCTGATCCTGTAGGTGCTAGTTTCTTTTTCCTTTCTCTAAGCAGGGCAGAATTTGTCCTTGAAGACATTGCAGATTTTCCCTGACACTACTCTTCACTTTCTGAGAAGTGCTAAGTTCCCACTTTCCTTGTGTAAGCAGAGAGTCCTAAATGATTTTGAAAATTAACTGTGGTCAGCTGCCAGAATTTCTTTGCTATACAACTTCATCGTAAAAGTTTTTAATTGAAAGTTTATTGAGCATTTATATAAGACAGTATAATTACATACATTCATTTTACAGGCAGAATCCACAACTTTGTCATGTGAATTCGTGCTTTCTTTTTGTTTTCATTAATTGACTAACCTGGCAGTCTCTGATTGGTACCACACACAGCTTCCTTGAGCTTTTACTCCTGGCAACATGATACACTTAGTATGGTAGATCTTTATTTTCTGATTTTATATGCCTAACACTCTGTACAGCTGACATGTTTGCTCATTGTAAAGACCCGAGACTAAAAAATTAAAGGCAATCTGGACTGTCCTGCAATCATTTGATACTGATACTCCCCAGTTCTGAAAATGTTGTTTATATTTAGGTTGTGGTATAATGCTTTTATGAACATAATTTTAAACTCCCATTTTCTGCGAATATCACATTACATTTCTGCACTGGTAGTTTAAGTTGCAGAAATCTGTATTCATTTTACAGAAAATACCGGTACATTCTCAGTGCCATGACTCTCCCCTCTTGAGAACTAATACACCCCGTACTCAAATACGTGTTCTCAACCTTACTATCAGTACTATAATGACTAAAGAATAGATCAATGAGCAGGGTCATGAGCTTCAGACTGTTCTGAAGTTTTCCATGCTTTAAGTTTCGTAAGTTAAAAAACATAGTCTCCAAGTTTTCATGTAAAATCTATGGCCACTATTTTTCCGTCTTTCAATCCAGTTTTAACTTTTTAAATTCCAGGCAAATGCATGGCCATTTTGAGAAGTTTTGAAATTCTAAACTTCAGCTTAGGCATTTGCAAAATGCAATGGAAATGTAATTAAGAAATGTAAAATGATAGTGACACTCTTACATGAGCAATATGATACACATACAATATTACAAGATACCTTTTTTTAGAAAGGGAATGGTGCAGTTCTGAGGATTACCAGTGCACTAGGCGTTGCTTTTTCCTCATAGCTTAAAGTTAGTGGGTTTCAAATGTGTAACAGATGAAAATAGGCAGCAGAAAAAAATTTCCATTGCCCAGAAGCTTGGTGCCACCCAGCCTGATAGTTGCCTTCAGCACACTGCTGTGTTTGGGTCCCACCACAGAGGATTCCTGGACCTTCTTTCTGCTGTCTTTGAGCAGGCTGTGGCACTTTCTCCTCCTTGGAGAAAGGAGCCTTGCCCATACTTGGACTTGCTGGCACATGGGCATGTCTCACTCCAGTATGAAGTTAGAGCCAAGCCAGGGCAGCTATCTCTTTGGGGAACTCAGAAGTGTTCTTGGGTCAAATTACAAGGAAAATACAAAACCCTAAGGAAAAAAAAAAAAAGAAATGCAAAATGTTCCATGGGTTTTTCCTGCAGATCTGGTGCAACACCACCCCAGTACTCAAGAATATTTTAAGACTTCCCATTACTTTAAGCATATATTTTTCTCCAGCCTTGTGGATGATTTACGCTTTCTGTCTTCAGGGAGATCTGCAAATGAAGCAAACAGATACTCAGGCTCCAGAAGAGTTATTCTTTGCTTTATAAACATACAGCCCTGCACAAAGCACTAAAACATCTCTACGTGTTCTCCTGCAATACATCATCCAAGAATCCTCTAAAGAGCCTAGGACTTCTGTTTCTGTGTATAACTACTTGTCTACTTCTTCAGGAATACCATGCTTGTATATAATTCTATAGGTTGTTTTTTTTTTTTTTTTTTTTTTCTTTCCCCTCTCTCTTCTTTCACTTTTCTCTCATCTGGAGCACACACATTTGTTTGTAACTGCCCTGATCCATTTTTCTCAAGTTGCATGGGAGCCTTGAGGTCTATGTCCAGCTTACAGGTCCTGGGAGCACTTTCCAAGTCCTCAGTTTGTGTCTGAAGCCTGGCTATAAGCTGGCCTTTAACTGGAATAGGACCAAGAAGGGTCTCCTCCCTGCTGCATGTTGAGGAGCAAACCCACATACTATGGCCAGACAGGAACCATGACTAAGGGCATTCCCTCTTGCAGCACACAGGTCTCCCTGATGATATGTCCTTTGTTTTATCTGTCCAGTTTTTCCACCTTCTAAATTTTACTACCTCTAAAGGACTGGAGAAAACAAATTTCACTTTCCATCTGCTTTGGCTCTGTTCATTTTTTTAAGCAGTCTGTCTGGACTTTTATGTACCAAGATGCAACATTTTCATTCATGCAAGTAGCATTCAGAACTGTACCTTAATTTATTAAACTTTTTAAGTGAACGTGGAGGATAATTAAGTAAGTTAATAGTTAAGAATTTCAGGACACATAAATTAAAGTTTGTATAACCTTGAGGAAGATGTCCTAGTTTACTAGGAGTTTAAACACTGTGCATACCTGTAGCAAATTAAGACCACACTTCTGTCGGGAGAAAGACAGTCACATTAAACTGAAATGTGTGTCTTAGGTCATACATGATTATTTTAATATTTTCTTATTTTGTTAAATAGTTCTGCACTTTGACATTGCAGTAAGGCAGAATGCCAGCCAGGAAGTCTTCTGTTCATCAGAGATAATTGGGATAATTGGTCTGATTTTTGCAATTTCATATTTTCCTACAGAAGAGAGAAATCCTTTATACACTATGAATTTTTAATTCCCTGGCTGTTGTATGCAAACCTGATGCTGATGTCATGTAGACTGCAAGTCTTCTGGCATGACTCTTTTAACTACTGAGAAAAACCCCTCTTTTAAGATACTAGGTGGTAATTCTACATAGCAAGTACTATTTGTCTTTTTTCTTCTGTAAAGGAAGTAGCACTCCGAATCACAGTGTAGATGAAAGAGTTCCTCTGTATATTGCATACTGAACGATCTGTGCTTAAGACTGCTAAGTAGGTGCTGTAGAAAGAGTTCAAATACAGCTTTTCCTGCAAAATCCTCCTGAACTTGCCAGTATGTAATATCATTCACTAAAAATAAGATGCCCTCAGGCCTGGTAAGAGCAATTGCTTCTTAATTAGGCTCCTGGGAAAGGAGCCTGGTTTTATAGAAAGTCACTTCTTTTAAAAAATGAGCTTTACAAGAAGAACAGAGTGCTGAACTTCATAGGTGGATGCCTATAATTCATCCCTTCTCACATGGGAGGAGTTTTCCTGAAGTATTTCCAAAAGCAGAATGTCATGTCATGGAAGTATTGCAAAGTTACCTTGAAACTTGGGCACAGGATTTCACTGCCTAGGAGTTGGTTTTGAAAACATTAGAGACAGAAGCTAAGAGAGTGAAACACCAAGTAGAAACTGAAGGACATTCTTTGAAAACAAGTGCATTCTCAGATCCTATCTTGAAAACTTTATATTCCAGAGCAGAAATTTTTTTATAATATACTAGAGATTGGGAAATCTATAAATAGTGCTTTACTACTGACTAATATTGTTACACTTCAACAGTGATGCAAAATTCAAGTTTCAAAGCTTTGCTGACAAATCTTTGCAGTAGAAAAAACTTAGAGAAAACGTCAAAATGTAAACAGAATTAGGCCTTAATTTGTATACACGAAACGGCAAAAAACCAAACAGGTGTTGTTTAATTGAAAAAGGACAGTATTCATTCTTTGCAGTGTAGACAGAAATGTGGATCCAGACCTATCTCAGGATCAAGAATACCTAGGCCAAGCTCAGAGGAGGCTTTTCTGAACTGCACTTAAACCACCTCCAGAGAAAGAGCACACACACTTATTAATGTCTCAGGGCAATAGCCACCTCTGGTTCCCCTCTGGCATGTTTATTTGTTTCTTCTTTCCTTAGAATCTGTGTTTTGGATTAAATGACCTGTTCAAATCTTGGTACCATGAGCTGCCCAAAATACCTCAAATCTACTCTTCCCTCCACTTAGTGATTAATAACATCCAGTGACCTGCATGCCAAAATACGCATGGCAAGATCCAGGATTTTTTTGAGCTGGACAGGATCGTGCTGTTGTGCTGGCAAATAGCATTGGAGCACTAGCGGTCAGCCCACTCACACTGTCTTTTTCCTGGCTTGGAGTACTTTGTGGGAGCAGGGCCATGCCCACTGTGGCGCACTTGCAGAGGCACAGAGCTCCCCTAGAGTCTTCTCAGAGTTTCACAAACTAAGCCTGTGGCCCACATAAACCTGTTTTCCAGGCAGTGCCCAGAAAAGCATGCTGATGGCAACATGGGAGGGGTCTTGCATATCAAATGACAGTCTGGGCAGGGATGCAGGCAATTAAGCAAAGACTCACACATTTGCATCCTGCTGTACTAAATGGGATAAAAAGAGGTTTACAGAATTCAGGATGGAATACGTCATGCCTTGAAAATTTGTTTTTCCCTTCAGTTACTATAGAAGGAGTATAGATGAGTAGACTGAGTTGAAGCTTCATTTTTGTGTGCCTGATGCTTGGTAATGTGAGTTCCATCATGAATGAGAACATTGTAAAGTTATTACTGATCTGCAGAGATATTCTGAGAATGATTTGGGTAGAAAGAAATATGGGAGATGTCAATGACATCTTGAGGTAGAATATGGATATCAAATAAATTGTTCCTGTGATGGGTGCTGAGATTGCTGACTTAAAACTAAAGTGGAGAGAATCCCATTGTCCCATACCAGTTAAAAAACTGTCCTGTTTGCTGCTGGACTAGAAGTCATGGACAGGAATAGTGAAGCCCAAATGATAAGTCTGAAGCACCATGTTGGCATATACCACAGCCTTTTCCTTATTCTCCTGCTGTACAACTTAGGGCAGAAAAGAGATGAAAGAAAAGCCCTTTGGGAGATACCAATAACTTCAAAGGTTTCCTTTACAGTTACACTTGCAAGAATTTCCTCTTAAGGCTAAATTTCACTGTATTCCTTTGGAGGGAAGACATTTCAGCTTTCATAAAAGAAATACATGGTTTTGAGATACTCTGTAGCTCATTCTTGCAGATGGAATGAAATATGGATAAACAGGATAATGAATGTTTTGTGAAAGAAAACAGGACCTTACTGTAGTTCCTGATAATTTCCAGTGCCATGTCCATTCACATCCTGAATTTTGGCCTGATGCTGGGATGAAACTTATGAAACCATCTCCTTTAATATTTATATGCTACCATGGAAACGCAGCCTGGGTGTGCAGGAAGCTAAGATGTGCTCCAGTAAGTCTAGGCTGAGGAGTATGTATAGAACTTACTCTGACTTTGCTCCTTAAGAAACGAAATCCAGGTCTTCAAATCAAAATTAATGTGCTAGAAGGCATTGATTTTGTTGTTAAGGTCATCAGAAGAATCACTTCAGGGTCATACCTCCAATAAATGCTGCTCTGGATTAATCTCAAAGACTGGAAAGGAAACTGATCTATGGAGTGTAGAAAGTTTTTCCACTGGTTCGCCTGACAATCTAGAGATCAGCTTTCCTAAAGGACTATCTGATTTTGCAGAACTTGCCATATGCTTATTTTAAAATTGACCTGCCTCTGTGACCTTCCAGGTTCAATCCGCCCTTCTGCCTCTTCACATCATCTTGTGAATTCTTTCTTTTTTACACTTCTGAGATAGAGGTGAAAATATGCTGCTTTTAGCATAGAGTTAATAATTTAGACTTACCCTCACCATCAACAGAGGAAAGTTTGATTTTATAGGGTGTGAATATTTTTAAGTGTGAGATTTGTTTTTTTTCTCGAGGAGGTTCTTAGCACAGGTCAGATGCAAGAGTTCCCATTCAGTTCATTGATTATGAAGAGAACTGAGAGTGAATAACTCATATTCAAATTGCTATATTAGACATATTTCTGGTTAGGGGAACTGAATCTCACCTCTGTAGATTACAGCTGCTACATTTTAGCAGCTTGCAGTCTGTAAGGTGCAGCTGCAGCTGAAATATTGCTTCTTCCCTGCTAGTGTTATCTACTTTTCATATGTTCTACAGTTATTTAATAATGTTACAGTTGGGTGCCATGTTACGGTTAATGCACAGAGTGTATTTTAACTGGGCAAAAGGAATTTTTACTGGATTTTAATTTCTCTCATACAATCAGCACCCAAGTTATTTTTTCCTACTTTCTTTGATTTTGGCTATAGGGCCACTGGAGTAACTCTCATCACCACTGTGCACAAGATATTCTGTTGTGTCTCAATAGGGTCCCTTAGAACAGTTCAATGATTAATTCAAAGCTTGACTTTCAATAAATTACACAAATGAATGTGATGATTGTTGTCAAAACACCTCATCATTGCTTAATCCCATTGAAACAATTGGTAACATAATATCTATATTTGTGAACAGGATATACCATATAATTAAAGCTTGGATTACTTTAGAATGTGCCAACATAGTGACTGCATTATAACGCTCTGTGCTTGATAGTGCTGAATGTGGCTGCTTGAAGAAGTACAGCATGCCCTATGAGCTGCTTGTGAAATGTCAGGCACATAGAGCAAGCTTCTTTCTAGCATTTTCATTTTGAGATTTATCCCCTAAAATAAAAAGATTATGTTCCTTATCTCCATATTTGCTGAAGCATCTATGAAAATCTTCACTGTCTGCAGATATTTGATTGCTTTGAAAAGCTTCTTTTTATCTAAATAAGACCTTGTTGTCAATGAGCTTCACAGGTTTCCCCATTTCCTCATCCATAAGGATGCTGATGTTGCTTTTGTCTCTTGCTCTCTCACCCTCCACCGCTGTGGAGAGCCCACTTCTATCCCCTCAAGTGCCACAAAACCATCTCTGCTCCAGTCCGGACAAGCTCAGCTCTCCCATCCCTTTTTCCCAGGTGCTCCAGCCCCCACCATCTTGCTGGCCCCTAGTGAGATCCAGTTGATCAATCTCTCTCTGGCGCTGAGGACCCTCAAAGTGGACGTGGAATCTGAGTCTAACAAGTGCTGAGTAGGGGGTGATTGGCACTTCCCTGGTCTCTGTCCATACATCCAGACTGTCACTGGCTGTCTTTGTTCCCAGGACTAATTGCTGGCCCATCTGACATTCGCTGCCCAGCAAGACCCCCAGGGTCTCTCTCAAAGTGCCGCTCTTCAGGAAGTTGGCTGTATCAGTTCCAGAGAAATTCTTTCCCAGGGACAGGGCTTTGCACATGTCCTTACTGAATTTCATAAGCTTCCAATTCATCCTGCCTGTACATGTCACTCAGGATGGCAGCCCAGCCCAAGAGCAAATTGACAATAACCTGTCTCCCCAGCTTGGTATCAACTGTAGGTTGATGCAGATGCAAATAATGTTATTATCAGGAAAAACCACCCCAGTGATTTTGCTATAAAAGACAGATATATTTTAAAATTCTAGATTTTTTATTTTACACGCTGTATTTTGAAAAGTGTTAACTGCTCAGTACACATTGGATGCACTGAGAATGCTGTGTCTGTATTTTGGTGGGAGAAGGTAAACATGCATAGGCAATAGGCAAAAGGAGAGGCAGGTTAAGATGGAGAATAATGCTCTTCAGTGCAGGTGAAAAAAAAAAGACTCACAAAAAAAATAGAAAAGTTGGCTTTCTCAGAGAGAATAGTTAAGTGATGAACAGAAGAGCATTAAACTACGATTAGCTAAACCATTACTCCTTTCTCTGCTCATTGTTTCTGTCTTCTTCGCTTTCAAGCTCTTTAAGAGGGAACTGATATAATTGAAACTGCTGTTTGCTATTATTTCAGTTTTATAAAACAAAGTTTTATAGAGTATTTCCCAGCAGTAGGATAGTTTCAGGCTATTGGCAGATTACTCATAAGTGATAAGAAACAATTTGGTAATGATCTTCTCTTCAGCTAAATATAGCATATACACTTTGTACACTGTGTCTGCAAACAGGGTGTGGAGCATAGAGAAATTGTTTGATATTCCAAGTTTCCTTGCCAACTTAAAATTACAGTGATTATGAACACATACTTACTTAAGCAGAAATAAATATTTCTGGTGATTAAAATAGCAGAAAGGGGGGAGACCACAAGCAGAATTTGATGCATATGGAAACTCAATTCAGTTAGAAGAAACATCTGTTACTCTATAAAAAGAAGGGTAAGAAATCAAGACATGGCTGAAGAGTATCTAATACTGATTATTCTATCCAAACTTTTTGTGTATGACACACTTATATAAATTACCTATATATGTCAGTGGAAAACACACAAAAAATTAAGCAGCACAATATATTTTTACTCAAACATGACCCTTTTCTCGAGGAAGAGAAGCCTTGAACAAACATTTGATATGCAATTCTTACATATTTGCTTTCCAAAGCAATCCTGTGTTCTGGTCATCTCTGTGTAGTAGGAGTATCCTGTAGTTCTTTATCCTGAACTGGAAGGCAGTCTCATTTTTTATTTACAATTTATTTTGAAAGAAACACCGTTGAACAGGGTGTAAGAGCCAGTGACATAAATTATTTTAGGTTAAATGGGTACTAAATATTACAACCCTTATGAGTGATATAATAAATATGTATTTATTAATAAATAAGTATTTTGGAGATGAAAACAAGAGTACACAACTACCCTTCAGAGGAAGGTGGAGGATCTACAAAAGACATGCTGTAAAAGGTCGGTTTTCTGCCTGAAAAAAAGACAGCAACTTTTGAATTTTCAGACCCATTTTTGGTATGCACTTAATTTTGATTGTAAACGAAGAAGCCTTATTGATATGAGTATAATTTAACCCATTAAAAGTACACAAACTCCTTTGTAATAGTTCTAATACAAATTATATATTAGGCTTTCACAGGAAACCTGCTGAGAGACACAAGACTAAAACTAGAGCCAGTTCTCCCTCCAGCTACTTCTTTCAATGTATTTAATATTTCTGATTGCAGTAGAAATTTCCAGATTAGAATTGCCACAGAGTGACCCCTGCAATGATATATTTTTTTTATTTCCAAGCTGTGCTTTGAAAAAGGTTTGAAGTAGGACTCATTAGACTGTTTGAATTCCTGAGCATTTTAGATGGGAAATCTTTAGCCTGCCATTTCAGGTTTCACTTCAAAATGGTATCTCTGCCCCATGTGTGTCACTCTGAAATGAAGGGTGACACTCCAATTCCTTCATAACTTCTAGAAGTTCAGAAACTTAATGACTGGTGCATATTCATGAATTCGGGATGAAGGGTACAAAGCAGGAATTTTACTTCAATGCACCACAATTTTCCTTAAAAACTGTCGCTGAAACAGCACCCTGACTTTATATCCATGGAACATCATTTGGCTAAAACTTCCAGTTTCTCAGTTTAATAACAAAAGACAACACAAAGTTAGCTATTGGTAGTTGAAAGAGACCGGTTGGAACAGCCCAGGGATCAGGTTATTAATCTCTGTTCTCTGAACACTTTAGAATTGGATAAATTACATTCTGACTTCCATGCTACCAAGTTGATCTGCAAATCATATTCCATCTCAAATGGTTATGAATTAAGGATAAGTGACCGTAAGAAAATTACCGTTCACCTTCTGTGAAAATCACTGTTCACATCTGAAGCAGACATACAGTATCTACCGAGGACTAACAGAAGTTGGGTGTATGGAAAATGACTTCTCAAAACCAGAAGATACTTGCTTCCTGCTGCAAGTGTCATGCATTATCACACTTCAGTTTTCAGCAGTGTTGGGATAATTGTCTAGAAAGTTTTCCTGAACTGTAGAGTACACACAACCACTTCAACTAATTGTTAACTTCAATCTGGGATTTGTTGAGGGCCTGACTGGAAAACATTTGAGAGTTACAGGAGGCTTTTGTATAGCAGAGTAAGTAGCTGCAGTATTTCCTGGATTCTTCATATGTTAGTTAAGAATAAAAATTCTATTACGCGGTTTTTAGAGTTTGGTCTAATTTTGAAATCCAAGTTCAACTTCTCTTCTATGGTGCTGTGAATTAATTCCCGAATGTGGAAAATCCAGTGAAGCTGGCTATGGTAAGTGTAAATCAGAGAAAAGGGATGAAAAGTTGGTAACAGTAGCCCAGGCAATCAGTGAGTAGCTAGAACTATTAGGAGCAGTAAGAAACTATAACTTAATTAGGAAAAAAAAATCGTATGCTAAGTCTTATTAATGGTAGATTGCAGGTCATACACAAAAACAGCTTTAATATTCAGAAGAGAATAGGTTTAACTTTTTTAAAGAAGCAGGATAAGGCATTTCAGTCTTACAAGATTGAAAGCGAAATATCTTTTCCTGCATGTGTATCTGGGAAGGATATAAAAATTGAATATACTACTGCTAATGCATCTTAAAAGACACATTACAAAGTCAGGAACTCAGAATCTAGTTTATCACATGGTAGATTTCCTCTGGAGTTTCATTGCTGTGTATCATCATCTTGAAGAGTATGAAATAGATCTGAGTGCAGCAATTTTCAGATACTTTGAGTAGTGCCTTCCTTTTCTTTTAATCCTATTGAGACTGAATATTTATGGAGCAGTTTGCTCTCTGATGTGCACAGTTTCAGGATCTACCCAGAAGATACTTTGGAGCAAGCTATAAGCAGTGCTTTGTGTTTCTAGTCCAACTGCTACTCCTCAGCTGAGACAAGAAAAATTCCCTTCTTCCCTGTGTGTGTATGACTCATTCAGGGGCCCAGCCTGAAATTCTGAAGTGTGATGTATCACTCTTGTTGCATTCTCTATTTTAATGTCCTCATATACCCTTGTGAAGTTCAACGAGGGCAAGTGAGGGTTCCTCATCTGGGTCAGGGCAATCCCCCTTATTAATACAGGCTGGTGGGTGAATGGATTGAGACCATCCCTCTGAAGAAGGACTTGGGAATATTGGTAGGAGAAAAATTAGACATGAGCCAGCAATCTGTACTTACAGCCCAGACAGTCAACCATACTCTGGGATGCATCAAAAAAAGAGTGGCCAGCAGGTCAAGGCATGTGATTCCTGCTCTGCTCTGGTGAGACCCCACCTGCAGTGCTGCATCCAGCTCTGGTTTCCTAAACACAAAAAGGACATGGATGTTTTGGAGCGAGTCCAGAGGAGGGCCACAAAAATGGCTGGAGGGCTGGAGCACCTCTCCTGTGAAGACAGGCTGAGAGAGTTGGGTTGTTCTGCCTCGAAAAGAGATCTCATTGTGATCTTTGATGTATAAATGGGGCTTATAAGAAAGATGGAGAGAGACATTTTACCACGGCCTTTTGTTACAGGACAACAGTCATTGGTTATGAACCAAAAGTGACTGTATTTGATATAAGGAAGAAATGCTTCACCATGAAGGTGTTGAGACACTGGAACAGGTTGTCCAGAGAAGCTGTGGATGCCCCATACCTGGAAGTGTTGAAGCCCAGGTTGGATGGAGCTTTGTGCAGCCTGGTCTAGTGGAAGGGGAGCTGAAACTAGAGTCTTGAAATGTCCCAACCAGAACCATTTCATGATTTGATGACTCCATGTAAGTGGACCAAATGAAAATGCCATGAATAATCTGAATTACAAGAACTCCTGGAAATTTTGGAAGATTTGTCAAATCTGATTTTGAAGAAGGATGGAACCAAGGTTAAAGCTGGTGGAGGTACTCATAATGAAAATTTCAGCTTAAATGCTTAGCTGGGGAAAATCCTAGTATGTGACTGAAAACAGGGTTACAGAATGGTAAATCATTAGACAGGCCTGTCAGCACTCATCACATCCAGTTTAAACCATCAGGCCAGTCTAAGCAGTCACAGTCCTTCCCCTGGTTCTCCAGTATTGCTGTCAGATGGACTCCGTAGGAACAAGCACTTTAAAAAGTAATGTCATTATTATAATTTTTTATTTTTATATAGAGATTATTATGAGGCAGCTTCAGTCCCATTTTTCTAGTAGTACAGTACATTCAGTGCATGGAATTTAGCTGTTGAATTACAGTTATGGAAATTTCCAAGGGGGAAGAAGCTAACTAAGTAGTTTTGTCTGAACACTGCAGGAACAGTATATTATCCCACATCTATGCAGCCAACTTTACGGGAAAAGTAATTCTGAAATTAGGTCATTCAACAGGGAGCAGAAATTGTATTTAATTTTTGTGTTTGACATCATAGACTCAGCTCTTTCTGTAATAACACCTTTGAGTCTATTCCTACTGATGTTTATTCATGATTTTGAAGAATGACAGTGGACTTCTGCTAATGCTTCCTTCCAATTTAGAACATTTTTAAGCATCTATTTCTTCCAGACTGTCTTTTTAACCTCTGATACTTCTCACCGTGCTTGTTTACATTTTTTTTTTTGGTACAGTTTCTACGTTTTTAATCAGCCATTGCAATATTCTTGCCCATCCATTTGTCTTTGGAGAAACAAACAAATCTGCAGGGCATTGGCAGTGTCTGCTTCTTGTGGACAGACATCCTGAGATACAGCTTGGATAAAACAGGCAGGCACACCGCAGTATTGATTGCTCCTACATGTTTTTTTTCTATATACAAGTACTATTAGGAGCTTTCAAAGATGTTGAAGGGGCTCTAATGGCTGTCTCAGCTCATGAGAAACCCTGAGCTTCCTATTTGTATTTTCATCCTCCTGCACAATCAGCCAGAAGGGTTAAGGTGGCAAGTGTCACTGTGGGCTTGCAGCAGATTAGGTTTGGTGATGGGAAGAATTTGCTCATACTTCTGTTCTAGGTTTGTGCTCTGGGTACATTTACATGTAGTGCTTAGTTTTTCAGATGCTATTTGTATTGAGATACTATTTTCAATTTATCAAGACTGGAAATTAATCTGAAAAGATCCAGTCCTACTACTGAGTAAATTCTTTGCAGGGAGAAGAATCAGCTATAGTTATTCTCTGAATAATTTCTTTCTCAGTGCATGCTTTCTTCTCAACCTGGTCTTTGCTGAAGCATTTTCTGGCATTCCTGTTGTGTTGTGTGCAGGGTGAAAGCCAGATCAGTTATGTTACAAAACCTAAGCTAATCCTTGAGGTCTGTTTGGGCTCATGTTAATGGATTTTGTGCAAGAATGATACAGATGTGTGAGCAAACGAACTGCAAAACACACCATGCTGTAAATAAAGCTGTGGACCTTGAGGGCTGCAGTGTTTCTCAGGCTGCCTTTACCCAGAGCCAGAGGGCTTCTGCAATTCATTTTGCTCCCACTTCCTCCTGGGGGCCAGCTCTTTTTAAAGCAAATCAGGATAAGAGAGCAGTAAGGCCTGCTTGAAGAGACCAGAGGGCTCAGTCTGCTGAACTTCATGGCTGCAGGTAGGGAATGTAGAGTAAGATAGCCTGCATGGTAGAGAGAGATATCAATTCTTCCTTGAAAATAAGGGACAAAGGTGCAGTCAAAAGTCTGTAGCAATATTCGTGAATTATAACAGGAAGAGCTACCCACTAATGAGAAGTTAGATAGTCTTCACTGTTTTTTATGGTGATGTTTTGCTTTTACTAATTCTCTTCCTGATACAATTTTCTAGCATATCAAATACTAATTACAAATTATAATTACGCAGCACTATTCTTACCCAACAGCAAACTCAGCCAGGATAGTATGAAATGAAGCTGCAAGCAATTTCTCATTAAGGAAAATGCAATTTTCTGAGTTACTGCTGTGGGAGAATGTTGTCATATCTCAGCTGATGCCATACACTGTTCTAGACAATCTTCTTTGCTTATAATGGTGATAAACCACTGTGCTGTTGTGTGTGGGGTTTTGACAGCACCTGTTTGCAGACTCAGGTAATTACGCTCTTTTGTCTAATTGCTTATTTATGGATGTTGTGCTCACATGTTTTAAGCAACAGTATTTGATTGCAACCCTAATGGCAGGGTTCCCCTCTCATAATCATGCTGTAACACTCTGATTTTGTCTGATTGCTGCAGGTGGAAACAATAGGTGATGCGTACTGTGTTGCAGCAGGGCTCCATAAGAAAAGCCTTAGTCATGCCAAAGCCATTGCCCTGATGGCACTGAAGATGATGGAGCTTTCAGAAGAAGTTCTCACTCCAGATGGAAGCCCTATTAAGGTAAGCCCTTTGCTCTTTATCCTCAGCTAGTCATTGATACACAGACCAGATTCATTTCATTGTGTTCTGTTGGTAGAAATTTGTTTATTGCTAGGGAATTTACACTTGTGTCACCATGTCTGCAGTTCTGATGGGCCACATGCCTCTTCTCTGAATTGGTGTAAACCTGCATAAAAGAAGAATCTGTAGACTGCCTGCTCTTTCTCACTGTTGATGTGCTCCCTTTCCATGCTATGCCATTTCTGTCCCCTACTTTGGTGCAGGAGGTAGCAGGAGGGGCAAACCCAGATGTCCTTTTGTAACATTTTCAAGTTCCTCTGCTGTTCTGCTTCTTGTGATCGTATGCCAACATATTGAAAAGAATACCATTCTGAAAAAGTATGTTGGACTATGGACCTTGAACAAAATTCTTTCAAAGCTTCGTGTGAATATTCACTGAACACAGAATAAGCATTAAAAGACTGATGATATTGAGGACATAGAATTTTCAGTTTTGATGTAAGACTATTTCAAACAGATATTCATTTAATGCTACCAAAATATGTGGGTTTTGATTAATTGTATTTATTTTTCCAATAACTATAGCCAAGTAAAATGTTCTAACTACACAGGTGTGTGCTGGGAGAGTGTCTTCCAGAGCCTTTTCATATTTTCACTTTCTTTTGAGTCATTGCTTGAATTGTAGGGAAATTTTGAAGGTGTATGTTTTACTCTGAGACTCACTTATTGTGACTGTTTTCATTACTGCTCATTATTTTTCAGAAAATTCCTATTTTCAGTGTCTACATAAGAAAGCCTGTAAAAGAAAGACTATAAAGGCATTGCAGAGAAAATAGGTGTAGAATAAAATGCTGGGAATAACGAAATATTTTCAAAAAGTGCTAATAAACCTCCTTTATAATTCAGGAAAAAAAAAAAAAAAAGTCAGTTCATCATACTTAAACTGAAAGTAGAGGTACTGAGAAGCTCATCATCATTTCTTAATTGTTCTGCCTTCAGTTTTAGGGGTAATAGATTTCAGGGCAGGAGGGTTGGTGATATTGTAGAATGCTGTTAACTTTGTACCTAACCTGGAAGTTGTTCTTAAAAATAAAGCTTACCATTCATAGAGGCATAATCTGATTAGTTTTAAAGTTTATTAAGATAAGAATTCCTCTCATGTGGATATATTTACCCTGTGAGCTATTGCAGTAAGGACTTTTGGAGAAGTCTACTTTGGATTGTCCTAATTTAGATGTCTACTTTAAGATTAGATGAATCACACCCAAAAAATGTGTGTTTTTTCAGTAGTTTGTAAGGGAAATCTCTGGACTTAACCTAAATGTTGATGTTTGCTGTGAGTGTCTACACTCTGTCACATGAGTCTTCCTACAAATGGCCAGGAAGGCATAGTTTTTCCTAGTGGCTGTGTCAATGATCATCACAGTTAAAAACGCGCTCATTGTTTCTAAATTCAGTTGGCATGACTTTTGCCTTCCAGACAGCGTTAAATTTGCTAGTGATCCCTATTTTTATTAGTTGGCAGTTTTGCACTTAAAAAACCCCCCAGCCCATAAAGGGGCCCACTGTACCAAAGATTCCCATTAGTAAATATTCCATGTGCATAAAAATGTCTTAAAGCAGCATCAGGGGAAGTTCAGGTTGGATATAAGGAAAATGTGGTCAAGCACTTGAACAAGATTCTCGGGAAAGTGGTTATGGCCCCAAACCTGTACGTGTTTGATCACTTGGACAGCGCTCTTAAATACATGACTTAACTTTTAGGTTGCCCTGTGTGAAGGTTTATGGAATATATGTGTATTCTAAATTACATTACTGGGTGTATTTTGTCATCATCTCAAGGCTGAATTCACTGGCATGCAAGGATTTACTTTTTGTGGTTCTTGAAATGTTCATCCCTGTGATAGCAGTGGATATCTTATTAAGTGACACTTAAAGCCTCAAAAAGCTAGGATGAGAAAGCAAGTGAATAAATTTAAAAAACACCATATCACATAAACAGGAATTTAGGATAAGATTTTCACCTATTAAGTGCATTAGCAGATGATCAAATGAGGCTTGTTATCTGGGTGCACAGTCATCATATGAAGGCATTCATTGTAGTGATCACAAAAATAACTTGTTGGTACACCCAGGTAGACTTTATGAAAAGTCTGCCCTTTAGAGCAGTGCTAGTGCAGGCAGTGAGCAGAGATGGACCTGAGGGTGGTGGCCAGGTGTATGAGGCAGGTGTGGTTTACATGCAGCTGCTGCTCCCTGCTCAGGGTCAGAGCTCATGGCACGCTGATGAGAGCAGCACAGGGTGCAGCTGACACATCCTCAGACATCCAGCACTTCCCACAGAGCCAGAGGCAGCCCAAATACATGAGCAGGATGGAGACTCTGTGCCAGCACTCCCTGTACCTGTGTGAACAGCTGGGACTGGAGGGGTAATGAGAAACTGTTATTTTGCAGAGAGAGAGAGAGAGCTGTGTTATAGCAGCACCCACAAATCCTATCTTCGACGTTGTAACGCAGCCTGCCTTCTTAGAAAGAAATATTTGTAACAGAAAATGAGCTGATCATTCCCCTGTGAGTGATGGAGAAGGCTTCAGGTCCCTGTGTGATTTTTTTATTTTTAGACTGAGCTCTACTAGAGGCAAAATCCCATTACTTTAGAATGAGCTGAGGCCTTAATACAGTAGAGGGACTTTTGCTGCAGACACTGCATGTTGAATTTGATATACATTTTTATCCTTTCAGCATAGAATTTTACTTTGGAAGCACTCTTTTGATTTATATTTTGTACAACTAATTATATGTAGTGCTTTATGACTTTAGTCTGAAAATACTGCTTTAAAATTGCCTCCTACATTTAAGTGAGTGTTACTTGAATTTAGGATGTGCTTTGTATTTTACTACTTTTTTTTAGATGAAGTGGAATTACGTTAATTTTAATAGCTAGAGATAATACTGTAAGAAGAATTCTCTAAGGCATTGACCTTCAGTGAAAGGTTGCAGTGCAGATATGGAATACCTGGAGAATATTATTACTCAGATAACTTTTTATCATGCTTCAAATCTTACCTAATTAATCAATGTGTGGTGTATATCCCAAAGAAAGAGAAAGACCTCCTTCTCAGCTTTGTTTTTTCAAAAGGGCTGCTGTGACAGAGCACACCTAGTTTCCACTAATGAGATTTCCCGAGAGAAAATTATCTACTTATTTTTGTAGTGTGTGAAGGTTTATGTAGTAAGGTCATGAAGAGATAAGAACTGGGAACTCACAGAGGAAAAGTAAACGATTTACATGAAGCTGCTGAAATTAACTACAGTTATTTAGATTAATTGTGTGCAGGTGTTCTTGTCTAAAACATAAAGGTTGAGCCCTACCACAGCAATCAAAACACGTTGCAAAATGTTCTGCTACAGCAGAAAAATGTCATGTATATTTGAAATTATGTTACCATAACATGAGAATTTAGACCTGTAAATAATGTAATCCCAAACTGAAGCAAATACATACCCTCACTTTTCTTTTTGCTCACTTTCTAATGACTAGTTTGTGAAGTATTCTAAACAGAGTAGTGCAGAAAATGTCTAGTTTATACTGGCTTCAATTTGATTAATTTATTGCCAGGTGGGGTAGGTGGGACCTTGCATTTGCACAGCACATAATCAGGTACTCGGCTCAGTTGTTTCTTTATTATCAAGATGGAGTACTTGACACCCTTGAAGCTTCTAACCTTCAGATGTGCATTGCCAAAGCTATTTTATTACTGGGTTTGTAGGCTGCACTCAAACAGTGTAGGCATTAACATCATCTAATTTCAAACACTGACAGTGTGAACAGGTATGGCTAAAATTGTTACTATAGCTCCCTCTTAAGTGAAGAGGGTAAATTTAGTCTGTATTCATCTGGCATGCTTGCAGTGTCTACTTTGTAATGAAATATAAGAATTTGTCAAGTAAGTCCTACCTTAGCAGTGAACAGGTTAATGACTTTTCAGGGTGGGTGATACCACTGGAAGGAGCTGAACTGACACAGATGTTCACAACTTTGGTCAGTCACAGCTTTTCCATTTGAATTTTAGATGTGATCCAGACTTTCTATGCTTCAACTTTCCATGTATAGGTGACAAATAAAGCTTTATGGGTAGAACCATTAGTTTAGCATGTCTAAGATGTATGACCTAAATTTGCATTAATTTTGGTTTATGTTATGTATTTGAATACCTGTGATCATGACAACTGAAACAATGAAAGCCTGAGTTTGATAAACCTCCAATCTCTGCTTTCTAAGTGGTAAATTTTAATTAGCATGAACTCTGACTCATGAGTAAGGGCACAGAAGAGTCAGAAGGGCTCTGTGGATTGTAATAGCTTATGGCCACAGTGAATGACACACTTTCCTAAATAACATGGAAATGGGCAATGGATTTTAGAGTGCATAGCATCATCTGCTGGTTCATTAAGTATTCCCCTTTGTATTTCAGTGATATGCCACTTGGGTCCAGGACACAAGTAGGAAGTGCCAACATTTGTTTGTATAAATGGGATTTTTATTTTTTAAGCGAAGAAGCCATTCCCAAAAACAATGAGAGAGAGTAGCAAGTGCTGTCTGTGTAATCCTTTTCAGTGCTTCTCACCTTGCTTATTATTCAGGCTGTGGTGTGCTGGCTTTATAGCAATTTAATGGTCCTGTCCAAACGTACATCTTTACGTAAGCAGCAAGAGGTTGTCTGGTTTGGTTTAAGTTGTGAGGGGCTGACTGCTGATGCAGGCATTCTCATCAGCCCTGTGAAGAGCTGCTGCATTACTGCAATGCTCCTTGCTCTATCTGTGGTCTCCTAGCAACTTCGCCTTGTACCTAATGTCTACATCAGACTCTGGAAGGTATATAATATCCTACTTCAGCCTGCAGAACTTCAAATCAGAAATATCCTTGTGGTGAAAGAAATAATCAGAAACAGTTCCACAAGAAAAACATTTGCATTCAGAGACTCTCAAGAGCTTGCAGTTTCACAGGTTTACCAGCATTAGAGCATCATGACAGCTTTGGGGAGCATGCAGAGCTCCCTGTCCCCCAAGGGAAGCTTGGGACTTTTCTTGACAGCATGCTTGAGAGATGGTGAGGCAAAGTCAGCCCTGGTGATGATTGCTTGGACGTGGGATAGTTCATGACTGTACTTCCTCAGTTTGGCCTGGTGCCTCTGGAAATGCAAAATGAGAAGAGTTGATTGAAGCACGTTTTCCCAGGAATGCGGGAAATTGCGAGGTTTTTTTGGACTACTCTAAGAGGAAATCCACTTTCCTCAGCCCTCAAGTCATTTTCACTCAACTGCTTCCTTTTGTGTGATTTTAATAATAGTCTTCAAAAACCCCAAACCACATCCACTATTTGCAACTTCTTTTCTTTGGGAAAAGAAAAGGGACAAAAGGACTTTGCCAAATACAGTGGTGTGTTATACCCTCTGCAGGACAGTGTTACTGCATGTGTTGCAGTAACAAGGCAAAGTGGGTTTTATATGACTAGTGGGTGCACAGCAGCAGCTTTGTGTAAGAATCTGGTCTGGAAAATGAGACTGGCACTTAGTCTGCTGAAGTTTCCCAAAGGGTTGGTCATTCTTATAGATGGTACGCATTTCAGTTCTTAGGTGAAGTCTGCAGTAGATGCTAAAGGTAGATTTTCAAAGCTACAAGGACTTGATTTTGCACAACATGAAGATCCACATGCCCAGGCAGAGGCATGATACTGGGATTTGCAACCCAGTGTATACACAGTTTGAGTAAACTAGAAAACTATGAAGATTTTTTTTTTTTAATGACTGCTGGGAGAGAGAGACCTAAAAGACAAGCAAGGAGCTAATTAATAACGTGAAGATCAGCTGAGAAGAGGTTTTGTCATTAGACCTGGCCATTCTCCTCTCATGCCATGTGTTCTCTGACATTTCATCCCTGGCAAGTAGGAAGTACAAGTGCCCTTTCATCTATTCTTGTCCCTGTGGCAGAGATAAGGCGTACTTGTAGAAACCCAGGTAGTTAGCCAGGGCACCTAATGAACTCTCCCACAGTCGATGAGTTCACAGTGATTGCTACATGTTCACAGCTCTTGGACTCACAGTATGTAGATCCAGCTGTGCATGGAACCGCCCCTGTAATTCAATCATAGTTCCTGTTCCTTGAGGGAGGCTAAACCTGGCTGTGAGGGCTGCACCTAGCTTGGAACTTTGTCCTGGTGCCTCACAGTGAGCAGATACTTTCATTTCTTCTCTAGGCACTATAAGTACATGCAGAGGGAAAACCAGGAAGGATTTCAAAGGTTTGGATCCCTGCAGGGGCCACAGGATATGCAGCTGGGTTGTGGGGTTAGCTTTAAGGTCGCGGTGTGACATCTCTCACGGTTCAGCAGTCGTTCCAGACGCAAACGCCTCCAACTAATGCTCCAGATGTCTGGCTAGTAGTAGAACTGGTTGGGAATTTTCCATAGAAAACACTTTTTGGCTGAGAACACTTTATGATAAAAAACAAATTATCAGGCATATCTACCAGATTTTGTTAAATCACTGATCGAAACTCACTTCAGGGTATTAAATATCAATAGTAACTGGGACAATGACCTGGGGGAAGAAAACCCAGAACTTTAAAGAGAGTAAAGCATTAAACTTGTGTTCTTTACGAGGAAAAAGACCTCTGCATTCTCATTTATCTAGGATGGAAGATATCCTATGATACAGTTTTGCCCCGGGCTTAGGTTGAGACATTTTTCTGCATCTCCCAGAGTTTCACATTCTGTCTTTGACTGTTACAGTCAGTGGAGCACTCCCATGCTGAGGCTGAAATTTTCTGTTGGCATTATTTTACATTGACTCTTTATTCAGACAAAAGTAAGCAATAATAACAATAGAAACACAACCCATCAGGTGAATAAATACTTAAATCTGTGGTGTATACAGCATTGCAAAAGGTTGCTATTGTTGCATCTTTATGAAGGGAAGAATAGACAAAAAACTAAAGTTAGAATTGCCATGTGTACAATGATGTTATATGTTTGTACATAAGAGACATAAAATTTGAAGTAATTCATGAATATTTAAAGAATTGGGTTAGGGAATCCAGGCTAGCTGAGTGCTGAAATTTTATTTCTTGTAAGTCCTAAGTGTATGTTCTCTTCTTCCATTGGTATATTTCTTGTCATATAAAAATTAAAAAATCAGGTTTCCACTATACTACAAGAGTACTTTTTCTTATCTTCTGAAATGAGGACGAGATAAAAAACATTACACAAAAGCTGAAAAAAATTAGTGATATGAGAATACACAAACTTATAAGGACTCACAGAAGATAAGCAGTAATACACTGAGAAACAACACAGACTGTGCATAAAAATAATGCTTGATTGGCATTTATGCAGAAAGCATGACCAGAAAACGCTAGGCTTGAATTGCCACCTCACTGGGTTAATAGGCACAGGGGATCCCAGAGGCCTCAGAGAGAGGTGCAGAGATGAAAAGGCCGTGCCCTTTGAAGCTGTAGAGGTGGTTGCTACCTCAGTCTGTGTTTCCAGCTGCTGAGATGCTGTCAGGCAGCTGCTGCCCTGCGCTGCGTTGCTACAGCGTCTGCCTCTCCCTTCAGTGACTGAGCTGTCAGCCCCTGCTTTGTGGTTCGCCTGCCTGAAAAGCCTGTTCTGTCCAGTGCTGGTGATACTTATTTACTGTTGTAGTCTCAGTTATGTACATTGTCTTTTCTAAACTGGACAATATGCTGCTTTGGAACTACTGTTAAATCACTGATACCCAGTTTCTGTCTCTCTCCCAAGGGTCCCAACAGTTTAGTCACCTAATCCAAATGGTTTGCTTTATCTGGAGTCACAGTGTACCATAAATTTTATGTTTCAGCAGTGAATAGGGCAAATCTATTTCATCCTTTGGTCTGAACCTCCCTTAGAAGAAAGAGTTGGCATTATACCTGCAGCAGCCTTACAGTGTGCAAAAGTAACACATCCTCCTGGATAATGCAGCTGGGGCATCCGTGGGCTAGGTGACAGTGCAAACGTAGCTCCTTATTTCATCCAGGTGCAGCCTAGAGAAAAAGATTCAAGAAGGAGTCTTGTCCCATCTACTCCTTCTCCCCTCTGCCTTGTCTGCTACTGCGTGAGTAGTTTTGGATAAGGTGCAACTGGAAATACAAAACAAAACAAAAAAAAAAAATAGAGCTGAGCTGCCTGCAGTGTTTCATACTGTATGACTTCCATTACACATTTGAAGGGCATTGTTCCTCTCTCCATGATGTATTAGTTCTCTTGTCCCTTTAATGTAATTTTTCTGGGAGGATTATGCTCACTGGTAGAAAGATGCAAAGCTTTCTCATGTTTCAAGGAAGAGCACCTCGGTTCTCCTTCTCTTTCCTGACCCTGGATTACAAGCAGAGCCTTGCACTGAGTCCCAGAGGAGCTGTCTGTGGGTTGTCTCGTGGAGATCTTTCTCAGCCCCACTGGGTAATTCTGTAGAGATCTTAACCTTTATGCAGATCTGGCTCAATACTCTGGCATCCAGAGTTACAGCATTTTTTAGGAGCAGCTGCCAGCATCTGCTCTGCAAGTTTAAGAAGAAAAAAGTACATTTGTTAGTGGCAGTTTGCTACTTGCCTTCCCCCATTCTCTCCAACATGCACAGTTCAGAGAAGAAAAGTCAGAGTCTGCGGTTTTAAGCACCAGTTAAAAAACTCTATGGCATAACTGCTGTCATTATTCTGAACTAAACCATGAGTCATTACACTGTGCTATATTTGAGTGAACAGTTCAGATAGGGGGTGGATGCTGGAGGATTATACTTGGCCTTCTGTTTGAAGCTGACAAGTTCAGCAACATTGTTCAACGGTTGCAGAATAGTTTAGTTCCCTAAGGAAGAATGCATTTCCTGTCATAAATAAATCCATAAACTAAATGTTTCATGGTATTTCAGCTTCCTTTCATATGAGACATAGAGTATTTTGGAAAAAATGCCAATACTTCTGAGGCCTTTTCTGTTCAAATACCTCCTTTAAATCTAAACTAGGGGAAAAGTAATTCAATGCAAATAATGCTCTTCAGAAACTTTCTGTTGAACAATTTGAACTTTTTTTTTTTTAAGCAAAACAGTCTCCATTTTTATATTGGATTTTGGTTTTGCTTTAATATTTTAAAAGAAGAGAAGCAAGAACTTCAGTTTTTAATGGAGGAGGAGGGAAAAGCACAAATAATCTGGGGATGTTCAGTCCTACCATGTGGCCTATTTGATTGCATCAATAAAAGAAAGGGGAAAGTGGTATGAGGAAAAGTGGATTAGAATGTACAATGATTTCTCCACCTGACAGGACTTGGAGGGATCAAAGTGAAGGAAGGAAGACCTGATTTTTGTCTAGCTTTGGAACTTCATTCCAGGAAAAGAATCCACCCTGAAAAGGAAGGTGGGAAGACGTATATTTCTGAGACCTCATTTTACCCTCCTGCAATATCTCCATGCCATAAAGCAGAAGCACTGGCTGATTTCTTGCTGAGATACCGCTTTCCTAGATGAATAAGATAATTCGTGACATTTAGCTAAATATTCTAATATTGGTTAAAGCTTTCACCATTATTTCAATATCTAAAATGCCAAAAAATGATTAGAACAAAGTTATCAAAAATTACGAAATCGCAGAACAACCTTTAAGGTTGGAAAGGATTTCTGAAGATCAGCTGATCCAACTTCTTGTGCCCAGGTGACATTATTAAGCAACCTGTCCAAAGACAGCTTGAACACCTCCACTGATGGGGACTTCACCACATCCTTGGGATGTTGTTCCAGTGATTGATTGTTCTCACTGTAAAGAAGTTTCTTCTCTATTTTGAGATGAAACTTCTCCTGGTGCAAGTTGACATGCCCTCTGAGACTTTGTCTTGTTTGTACCTGCCCTTTAGTTACCAGAATACTGCGATGACTTTCCTCCCTTGGGTGTCTCTCCTGTGGGGAGAAAGGCCCAGCTCCTTCAGGCTTCCCTCACTGGGCAGATTCTCCATCCTCATGATCATCTTTGTGGTTTTCCTTTGAACACTCCAGTTTGTCTGTGTCTTTCCTGAACAGTGGTGATGCCTTAGGAA
>VZSR01003803.1:11206432-11231880 GCA_013398615.1 Brachypodius melanocephalos | reverse complement strand
AAACATGGAAGCTAAAACTGAAGGCATCACTGGAGCCAGCAGTGGGCACGGTGCTCTGGTGCAGCCTGACAAAAGCTGAACAGAGTGGGATGGGGATGTCTCCATCTCTGCTGGCGATGCCCCTGCAGATGCAGCCCGGGATCCAGCGTGCCTTTGTTGCTGCAGCAGTGCACTGCTGACCCTGCCAGCTTGTCCCCTAGATCCCTTTCAGCAAGGCTGCTTCCCAGCCACACAGATCCAGGCTTTACGGAGCTCTTTAGCTGTTCTGGCCCAGGTACTGTGATGATAGGTTTACATTGTTAAAACTTGATGTTTGTCTGGGAGACGTAACATGTTCTTTACAACAGCATGTATTTTCACTTTCCTGTAGGAGTAGTGACACTTCTTACAAAAATTTTAATGGAAAGTGAGTAATTAAATCCCTGTGTGCCTTTCTGAAAATTAGTCTTTTCTATCATCTCTCTGTAGAATACCTGTTTTTCTTTCTGTGACAACTTACTTTGGGGTAGGCCCATTCGTGCTGCATTTTAAAAAATAGATGAAAAAAAGTAATAAAAACCTTTACCAAAAGAATTCTAAAAATAGGGAGATGTTTTAACTGCCATACAGTTCTTTGGGAAAGGGACTAACTGCAGTTGTTACTGCTTTACTGCAGTCATTTCTGCATAGTGGTGCCCACTCTGTAGCCACAAAAAACACTTTGCAGAATTAGAGTTATTGTTTCCTTTGGGAGCATCAATATGATTTACTTAAAAGAAGCAAACTGTTACAAAACCTTAACTTGAAGAAGTATTTTCTTTTTCTTGACTGTGACAACAAATACGTAATATGAAATGAAACGTATATCTCCCTTTTATTCCAATAAATTTTTCTGTGTTTTTATTATTTTTTTTACAAATGGTGTGGTCTCAATGTGTTATGATAGTAAGAAAATTATTGAGCTTTCTGGTCTAAAAATCAGGCATCTGGAGGGCATTTCAAGTGGAACAATGAAAACCACTACACACTCCAACCTTTAAAATAAATAGTATACTCAAAAAGTTGTATTTATAGTCCATGGTTATAGGACTTTGATCTTTTATTTATTTGCTATTTCAGTTTGCATCTGTGTATGGTTTTTTAGCTTTCTTTTTTACAGACCTGGTTGTATAGGCCATCTTGGTTACTGCACCTTCCTTATAATGTTTTAAAAATGTGATCATGCCACAGCACTCTGGTTGCTTGAACTTAGAGAAAAGCTTATTCATTATTCATTATTCTTTTGGACCAAAATGCATATTTTTTTAATCAAATACAGTCCAGTGTTTATAGATAATTTCAAACCTGATTTAGCTAACTACACATTTGTACATGTGAGTGGTTTGGGAGCTGAGCTCAAGTCCTTTTACTTGAGTAGAAAATATTTTGCATTTAGCTGCCTTTGTTCAGACTTGGATTTTCTGAGGAGAAACTCATTTCTGTCCATTGATTCATAGACACTGAAAGGGATATAAATATAGAAAGACTGAACAGCTTCTTCTCTATGTTACAAGTCTATTTGTCGTCAAGAATTTGCTCAGGGTGGTTATTCTTAGCTTATATTCACCAAGACAACATGAAAATTAGTGACCCTTTTCCTATATAAACTCAAACACTAATTAATTTCATTTCAATACATGCTAATTTTAGCATGGACGAGGTATTTTTGTAGGATGAAGACAGTTTCATTGTTTCTAACTCCAAAATATCAGTCTCCTTTTGCTGTGAATAATGACTTTTTCAAAGGTAAAAATTAAAGATGACATGGAGTTCAAACTTAGGGTGTTTATTTCTGTGTGTGTTTATCACAAAACTTCACATCTCTTAGCTATTTGATGTTCAAATTTACAGTCTCACTTAAACTTCAATGTGAACAAAGCATGATTACATCCTGTTTGGCATTCCCTGGAACCTTTTCTCTATCATAACTAGAAAACAATCTTCAAAGGCTTCAGTGAATCCTTCATTTAAGCCAATTTATCTCCAGGGTACCATCCATTGCATACTGGGCTCTCTGTTATGTCTGCTTCCAAGGCCACACTGGACTAGATGATCTTTTGGTCTGATTCAGTACAGTTGTTCTTACATTCTTATCTAATTTATTGCCTGTTCCTAGTCACAGATCTCTGCAGCTAAATGTCAACTCCTTTTTCTGAAGGAATGACATATTTAATAGCTAGGATAGTTCAGATAACAAAAACAACAAAAACTTTGTCTGCTATGACTGAGATCATGGTATCTGTTCCATTGTGGTTACCCTACAGATTTTTATAGAATAGAATCACAGAATTATGGAACTGTTTATGTAGGGAAAAACTTCTAAGATCATCGAGTCCAACCGTTATCCCAGCACTGCCAAGTCCACCACTAGACCGTGTCTTCATGGTTTGTTTATACATTGCCATTTCCTCCTCAACAGACTCACAGGAAACATATGAAATTGCTAGTCATAAAAATATTGAGGACACTGTAATATCCTTCTTCTGTTCTCAGAGCTTTCATGACTTTTGAGCATTTGCCAAAGAATTTTCAGCCTTTTTGTTTTTCATGAGCTCTTCCTTGATGTTTGCCATTTGTTGCATTGTGTGTATTGGTTACCTAAATTATGTGATGTTCTTGCTCTCTGGACAGAAGAAAAGCTTTTGAGGCATGAGAATGAATGGCAAATAGCTGAATAATAAAGCCTACTCTTGCTCACACACGAAGGCTATTGTTTACAGAAGATGAGATTAATTTTGCTAAGATCTGTTCCCTTGTGAACACATTGAATAAATTTTTTGGCCTGACTGTTGATGACTAAAAAGAAATGAACAGCCATTAAGAATCAGTGTGATTGTTTGCAAATGTACCTTTGGCAGCATGGAGAAAGGCTGTTCCCATAGTAGAATTGTCTCTCCGGTTATGTCTTCACCAACTTAGGGAGCCATGCTCTGCAAACTGAAGTCTGTAAGACAGTTCAGAGTTTCCAGCCTGGTTTTCAGTGAGGCCAAGCATTGCATCCTGGATAGTGGTACTGTAGGGTTCCACTTCCCTTCACTCAGAAGTATGTAGGTGGGTGTATTTCGTGCTTGTTGCTGGTTTTAACAGTTCTGTAAGAAGAGCCGCCTGAGGTTTCTTTTTCCATTTGTTTTTGGTGAAATATTTTGCTCATATTAAACCAAGCTTTACTGTAAAATGCATTAGTTTGTTTTGGGTTTTTTTTTGTTTTTTAATAGATGGATTTAGGATAGATTAGGATATCTGGCAAGACAAAAAGTTATTAAGAGCAGCCAGTGTTTAAGGGGAGTGAGGAAAACCAAGCTTAGCCTCTATGGCTTACAATAGAAAAATGTGAGCGTCCCACACTCCATATGAGAGAGTGCCATTAAGCCCCAGATAGGATAATGGCTGTTCTTGAGCCTGTCATTGTTTTGTCATTTCAGTTTTGTTCCTCAGAAAAGATGTTTAAAAAATGCAGTGTGTACGAAACTGAATGTTTTTCTCGCTAACCCTAACAGCAAGAATCGTCATTGCACAGCCCACATAAAACTAATATTAAAATAAAATCTAAAGTTTGAAAAATGTTTTGCAAGAAGAATCAAATAGGGTTTTTTTGAGAAATTGGAAAGTGGGAAATAAATACATGTTTTAGAAACTCTTGTATGTTTGGTGGGCATCTAAACCTCAAAAAATTATATTGTAAATGCCTCTCTTGGAGCTATGACCAAATTGTACCAGGTGACTGCTTTTAGTTTGGTCTTCTGAAGACCAGAAAGCAATATAGAACCTTGTTGGCTTCCTGAAAGTTCTTCCTCTCTCCTCCACAGAAATAGAAAAGGAGCAAAAAGCCAATAGGGAAAACAATTCCAGACAGCAAATCTGCATGCATAGAAACTGAATAGCCGGTTTCCAAGCTGTAGAAAGCACAGAAATTTGTGGAAATTTCTGAGAGTAATACCAGTTTTTCTGTTGCTTCCTTTACAAAAACACCATCAAAGAGCAGATCTTAACTAGAACTGTGGCTTCCTCAGTAGGATGTGTGTCTACACATACGTGAATATGGGCTTGCCATCTATGTAAAGCATTCACGTGAATTCACTCTGTTTGCAGACATTGCTAAGCCCATCTCCTGATGTCTCTTGGACTCTCCTGACAATGTTATTATGAATAATCCAGATGCAACTACTTCCTGAGCATAATGACAATTTAGTTGGACAGGGTTCCAAAATGACAGTGTGACTTGTGTTCTTTCATTAGTTTGGATTAACAGAAGTTGATACCTTTATAACCCAGTACGATTACAGGAATCACAGTTTTTCCCTGAATACTGTGACACATCTGGAATTCTTACTGATGCATGAAAAACAGATGCATCTTTTTCTGTTGCTGCCATGTTTCACCATGGGCTTAGCATACCAAAACTTAACTGTCACTGGTCCCCTTACTCCGCACTCCTCCTCTCCCCTTCCTTTCGTTTTCCTTGAATTTTGCTTGTAAGTCATCTTCTGTGAGTGAGGTTCTCTTTTGCTCCATGTGGTTATGCTCAGACATATTGGTTATGGCCTTTAGGATTTGGTAGCTACAGCATTTAAGATAACTGTGGCTTAGTATGGATAAACGGACATAATTGTCTTTGCCATGAATGCCTGGAAGAAGGCCTGTGTTTTGTATCACAGTCTGAATGGCCACAGGTCCCTCTTCCCTTCCCGATTGCTGTCCCCCTTATTCCCAGACATCCTAAGCATCCCCACAGCATGCTGTCTGCTCACCAGCTTGCATTGCCCTCTGCTGTCCCACACTGCCTTTGACCCAAATCCTTTTCCAGGCACCTTTTGAGTCAGTGAGAGCTCACTAACGAGGTTTGAGCACTGCTCTGTGTGTAATCCAGATCTGCTGCAGCGTGCTGTCAGCTGTGGGTGTCAGCACAGGGTGGAAAAGCAGTGAGCTAAATCATGTGCTTTGATGCTACCTTCTGTTTTAAACTCTCTAGGACTGCACTGAGGTGACGTCAGAAGCATCACTTGTGACCTCCACGGAAATGGCACATTTTCAAAACTGTTACTTTTAGAAATCATTTTTGGGGAAGGTTTCCAGATGTCTCCAGGCTGAGCAGGACTGATTCCACTTACAAAAAATATTTTAAAATTCTTTGTGTGCTAATTGTGTAATGAATTACTTCATTTAAATCAAGTCAAAGGTACGTAGAGGGAAAAAGGGACTGGACTCTTTCTGTGGAGTTAGAGGTCAGGTTTATTGTCAGCTTATTCTTACAGCCTGGAGGGCTGACCAAGGGAAGAGGAATTGCAATCAAGTAAGCTGCCATCAATTAGTGCCTGAAGGTTATAACAAAGCCTCCCTTCAGTCCCATCAACGTTTGAGGAATCCACTCAATACATAGCTTTGAGAAATCTGCTGCAAAGAAAGATGACCAGAAATATCCTGGAACTAAGGGACAGGCAAATATCAGAGTTACCTGCTCAGGTTTATTCCAGTTAGTTCAAATGGCCATAACAATCGAGTGAGGGCATCACAGAACATGGAACTCAGCAGAAGGTGACATGTTTTTATCTTAGAAGACTCAGAGCTGGTTGGAAGCAAGGAAGTCTGGAAAGCTATTATGCCTCATTTGTTATGTCCTGGTGATGTTTTATGGGTGTTGAGCACTGCCATGGTTTGTGCCATGGACTGACCCAGCAGCAGTGCTGTGTTTCTGTGACTCAGATGTTGGGTCAGATCTGAACAAGCTTATCTTAACACAGCTTGGAGCCTGTGTGCCTCACTGGAGTGTACAGTGCAGGTTATAGCTTTAAAGGTATTTCAAATGTAAAAACAGCCTTTCTCCATGTGGCAGAAATTAGAGATGCAAAGAACTTGTGTTTGCTTGGCAACATTTCCTTGTGATTAATGTGAAAGTGTACTTCCTTGTTAGCAGGTTCTCCACACATAAGCATAATTTGTAAAAAAAAAAAAAAAAAAAAATCTGCGTGCCTGTTGAGATACACTGTTCTATGATTTGGACAGACATTAATAAAAGGCACTTTAAAGGAGAAGAGCTGTT
Organism: Brachypodius melanocephalos; assembly: GCA_013398615.1. Lineage (NCBI taxonomy): Eukaryota > Metazoa > Chordata > Aves > Passeriformes > Pycnonotidae > Brachypodius > Brachypodius melanocephalos. The sequence goes on along the minus strand of VZSR01003803.1, from coordinate 11,225,825 downwards.
TCTCTTTGCTCAAATTTGCATATTAAGTTCAGCTGCTTGAATTTGGATGGTTTCTGATTTGAAGAAAGCTTCTATTTATCTCTATAGAAAATAATTAATTTATTTCAGAGAAAAGGAAAAGAGTTTTCATTACTCGTCCCACAATTCTACAATAGGGAATGGTGTCTGTGGAACGTGTAGTCTGAACATTATTCATCTTTCCCATGGGGATTACTAGAAGTAAATTAGGTTTCTCTGAATTTGCTTACAAACCAAGATCAATTTCTAAGTAACACTAAATGAAGAAAAATTGTGGTGATTTATCAGACACAGTCCACTGTGTCCTACTGTAGTAGCTGCTTTATAACAAGCTTTGAGACACACCATAATGCAGTCTTTTGTTGCAAGTATCTTTTGTACACACACTGCCTACCTTTTATGAAGTAATTGGAATTTAACGTGCTACGGCTTTGAAGTGTATAAAGCCAAACTCTTTTAAGTGGGAAGCTTCTGGGATTAAAACATTTTTGCAATGAGAAATCTTAAATATGTTTTGACTAATTTCATTCAAGGATTATCTACAGCATTTTTATGTAAGTGAATCTCTTAATTTCATGAGCCTTACCACTCTAATTACAGACGGCCTTGTTTCCATTTTACATTTCAGTGCTGAACATTTCTAATGGAACCATAATTTTTAACTTGGTAATGTATTTACTCTTATAGAATGTCAGTCACTGATTTTTAGAATTTTAGCACCTAAATTTTTTAATTCATGATCACAGATTTGAAAGGCCAATATAACATTGTTAGTTTTGCTGTTGCCCCATCACTCATGACACAATAAGTGTGCCAGCTCTTCAAGTAGATCAGTGCAACAGAAAAGGATTGATGGAGTTTGTGCTGATTCATCTATGATCATATCTATGCTTATTGTATTTTGAGATTTTTACTTGGAGTGATTTTGTTCCTCATACTAAATGCCTCCACATATCTGAAAGATCAAATGTTGGTTTACATCCTGATAATGCCTATGAGAGTTTGTCTTAACTTTGGTGTACATCTTGAGAAGAGCTACTGCTTTAATTTCCTCTGACAGGGTTCTAGCTCATGCAGAACAAACCATTTTGTAAAGTGAAGCAATGTGGAATAAATAGGGGCAGTTGGGGCATGTGCTTCAAAACCACATAGAATGTAGCTGTGTAATACTTTGAAGGTTGCTGCCCTTTCGTGAGGTGATTCTTCCTGTTGTTCTCATGGAGGCTGAATGTACAACTGCCAAAGTGTTTCCTGTTAAAAGAGTGTTTTGATGGCTATCCACAGGAAGCTTAACTGTGATCATCTGTGATGAGCAACAGACCAATGCCAAAATAACATGACTAGGTATGATTGCGGTGTGTTAACAGAACTGACAGTCCATCATGAAAGGATGACTGTCTAAAAATTTACGTTTTCTATCAAGCTTACACCGTTTTGCTATTCGTGGTGTGTGCTTGATACTGCAAAGTATGTTGTTGACATTCATCATTGATCATCATGTGATTATTACGTAAAAGGAAGTTAAATATCTGAGTTTATGGCATAAGTAAAATTGGTTCAATTTTACTTTAGTTTTTTTTTAGTTTTAGTGCAATTTTAAAGACATTGTGAACCAAGGTACATTTAATTTCTCTTTGAACTGAAATTCAAACTTCTTTTTCTTCAAGTGGTTTCAGGACATAAAAAAATATTTCTCCCACCCCATCTGTTCTTAAGGATGACAGGAAAACAGACTTTGCAGCAATCATTTGAGACCCTCAAATGTAACACCACTTTTTAATTAGTTGTCCTTCAATGCAGTGTGATGTTAGAGTTTAAAAAGACACACATATGTTAATGCATCCTGTCTGTCATCCTGTCAACATCCTCACAATGTTTCAGTAGTGTTGTAATTATCCTGATGTAACTTAGCACATGTACCTCAGGAACCTGTCACTACACTACAGTCTATTTAGGCCTAGATAAGCTGGACACCTAAGACACCTATGTCTTTATTTAAATTGTATTATTTCTAGTTGTGTCCCCGTATGTCCCTCTTTGATATTAACATACTTATAGATGATTATCATGCGTCCCCTATTGAGTAATAATTAGCCAAGCTGTAAGTATTTACAGATCTTTAGTTTCCCTCTAATCAAATCCTTTCTGAAGAGATTCTTGATGTTTTCAGAAATCACAGCTGTTGACAGTACCTGGGTTTTAATTTAATAGGCTTGGTGAGGTTGACTGGAATTCTGTAGGAAGGAACTATAGGTATCAGATGATGTTCATCACCCCATATTACTTCTTTCACGTGGCAAGATTGCATGCTGTCTCAAGTTCATGGAGGTCTTCACTCAGAATTTCCCAGCTTTCTCTCTCGAATTGTGTCTTTTTAGTTCAGAGTATATTTCTAGATGCATTCAGTTTGTGGGATCTGTTGACTTGCATTGTTGTTTTTTGTTGCAGATCATTAACAAATACAATAAATAAAAATAATTTATGCTGCATTTTATTTATTACACACAACTGTGGGTGAGATTTCATCTATTTTATTTCATTTATCCACAAATTTCAACTCAAGTTAAATAAAAATTATCAAATTGTCATGATTTAATCTTCACAGTCATTTTCCTCTCAGAGACATGCTGATAAAGAACAAGGTGCCAGAAAATAAGGGAATTCTTTTCATGAAACCCATCTTGCATGCATTTTGGAGGAAAGGAATAAAGAACAGGACTAAGAGCTAAAGGACTTGTCGACAAAGGTTGCACCAAGAGAGATTCTTCACCCGCTTCTTGTTTGAAGAATTTGACTGGAAAAATTTCACATAAAGCATAACCAGATAGGAGCAACAGCAGGAAAGAAGCAAACAATGAGAATGGTGGATAAGCAGAATCCAGGGCTGGGGGTCTGTGTCCCTCAGCAGCCAAATGCACCCAGTTAGCGTCATTAAAGGTTGGCTGGAGAGCAGTGACAGACAGGGAAGTTACAGATATGCCATACTATCATCTTCTACTGCCTCCCAAACTAGATTAGCTTTTAATTTTCAAAAGAATATGCAAGCATAACTGAGAATTAAAGTCTCTGTCTCTCTTTCCTGGCCTTACTCGCACAAATAATAGCATAAGTACGCTTAAATTTTTGTCTCTATGTTTGTGGGTTATAGAACTAGAAATTAGTTGATAAAAGCTGGTGAAGATGGGCAGGGATAATCTTGGCTTAGTATATTGAAGTTTGAATTTTTGGAACTGCAATGTGCATACCTACATAAAAGGAATTATTATAATATATGCACTAAGATTGCTATTTTTACAGAATTTACAAGGCAAAAAGAACTGTATGTGTTGCCATGCTTTGTTCAGTGTCTGTCTGAGAGAGGGATGAGTGTGAGACACAGTGGGAGAGATCATTGAATGAAATGAAGGAAAGTCATTAGACTGAACATTGAAATCCTTCCTTCCCATAAGTGATTCACCTTCATCTGAGAGCAATTAGTCTCTGTTTGGATTTTTTCATATTCTTGACATCATCAGGCCTTTATTTGCTAATTTTTTTAAGATAAGATCAGAATCTTTCTAGCCATGAAGACACCAGAACACTCAAATTTATCCTGAATTGTTTTCTTAAAATTGTAGTGCAGTTAAGAATTTTCTCTGAAGCAATTTAAACAAACAGTGAAATAGTATCTCATTTATATTCATGATGCATCTAATGTTCAGTAACAATCAGATATTGCTTGTAGATTTCTACTTTAAATCTTGGAATAGAAAATGTTACATTTTGTATGAGTTGCAGAGTGTTTTTTCATATGTTTCATTAACTATTTTATTTACAAATTTCCTTTGTTTAACCTAGATTTTCAGTGAAGGTAACAGAGCTGTATGGAACATTCTGAGTTCTGATCCTAGCTGTTGTCATGATTTGTTTTTTTTGTGTCAAGAAAGTTTGATTGACTTGCTGAAGTGCTGTCTGTACAGGAATCAGGAGGCTCACTAAATGCTTAGATAATTTGCTAAAATCCTCAGTTCAGTGCAAACCAGCTGCCTTTCTCTTTGTGCTAATTCCCTTTGTTGTGTGAAGTAGTTATTCACAACTGTCTGGATTTGCCTGCGTGAAAGACTGCATAAAAATCATTTTATGTGAATGTGTATTTTGAACTCACTGAGGAGGGAATTCACTTTCCCTGAAAAGATCTGCAGCTTTGTGATGGTGAAATACAAAGGCCAATAAGGAATATTAAGAAACCCCTTTCCAATTATAGCCAAGGTACTGTCTTTTAGTCTTTTCTTTATGGGATCCATGCAGTCACAGAGCCTCATTCCCCTTTGTATGCAATCACCACTGCCAGCTGTGGAGGCTTTCTTCAGGCATAAGACTTGGATAAATTTTGCAAAAATCATTGTCATCATCTTACACTGTCTTGTGTTCAGTTTGTAGAAACTGCAGTTCTTGAAATCAAACTGGTGAACAAGCAAAGGAACACAGCAGTGTTATTATTTTAGAGTGAGGTTCTTAAGGATTATCTAATACAGTGAGCTGTTCAGACATTGAAATCTGTATGTCCCAGCTGTCATCTGGAAACTTTCTTTGCTTTACAGGCTAATTTATCCTTAATTTGATCATGAGAAAGAGTTGTTATGTTGCACATTTAGTATTCAAGTCTCTATGATGGTAGCAGTGCCTTAAATTTCTTCACAAGGAAGCAAACTATTTTTTTGTCTATTACAGCCTGCAATTCTATGTATTCTTTTACACAGCTTGGGGTTTTCTGAGCCTGTCATCTTTCATGTGGTCATTCCTTGATTTACTGTTTCAAAAGAGGGCGTATATTGACTTGTTTCAGTTATTTGTCTGTATCACAGAGTCACAGAATCACACAGAATCATTTATGTTGGAAAAGACCTCTTGGATTGTTGAGTCCAACCAACCTTTGGCTGATCACCACCTTGTGAACTAGACCATAGCACTAAGTGCCACATCCAATCATTTCTTGGACGGTTTAATTGACTGTGTTGTTTGTTAGACTGAGAAGTGCTGAGGGAAGTAGTGTCTCTAACCTTTTCCCAACTTAAGAACAGGTACATGCTCAAAACCTGACCCACTGATTTTTTTTGTCACGTTTACAATGTCCATATGGAACAGGGAGTTTAATAATTTTTTATCTTGATGATGTCTGCCTTGGTGCTGATTGCAAGAAGATTACTGGGGATCCAGTAGAAACTACACGCTTAAAATGTATCTCCTCTTTGTGCCAGAAGTAGTAACCCATACCTTGTGGTTTAAATGACATCAGCAACAATTTAGGATTCATTAATAGTGTGGAAGCCCTTGGGAAGACTCTGATACATCATTATTGTAGAGGCTAGATGAAGTTGCTTTTAGTAGTAAAACTGTAAGATTGTTATAGGTCAATGGTTCCATCTAAAAGCTGCTATGATCCTTGTTGATTGGTTCCAAGCTCTTCCCAAAACGCATCAATCTGACTTTCATTTGTGGATAAGAACGTGCAGTAGGGTCAAAAGATGAAGCATGGCTCTGCCACTGAAAGGTCATTTCATTTTACGGTTTCAAAGATTGCAGGCTAGATTCAAAGACCATTACATTAAAACATCTGAAGAAATTTCTACAGTTCTACAGATAGAATGATCTTCTGATAGGGTCCTATCCATCAACACCAGTATTTCTGATGATTTACGCACAAGAGTGTAGATTATTTTAAGGAAGGGTAAAAGTTTGTCAACTTTGTCAGGCTGAGTGAGAGTTGGATTCATCTCACCTTTCTTTAGCTGTCTGTTTATGTGGTGTCCAGGTTAAACTTACCATTAAATGTCCTTTTCTGTTCCACCAGGAGAGTTACAGGAGTGACTGATTCAGCCTCTCCTGTATGCCAATTTTAGAATGCGCAGAACTGCAGCCCTGAGGTTATTTACCTCCTGCGTTTAGCAGGAGTCTAGAAAAATGAGCTGGCTAACTTCTAGGTGGTTGCAATTAGGTGAAATTTACCTTTAATTACTAAACTAGCAAAACTATCAAAGGTTGATTCCTGAGCTTAAACCACTTAGGTCAAACTTTTTTTTTTTTAATACAGTTTTTTTTTTTGTTGTTGTTCCCTTAAATATTTTGAGCATGTGTCATTTATCCTTGTTAAAGTATCACCCAATCCATTCAGTATATGTCATATGATGGCACTGAGAGACAAAGATGTCCTCCTACACTAGGGATCAAAGAGAATTTTCTGATGAATTTTTTTCTTTTTTGGGTGTCAGTGGAGGGGAGGCTGGGAAAAATCCTCCACTGCTATGTGGGCTTGTGTGAGTGATTAGCTGTTTTTTAAGTGCCTGAACACACAGGTTCACATAGTAATTAAATTCCTACAGTGGAAATTACTATTTAAAGAAAACAATAAAAGGTGTTTTTATTAAATGCCCCATCAGCAATGAAGTGCAATGTTTTATTAGTGAGTGAGAAGCAGCTCATGAAGAAGCACATTAACTTTAATGTTTCTTCTTGGGAACCTTAGGGGAAGGATATAGATTTTGTTTTTCTGTTTAGCAGCTCTAAAAATTCTTGTTTACGTCATTTAACACCCACCTCTCCACTCACAACCCCCTCCAGTAAATAATTTCAGGTCAGAAGTTTCCTTACAGGTGACCCAAATCCTCTTCTACCCTAGACACTGAGCACTGCCATCGTGAATTCACATGATCCTATTTGGCTCAGAAATAGCTTGCCCCAGTGCAAACTTTCTTTTGATGCTAGAACTAATGAGCTCCCCAAACTAGTCTGAGTCTTCGTTTTTGTTTTTAGTTCATCTAATTCTACCTCATACTGCTGATGGAGACTCACAGGTGTATAATTTTTCAGCACAGGTTATGAAATACAGAGTTGTGGAATAAAAGAAGCTGCAAGGAACCTCTGGAGGTTAACTAATCCAACCACGATTCAAAGCAGGGCTAGTGTAGATCATAGTGGAAGAACTTCAAGGGAAAGAGGAAAATAATTTCATCCTTCAAGCTGGGGCTTCTTTGTGTAGAAATGCTTCATAGCTCCTTTTTCCACGTTCAGTAGAAAATGACTGTGTGCCAAGATCATAGCCTAGGGATGTACATATGCAATGTGCATCACATTGGGTATAATTTAATTGCATCTCTTTTGCACAAACCACTATTGCTTTACCCAATATTTATTTAAAATGGATTTATTGATCCCAAGGCATTCACTCTTTATTAGTTTATTTTTCCTTGTCCTTGTATAATTTGCTGTGTATTTTGCTTCAGATGAGTTGAATAATTCTTTGAGTCAAAATCTAGAAAATTATGATCAGAAAAAAGTCAAGTATTTATTTTTCCAAATGATGTTCAAATAGGGGGGAAATATATCCTGTAATTTAGTTCTATGGAACACCTTGTGAAATTCAAGTGATCTAAATTTTCCTCTGAGCAGGTCTGTTCCTTGGCAACAATTCTGTAGTGAGCTGTACTGTCATATGTCCCTTTCCAGAAAGGCACTATTTATAAATCTATCTAAGAATACAGATAACCCACACACTAAAGCATATGCCAGGACATAGCTGTCAGTCCTATCAACTTGCAGTCCTTTGAAGGAGCAGAAAGGCACACTGACTCACCAGTGTGTGGTCCTGTTCTCAGACCTCTGAGCTCTGGAGAGTCTATTTTACATTAAGACATTTTACAAGTAAATGTCCCTATGTAAGGCATATGTTGAGAATTAGAGATAGCACTGTTGTGGAAGCTGCTAGAAAATACTAGGGCAGAAAACACAGTATTTGGCAGATTCTGTTTGAAAGAATCTGGCTGTGTGCCATGGGCTAATAGCTAAGACACCCTGCAAGAGGTGACTTTTTCCTTTCTGAAGGACTCTGCAAGGACAGAAGGGAGAAGGTCTGTACTGAACCACGGAGTATCAATTGGTATGTTAGGCCAGAAAGTGAGAAATGCTTTTGTCTAAGAAATGTTACTGTGCAGATACCAATGTACATTGTTGAAGCTGATAACAAAAGTCCTGATCCAGCAGAATGCATCCTATTGTATTTAATTGTTTTTCTGGCTTGGGCCATCCATGCGCCTGGAACTGTTTTCATGCAGCCACTGCCATGTGCCTGCCCTGAGCTCTGTTCAGCTCAGCACAGAGTCTTGAGCAGCTGTCAGTCAGTCACATTATTGAGGCTTGAAAAGCTCCAGCTTGGCTGTGTAGGGATCACTTCTGCCCGTGGTTGCTTTCCAAACTCTGTCACCTACTTCCCAGCCTGCCCTCTCTCCTTAGTCTGTGTCTGTGCAAGGCAGACAGTTCTGAGAACATGGATTTTGTGTCCTTCTGGATGCAGTTAACCCGTGAGGCAATCTGAGACTTCTCTTTCTAGCATGGGAGTGTGTTTTTCAGAGTGTGAGAACTGTTTATTAAGGTCCTTCTTTCCATGTGTGTGGTGGGAAGAAAGAATGCATGCTGGAATGTTCTCGTAGTATATATTAGAACATTGTGAACATCAAACACCTTTTTCTCTACAAAAAGAATTTTCTTTTGGCTCAGGAAATCCCTGAACTAAAAATTTCTGGTTGCAGAGAGAGAACTTTGGAAATGAGAATGGTTTTTTGCCCTGTGCTTATCAGAAGACAGGTTACATGGTTACCTTTAGTATGAGTTGGAAAGTCTGCTTGCATGTTTGAGTATCAACTACTCTTTACTGGAAGACAGAAAGAAAGGTACCCACAGACTCCTCTTCTTCCTACTTTGCCTTTCAATTTATTTCAGTAATTCCTTTATTGCTTAGGCCACAGGAAAATGATTCAAACTGTAATGATTCCTGAAAGGCAAATTAAGTGGGTTTTTAATTATTCCTCAAGCTTCTTATGTGCATAGTACTGTGCAAAAATATTTGCAGTCCTTTTCTTTTCAACTCAGAAATCATTCTTCACAGTCTTACGCTTCTGCAATTCTCCATGTTGTTGCCTATTACTCTCTTTTCTTCTAAACAAAACATGAATTATGCTTTTTAAAATAGATTTGTAAGCCCATAACCAAGGCTGCAAATATTTTTGCACAGCACCATGTACATAAGAAACTTGAGGAATAATTTAAAAACCCACTTAATTTGCCTTTCTGGAATCATTACAGTTTGAACCATTTTCCTGTGGTCTAATTAATAAAGGAATTATTTTTAAATCTTTTAATGCAATTTCTCAGTTTTGACTGAAGGGAAATAAGGTTAATATATTCTATTGGTTATCAATATGCAAACATATATTGGTCAAAAAAATTTAGATTTGAGGAGGTTTTGAAAAACATTCTTGAGTAGACAAGTGCTACTTCTCAGACTGTCTTTCCACTTGCATTTTAATTTTTGCCTTGAAATTATGTGGAGAAATAAGGAAAAGAAGGAGAGTACATTTTTCAACAGAGTTTCAAAAGAGAAAAAACTCAAGAGCTTTGGCCATAATGAAAATGGCTGGACTTTTTAATGTGATGGCTGGACTTTTTAATGTGGGAGTACTGGTTAACAGAAAAAGCTATGAAGAAACAAATTAGCAAGGAAGAAATTTACTTCAGGCATGCCGCTGCATTTGTTTACTGTTATTAAAATATTTTTGCCTCTTCCCCATAAAGTCAATTGTAGATGAGTTGTGATTTTCCATTGTTGCATTTACTCTCATCTCAGTTGGAATAGGCTTTATTTTGATGTAAGAGGGCAGTTTTCAGTATGGTGCCTAAGAAGGCATTCAGGCTATTGCAAGTAATTGAATTGCACAGCAGATAAAAAAGAAACAAAACTAAACAAAGTAAACACAGCTCTTCTGGATATAGAAAAGGGAAATCATGCTTTGGCAATGACAAGGTGTGAAGAAGTTACATACATTTTTTCTGAGATTTGGGACATCAATAAAATTCAGTAACAGAATGCTCAGTTCAGTAAAAGAACAAATATTTGTGTGTTATTCATCCTTGTTCCTGTTTGTCCTTGAATTTCCTCTTGTAGTCCAGTCTGGACTATCAGCTCTCGTTGGTGCCACTTCTGGCACATTTCCCTGTTAGATGATGACCAGTGTTCTTCATTTTCCTTATGAATCTTCCTTACTAAACAAAATCACTGTCCTTCCTGTCACTCAGATATTAGACATTTCTGCTCTTTGTGCCTTATCCAGTAGGAAATATCCAAATACTGCTACTTTCTCTATACAAATTTTGGAAGCTTCTTTTGCTTTGCGCATAGCCATATCTTTCCTCTCTCATTACATTGATCAATTCAGGCTGCTTTTCTTTTACACCTCTGACTCATCAGCTTTTCTCCACTTCATTATTATCACAGCTCTTGCAAAGATCAGATCTGTTAATCTTTTTTCTCATTTTTCATTACGCTGACTTCACATTGTCCCTCTTTATCTAAATAAAGATCTCTCACAGGTCTCTCAGTATTTTTCCCACCTATTCATGTTTCTTTTCCCATTGTGCCTTCCAGTGTCATGCTTTAGAGAATGTCTTTGGCTTTTGTCGGTCTCTTCACTATTCCTTAACTATTGGAGGAATGGTATTTACTGGTTGGTTTTTTCACAACTGCCTTCTCTTTGTGGTAGTTTCCAAAGACCCATCTTTCCATTTGTGTGCATAATACCTCTGAGCTTGCAGGTTCAGCTACATACTTCCATTTTATCTTTAGCCAAATAATTAAGGACATACAATGGAGCAGTTGGTACAGATGAAGAGCGTGCATTTTATTAAAAGTGCACCATTTAGGACAGTTAATAAATGTATAATTTGTACTACACATATATTAAAAGAAGTAAACAGAGTTATGATAGACAAAAAATGCATCCTGGTGTTGTCACTTAATTTTCACTTTCTGTGCTATTATTAATATTTAAAGATGACTGTTCTGAGAAAGCATTGATAAGTGCTAGATGTACAATATAGCTTGGGAACTATAACTATAGTTGTGTAACTGTTGTTATTGTTTTAAGTTATGTGGTCTAGGCAGATTTTCTTTACTGCAAGGGTAATGTGAAAGGTTGATGTGCCCCAATAAGTGCCTTCTTGTTAATAATTTGGTCACACATCTTTTTCCTTTGTAAAAAAGAGCCTGAAGCTGTTCACACGACAGTTTTCAACTCAGTGAGGAAAAGACCAGAACAATGTATCTGCAAATGAAATAAAATGTTGAAAGGACAGTTTTAAGTAAACATATTTCTCTAAAAATACTTCAGGACTAATGCAATGGTTATTCTTGGTACAATGAGGCACGCTAAGGAATACTTCATGGCAAGAGCATCAGTGTTTGCAGGCTCTTTCCTTGTAGAGAGCTATATAATAAAGTAGATGTGCAGCTTTACTGTAAGCCATTCTTCATGTGCTTTATCTCTCAGGTTTATTGAGAAAGCCTACATCAACTTTTTTCCACCCAATGAAAACTTAAGGTTTTGACACTCTCTATGTAATTTAACCTGTGTTTGTAAGAATATATCTACCTTTTTATTGTAGGAGCACATGTTTTTTAAAAAGCTTTTACAATAGTGCAGAAAAGCCCTCATGTCTGTCACTGAAGCACTGAGCGATAAAAAAACTGTGTGACCTTGTAAAAGGAAGCAATGAAAAGGAAAGAATGAAAGCAAGAAAACAACAAACAATAACTTCAGCTTTCACTCCATATATTGCAAAAGCAAATTTTATTTTCTTAGTACGTTTTTTGCTGTCATATTTTCCATCCTCTCTAATGTATACTCTTATCCCTGTGTTTTTAGAGGAAAACAAGCTAATACTTTTTCTTACAGTTTCAATCTGGCCTTTACATGAGATTGAATGTATCACGGAAGAAGTCACAGCACACTTTTAATTTTTAGTTTTTAATTTTAATTTAAATTTTAATTTTTAATTTGTGATTTTTAAATAAATGTGCAGAGTAGCAATGGAACAAATCGGTTTCATTAGCTGTATTCCTAAAATTGTGTGCAAAATTAGCAATTCACCTCCCATCTCACAAGAACAAAACATTGTAAATAGGTTGTTTGTTATGTATTGAAAGCTGGCAGCATGCTTGCTGTTGCGTGAGCAAGACTTCCTTCCTGCTCATAGCCTTTCTCTGAGGGCAGATACTGACCTCACCTATATGGAGAAGGGCTGTTTACCCAATTCTTGACTGAAGGAGTGCTTTTTTCACTGGTAATGGACAGTGGAGTTTTAAGTCTTCCAAACACTGGTGCCTCAATCTTCAGCATTCTCACCACTCCAATATCTCTCTGTCTGACAAAGTGAGAAAGACCTTAGATCTTGAAGAGTTTGGAAGAAGAATATGAAGGAGATAAAACTAACTTACTCATTCACTCCACTTAACTATTTTTCCTGCCAGTTTGAGAAAAATTGGGTATTACTTTAAAGCCTGTGGTAGAAGTGGTGGCAGAAATAACCTCTGTAATGTATTTATTTGTGTAATTATAAGGGTGATATTACAGTAACTCTGGATGATCCCATCCTCTTCTGTTTGTGATTTCGGTTTTGACTGTCACAGTCTCCAGCAAATGAGCACAGAAGAAAATAGTTTTAGTGAAAAGATAATAATCTTTTTGTTTTTCTTTCTTTCAACAGCATCTGATTTAGGCTAGGGGAATAGAAGAGCCTGTTTTCATCCACTTCACTTCTTTGGTTTATTCTTTACTTGAAAGGGTTGCTTGTAAACGAGTGCTAATGACATTCCCACTGGTGACACAAGAGAGGCAGCCTGACGTGGGTCCCATGTTTTTTTTCCAGATGAGGATAGGCATCCACTCAGGTTCGGTGCTGGCCGGCGTGGTCGGTGTGAGGATGCCACGCTATTGTCTCTTTGGGAACAACGTCACCCTTGCGAGCAAGTTTGAGTCAGGGAGCCACCCACGCCGCATCAATGTCAGCCCCACCACATACCAGTAAGTCCTCCTAACCCTTTCCTATTGCTTTTATTTCAGCCTGTTCTCAGTTCATCCTGTAACGTGCTCTGTCCTCAGCACATGAAATTCAACAGGAATTTGGTAGGGCATCAGGACAGCTGGAAAGAGGTATGGCTTGGAGATGTCTGTTGTTTGCAGGTTTGTATGAGAATGAGCAAACAAATCAGGCATTGGAGGCAAGGAGGCACAACAGAAAAGCCAGCCATTCCTGCCTAAAATAATATGTAACAGAAGACGTGGGAGATATCTCCCAAAGCACAGTACTTTTGTGCAGTATTACAGCTTTTGACTGAGGATTTGGGTTCCACCCGCTGAACACTGTTCATGAAAGAAAGCATACTCCCATTGTCTTAGAAGGAAGTCTAATTTTGCTAGTAAGGCCAAGCTTACAAAAAGATTTAATGCTTTCTTGAAGACAAAATTTCTCATTTAGCGCTGTAAAGACACACTTGATAGAAGCATTCTCATAATGTAGGAAAAAAGATTGAAAATGGCAAAGCATTATCCCTAGCGTTTTGAGGAAATTATGCAAATGGAGAAAAGGCTTGATTAAATCTGGTTATGAGGAACAGCTCCTAAATAAAGAAGGTGTTCCTTATTGTTCAAATTTGACAGTTTGACTATTAGAATTTCTACTGCTAAGATTACAGCTGATGCACTCACTTTTTTTTTGGCAGGATATTTCAATCTTTCAGTGTTCTGTATCTGAAGTAGTTTTCTAAAGTAAGGCTTTGAGACTGTGTGGTAAATCTGTACACAGTTGCTCAAACAATATTGCTTTTCTTTTTTTTTTTTTTCCTATTCAGAACTATGAATCTCAATTTTTCCCCCATAGCTATCTCTGTAAATAAAAATTTTAAATGGGATTTCTTCATCCAAGTATTGAAGTGTCTGCTATGCTAAAATGTGAATCAGCCAGAAATTGAAGTTAAAAGTAATTAAACTAGTGCATGAAGTGACATTCTTCTGAAGAGCCCATTCACTTGAGATCGTATTTTGAGAATGAAGCAAGTGTAACGAATTGAACAATAGGGAGAATAACTGAATAACCTTTGTATCATAAATTGAACAGAAATAAATTCATACAGTTTTCTGGTAACATTCAATAGAAAGACAATCTATTATGCTCAAAATCTATTCAAATCCAATCTATTATTGTTTACAGAAAACGTTTTCATTTAAATAAAAATAAATTCAATAAATAGATTGGAATTTTCTGTTTGGAACTTGGCATCATTTGAAAAGAAGTTGGTTTTGGGATCTTCCATACGTAGCATTCTGCAGCCTTTGGCTCTTGGTCATCCACTGTGGGATAGGAGGAACCCTCTAAAACCTTGTTTAAATAGTCACCGTAATTTTGTTTACCATTTGTGCTCCAGTTACAAAAATTACACAGTACCAGGGTCTTTGGTCTGTGATTTGTGGTCTGGCAGAAGGTGACCAAGGCCTTGTGACAGAGAGCTGGACTTGAAGAGGATCAGTTCTTATAAAGTGCTGTTCTCCAACCTGAGATAATCTTCAAGATATTCTGAAAGTGCAGTCCATACTTTTTCAGAAGAGAGATCTTAGCACTTCACAAAGATGGTTCAGGGGAGTGATTTCACTTGGGTGTGGTGTTGCTTGCTCATGTTTGTGTCCCTCAGAGTAGAAACTGGTGAGCTAGACAGCTTTATAGAAATACAACTAGAGAGCATCTGTGGGACCTGTGGTCCACAGAACTCCCTTCATGCTGGGGCCAGAGTCACTTTCCATGTACCAGTGCACAGTGCCACTTGGGTTGAGTTTAGTTATGAGTTGGCACCTCCTCTGTGAGACACAAATCTGTGGTCATTGTTGAACAATCTGATTTAGCTGAAGATGTTTCTGTTCATTGCACATGGATTGGACTGAAAAGGCTTTAAAGGTCCCTTCCAACCCCACTGATTCTATGGTTCTGTGGCTCTATTTTCTTTTCATCACAATGCTGATAAAAAGATTGTTCTGGAAGTTAGTTTGAGGGCCTGTGTATGGAGCTTGTTAGAAATCTGTGGGTTCGTGCTGCCCTTTTTCTGACTCCTAGTACATTGTGGCATGGAGAAGATGGCTTCTCTTCACCTGTGTCTCATCTCTGCCTGGCTGCCACTGGGCATATTGTACCATGGCAGGTCAAATGTGAGTCGCCTTGGAGAGCATTCTTACTAAGTCCTAGGTGCCAAAACATGAGATCTTCTCACCCTGCATATCTGTCAGGTTGTATCAAAAACGGGTCAAGGGGGTGTCTTTTTTTCCACTTCCCTTTAATCTAGAAATCCAGTATAAATAAGACCATTTTTTCAGGATGGCTGAACTTTCATCTTCTACGACCTTCATGTCTGTATTTGCGTTGCAGAAAGTTAACAATGTAGACTTGCTTCAAAAAGAGAAGGTAGGTACTACTGATTATGTAGTAATGCTGTAACGTAAAAGTGCAAAACAATACAAAATACAGAATTGCTGGTATTTTTTATCTGTATTATTGTACTCAGTAAACAATCTGCTGTCAACATGCTGAACAAATTCAGGGCTTGATTTAGAAAACTTGCAGTGGAAGTAACAGTCTAGACACATGGTTTCAGGTAAAGGAAGTAGAAACGGCAAGAAAATATATGTTTGAATGTGATGCAGTTATCGTTCAAGATAAGTGGCTGAAAGTAGTGGTGATCAGGATAGAAACAATTTTGTACTACAGGTTTGGGAAATGATGTGAACAAATAAAATGAATGTGCATGGGGCAACTTGAAAAGCTGATTTCAAACCATACCTTCTGGCATAGCTGAAAGCTTGAAAACAAACAGGGAAGAAGTCAGGAAATGACACTGGACACAATGGCCAGAGGAGTCTGCAATTACAAAATACTCAAAGGGGCATATTTATTCAGTTTCTGAAAGGGATCTGTGAGACTTAACACAATATCCTGGTGATGTTTAAATCAAAAAGTAGTGATCCGGTGCATCCATATATAACTTTTCTCAAATATAACTTGTATGAGTATATAATTATTATATATAAATAAAGTGATTAATCACAAACTGAAATGTATTTGACTTTACATTCGATTAAATGCTTCTATTTGTTCATATTGTGCTATTGTGCATTTTGTTAATACTGCTGCTAATATTTCTGTTATCTAAGAATTAGTGTTTTCCAAAGTAGATAATTTTGCTGTCAGTATGAAAACAACAGAATTTTCAATTATATGAAACTACTGGCATTTATCATCACATGATTGTGTCTACTCTGGCCCCTGATGGAAGTTGTCATTCAAGTTTTACAAAGCATGCAGGTCCTGGGAACACGTCCAATACTTACCAGCTTTCATTTTACACTAAAGGTTATGCATCATAAAGTGTCATCAGCATTCAAATAATAATCACACTTCAGAATACCTATTATTGGTTACAGACACTTTCCCTTCAAGCCTGTAATCTGCCTAAGTAAGGATCAGAGTCTAAAATGATAAGCACAAGGTGTGATGTTTGTTGGTTAGCAGCAGGAGTGAGCCTGTGGCAGCCTTGCTCCAGTTACACCTGCCTGGGCAGAGAGCTCTGCTGTGTATGAGACACCACCTTTTACAAAGGTGGACTTTGCATGTTTTGAATGTGAAACATCACTTCTGTTTGAAATATCCTGTTCTCTTGACTCAGACAATTCTTTGCACACAAGGATCACAGAGCCCCATTTGCTTTGAATCGCTGAGCGTTGTGAAATTAAATCGCTGGAATAGCACTGGTAAAACTTCCAGTGAAAAGTGTGGAAACTGGAGAGGAGGTTAAGCATCCCAGACTGGTCCCTGTTTAAACATATCAACAGGAAAGAATAGGAAGAGAAGTTTATTTAATTCATCTACATTATCCTGAATTGAATAGAATTACCCTATTTTTCATAGTTAGGAAGGAAGCACAGTAAGATTTATGAGACTCTTCAGCACAGGAGAGAAATTTAATATTTTTTAGTTTTTTGTTTCAGCCTTTAATAATGATTTTTATGAGGTATTAATATAATATACCCACATTTGTCTTGTTTTCCTAGTAGTATTGCAATGTCATGCTTTGGGATTTCTAAGTAGTTATCAAAAGCAGGCAAACATAGTTGTTCCTGTTTGTCAAGTAACTCCTATTTAAGAATGAATTCTTTTTTTTCCCCTCTTCTTTCTACCTCTAGTCTTTTGCAGCATGGATTTCTCTTGTGGAGAATGTGCTTCTGGCACTCAGTGCTGGGTACAGATACTTTCCATTATCACATGCTGGGCAATGCATCTGGGACCTGAGCTTAGGCAAAGATGAACAGCCTGTATCCCACATCTTCATCTTGATTTAGGAGAGGGCATCCTGGGTGTGCCTCCCTATTGAGCTGGATGAGGTCATTGTGTGTTCACCTGCATAAATTGCATCTCAGCCTTTAAAATTGATTAAAACTGATGAAGGTTTTTAATAGTTCTTTCACAGAAAGTTGTATGAAAGAAGTTTTAGGTAATTAAGAAATATTTCTCTAGTTCTCTCTTTACAGGGATTTTAAATTGAAATTAGGCTTTTCTTTGAACTCCTTATTGATTTTTATTTTTTATCAAATTCTTTTTCCTACAGCTTCTAGCTATGTATATGTATTATTTCTCCTGAAGGTTATAGCTATCTCAACATCTATATTTTTCTTCCTCATATAGTCAAGCCAATGGGCTTGCTCTCCAAGAGCCTCTTCAGAATTTTCCAGATTTTATTCCTCAGCATCCTTTAAAAAGCTGTTTGTTTTTATGTTGGTCAGTTCACCATGTATGTTTTCAAGAGGTGGGCAGACAATTTAGTTTTGGGCAGATTGGGAATACAACTTATTCATGGGCACAAAACTTTATTGCTAGTCTAATTTTAGAAGCATAGTCAAAATGCAGTTTTTTCTTGGGTTTCTGCTCCCAGTGTCACCTGCTTCTGTGAGGCTGCACCCCACAGTCACTGTTTTGTGACTGTGGTTCTTGGGCCTCCAGTGTCTGTCTGTGCTTGTGCTTTGGGACACAGTGTTTTTGTTCAGGGTTCACTTTTATTCAAGGTTCACTCTGCACAGAATAGCTGTGCTAGATCACTGTCCGGTAGTTAACACTGTCCGGTAGTGTATGTGACCCCGCAGTTTCACACAGCTAATCTAAAGCTAAAACGTGTTTAGGCAAAAGTTGGCTGCACAACTATTAAAACTCAAAAAGCTCAAGCCTGGAAAAATCCAGGCAGGTCCTGAGGCCAACACTGTTACATCAGTGTAAAGCCTGAGGCCTTTTAGTAGCAAACCTGTGCACTGAGCCTCTGATGTCCCAAACAGAGAGCAGAAACCCGGTATTCTTTTTGCTTAGGTGGGTGAGAAAGAAAAGTATCAAAGATCATGGATTGACATTCACCATGCTGAGCTGCATGTGGTATGCAGTCTTTCCATTAAAAATCATGACTCCTCCTTTCATAAACTTACCACAGCTGCCCTGTATGAAGAAGAAACACCAATACACTAACTTCCATTTTTTAAAAAGTTAAAAATGCACTCTGCAGTTAATTAGGTAGAGATATAGTCAGGGTTTTTTTTCCAGTCTCCTTGTACTTATAGCATGCACAGAAATCAAGGGAAAAATTCAAACCCGCTGAAGTTTAGAACCAAGTGCACTGATTTTTAGCATTGCAATAGCAAATTCATATGTTTATACAGAATATTTTAAGAGCACCCTTCCAAAATTTCTGATGAGTGCAGTAATAATTTATTATCTGTGTTCATATGGAAACAAATGAGCTGGTTTATGTTATCAAGGAAATGCCCAGTTGGCAAAGCAAGCAACACTTGTTGCCACAGAGGAAGGGAGTGACAGTCCAACAGGAGACAGTCTTCTCATAGGCTGTTTGGAAAGCCATTAAACTTAGATTTTCCTGATTATACCAATTAATATGGTGACGTAAACAAGGTTAACTAAAGGTTTTACAGTACTTCTAGAGTTAGGGCAGAATGAACCTTTTTGTTTTGTTGATAGAAAGGTAGCATTTATGGAAGATTGACCTGGCCAATGTGCTTTACTGGATGCATACTATGTTTGGGAATGAAATGCATAGTCTCCTTTGCTGTATAGAGCATTATATTTCTCTTAGAACTTTTGTTCAATTTTGGTCTATACAGACCAATTTTTTTAAAAGAAAAGTTCACATTGAGTGCATGCTTTTGTGCTCTGATCCAGCAAACCACTGAAAAGTACAAAAGTCTGACATCTCTGACAAATGGAGGGAAAAACTGGGGGCATGGAGGGAGTTAAGAATCGTCATGGGAAATATGCACTCAATATAGAGGGCTTTGCAACAAATAATTCTGCATTAGCAAGTCTCCATCAGTTCAAATGGGAGAGATGAGCAATCACCATTTCTTACTTCAAATTAGAGGGCTGGGCCATATGAACCATATGAAATTTAATAAGGGCAAGTGCCAGATTCTGCACA